>LR812538.1:28497647-28945724 GCA_903798195.1 Danio kyathit | reverse complement strand
TTTTGTCTTTTTACCCAGATTTCGGGATTATAAGGTAACATTTTCTCTATTATTTTTTGTGTGATTTATGATATTTGTTTGTTTCTTCAAACTCAATCTCAATGTTACAGCTTGATGTCTTTTTCTGTGTAGTTTCTATGTTGTTGTTGTTGTTGTTTTGTGTCTTTTTGTCTTTTTACCCAGATTTCGGGATTATAAGGTAACATTTTCTCTATTAATTTTTGTGTGATTAATTATATTTGTTTGTTTCTTTATACTCAAGCTCAATGTTACAGGTTGATGTTTTCTTTGTGTAGTTTCTATGTTGTTGTTGTTGTTTTGTGTCTTTTTTGTCTTTTTACCCAGATTTCGGGATTATAAGGTAACATTTTCTCTATTATTTTTTGTGGTATTTATGATATTTGTTTGTTTCTTTATACTCAAGCTCAATGTTACAGCTTGATGTTTTCTTTGTGTAGTTTCTATGTTGTTGTTGTTGTTTTGTGTCTTTTTGTCTTTTTACCCAGATTTCAGGATTATAAGGTAACATTTTCTCTATTAATTTTTGTGTGATTAATTATATTTGTTTGTTTCGTTATACTCAAGCTCAATGTTACAGGTTGATGTTTTCTTCGTGTAGTTTATATGTTGTTGTTGTTGTTGTTGTTGTTGTTGTTGTTGTTGTTGTTTTGTGTCTTTTTACCCCAGATTTCGGGATTATAAGGTAACATTTTCTCTATTATTTTTTGTGCTATTTATGATATTTGTTTGTTTCTTTATACTCAAGCTCAATGTTACAGCTTGATGTTTTTTTGTGTAGTTTCTATGTTGTTGTTGTTGTTGTTTTGTGTCTTTTTGTCTTTTTTTACCCAGATTTCGGGATTATAAGGTAACATTTTCTCTATTAATTTTTGTGTGATTAATTATATTTGTTTTGTTTCTTTATACTCAAGCTCAATGTTACAGGTTGATGTTTTCTTTGTGTATTTTTCTATGTTGTTGTTGTTGTTTTGTGTCTTTTTGTCTTTTTACCCAGATTTCGGGATTATAAGGTAACATTTTCTCTATTATTTTTTGTGTGATTTATGATATTTGTTTGTTTCTTCAAACTCAATCTCAATGTTACAGCTTGATGTTTTTTTTGTGTAGTTTCTATGTTGTTGTTGTTGTTGTTGTTTTGTGTCATTTTGTCTTTTTACCCAGATTTCGGGATTATAAGGTAACATTTTCTCTATTATTTTTTGTGTGATTCATGATATTTGTTTGTTTCTTTATACTCAAGCTCAATGTTACAGGTTGATGTTTTCTTTGTGTAGTTTCTATATTGTTGTTGTTGTTGTTTTGTGTCTTTTTGTCTTTTTACCCAGATTTCGGGATTATAAGGTAACATTTTCTCTATTCTTTTTTTTTGTGATATTTGATATTTGTTTGTTTCTTTTACCCAAGCTCAATGTTACGATTGATGTTTTCTGTGTGGAGTTTCTATGTTGTTGTTGTTGTTGTTGTTGTTGTTGTTGTTTTGTGTCTTTTTACCCAGATTTCCAGATTATAAGGTAACATTTTCTCTAATATTTTTTAATGATATTTGATATTTGTTTGTTTCTTTATACTCAATCTCAATGTTACAGGTTGATGTTTTCTTTGTGTAGTTTCTATGTTGTTGTTGTTGTTGTTGTTGTTTTGTGTCTTTTAACCAAGATTTTGGGATTATAAGGTAACATTTTCTCTATTCTTTTTTGCAATATATGATATTTGTTAGTCTCTTTTTACCTAAGCTCAATGTTACTGATTTATGTTTTCTGTTTGTAGTTTATGGGCCCGCTTCAGAAAGGAGGTTAATTGAAATCTCAGAGTATTTTAACCCTGAAATGAGAGAAACTCTGCGTTTTCCGTTTTAAAATGGCAGGTTTGTCAAACTCGAGAAAGCAGGGTAAGTCAAGCCTTTTTCTGAAAGAGAGGTAGTCAGTTAACGTGGTAATGTACTCTGTGAACCTAACCTAGTCAGGAGCAGGTTTTTTTTTTCTCTAAACCCTTTTTTTTGCGCCCACACTATTTTCATTTTGGATATGCGCATAAAAAATTGGTTGATGGAAATGCCAAGATGCACATAACTTTTGAAAATACACATAAAAAACAGCTAACTGAGTAGGATAAACTTTTTATTTATTAACAAAAGATGCGCATAAACTATGATGGAAACACTTTTACCGAACAAATTCCAGTATGTGTATTAAAGGTTTGTTATATAAGATTATATGATGAAAATGTGTGTGAATGGACAAACCAGCAGGCTGAGCACACTGTAAAACATCTGAAATGTTGTTTTGGTCATTCTAAAACACCTTAACTATTTTAGTATTAATGTTATTATATTATTAATTACCTCCAGAGCGTCTGGAGCTTGTCAAGAGCATCTGTTCTCCACGTCTCATTGCTTCAAATGCCCCCACGTGTTCATTGTGTGTTGGCATTGTTCTCTGAGGTGAAAGTCATTTACTGTTGATATTTGGCGCCAGGCAACGCAGTGGCGCAGTAGGTAGTGCTGTTGCCTCACAGCAAGAACATCGCTGGGTCGCAGGTTCGAACCTCGGCTGGGCTGGGTCAGTTGGCGTTTCTGTGTGGAGTTTGCATGTTCTCCCTGCGTTTGCGTGGGTTTCCTCCGGGTGCTCCGGTTTCCCCCACAGTCCAAAGACATGCAGTATAGGTGAATTGGGTAAGCTAGATTGTCCATAGTGTATGAGTGTGAATGTGTGTGTGGAAGTTCCCAGAGATGGGTTGCGGCTGGAAGGGCATCCGCTGCGTAAAATCGTGCTGGATAAGTTGGCGGTTCATTCCGCTGTGGCGACCCCGCAAGGGACAAAGCCCACAAGAAAATGAATGAATGAATGAATATTTGGCGCCAGTTAATCAGGAAGTGACAATTTTGTTCTCTTTGACTCGTTGAATGGAAACACTGCTTTATTCGCAAATCTTTTATGCGATATTCCAGTTTTGCACATAAATTTAATTTGCATATTTGGATGGAAACATAGCTATTGCCTACATTTCAGTCACACAAAGAACAGTCACGAGAATGGCTTGTCCTCTTTTAATATATAATTAGCTTAAATTCACTGACCTTCGGCAGGGACATCTACTGTAACTAGATTAATGGGATTATTACTTGTTCTAAAAACAATTAGTACTGCTTACATTCTAAATGTCATATCAACCTCTTCCACTTGATCAATAATAAAGGCAGACACACACAAGTGCACTTATAAATATATTAAAAACTCAACTTTAAAAATGTTATCTTAAACTGATCAACGTGTAAAAGTGGGAACCTTAATTTAAACATTTCCATTGAACATTAAGCTAAGGTTATATGCATTCTTGTTTTGTCAAATTTGTTGTAGAAACTATGCAGTAGCCTGTTTTATGTAATTTAATGCAATTACATCTGAAATAACTTCAAAATTACGGCCAATTCCCCACTTTTTTAAGCGAAAAGTTAATAAACTTCACACATTACATTACTTATTTTATTATACATAAATATTAAAATATTTTAAATGTAAACTTACGCATTACCCTGAGCAGCTGTTTTCCCACGCTGTCTCTGTTTCACTGATGCAGTGGTGTTGCTTTTTGAATATATGCTCATATTTGCTATAACTTTGCATGAGCACATTAAGTTCAGCTGGAGAAAGAAATGCTGATCTCTTCTTTCAGATGTTGCCATGGTGACTCGTAATATTTGCGCTCCATTGATAATGCCTTTTTATAGTTGCGGCGTGCGCGCTCTGAGTTAGTCTACTCAAAGTTGATTGACCTAACTCAGATCAGCTATTCTGAAACCGAAAACTCTTGAGTTTTTAATCTCTCGGTAAATCAACTCAGAGTTGGTTGAACCTCCTTACTGAAACAGGCCCTATATCTCGTATAATAAACTATAGAACAACAGGCAAACTCAGCATATCATATATAAAACGTCATTTAGTACATTTTGTGTAAGTCATTGTATTGTATTTTAAAAATATGTTTACCTGTTCCTTCCAGATATAAGGCCTCGTTGATGTGTTTTAACAGAGTCTGGAAATGATAGTCACTGTAGTCAAATCGATTACTAAACCCAAGCACACAGATCACATTTGAGACAGCGTTGTTCAGAAGTAAGCGAGGGTCAAAGGGTCGACCTACAACAGAAGTTGAAGTTACACTATGTCTCTAATTTTGTATGTTATTTTCTTTATTCAAATACCTTGTTCATTTGAAAAGGCGTCATTCAGACAACTGCATTCCAGGTGGATGGACGGCTCCAGACTTTTCTTCCCCAATCCAAAGGTTTGAAGAGTTGAGAGTGCAAATCTCCTCTGATGCTTCCATTTATACCCATTGGCCCCAATTAAACCTGTTAATGTAACATTCATTCAGATGATATTTAAAAGTTAGTTCATTCCTCTCTAAACACAAGTATAGGTCTACAAATCTAGGGAGAGTTGAGCTTAAAACAGTCAGTCTTTGCTTTAAATGTGAACTACAAACATTATTTTTAACCAGGAAAACTGCAAACACTCAATACTGTTCAAAACCCGCTCTTTAAGATCTCAACTCAGGGTTCCTGTTAGTACCTAGAATAGCAAAGTCGAGTAAAGGAGGTCGAGCCTTCTCGTTTATGGCTCCTAAATTCTGGAATAGCCTTCCTGATAATGTCCAAGGCTCAGACACACTCTCGCAGTTCAAAACTAGATTAAAAATCTTTAAATCTTTTTAGCAAAGCATACACTCAATGCGTCACATAGCAGTATGATGCATGAATGTGCTCCACGCAGGTTTTTGCATCTTGTTTATATACACTATGAACAGCAGCTATGCTAATTACTCTCTATTTCCACCTGGGGATACTCATCCCGAGGCCCCCTAAGATCATGCAGTGCTACTGAAGCGACCCAAGACCTGTGAAGAGATGATCCCAAGGTTTCCACATTCCCGGATCAGGCCGTAGCAGCTGCTGTGGTGGTCATGGAGGAGTTGAGAGCATGTGTCTGATTTCTGTGAGACTCCAGGGACAGTCTTTGCTGACGTCCTGCATTCTCCAGCCTCCGGCGCCTAAACTACAGCTATCCACAAGACGTTTGGCCATATGAGAAATGGTCATGCCCAATTGAGCCTGGTTTTTCTTGAGGTTTTTTTCCCCTTCACTTTCGCCAATTGGTGACGTTTTTTCCTCGCCACTGGCTTGCATAGTTCGGGACTTGTAGAGCTGCGCATCGATGGATTACTTCTCAGTGTTTGGACTCTCAGCAGTGAATATTAAAACACATTGAACTGAACTGAACTAATATAAACTGAACAAACTCTGAAAACTGAACTACACTGTTTCAATTCAGTAAAATCTTCTATGTGAAGCTGCTTTGACACAATCTACATTGTAAAAGTGCTATACAAATAAAGATGAATTGAATTGAATTGTGGATCTATTTTACCTTTAAAAACAATCTATTTAATCATTTATCTATTCTTTAACTTGTTTCATTTAGTAATTATCTTCATCTAGGATTAATCTCAGCTTGGTTGTTAGCCTTGAACAGACTAGCTGCAAAGAATCTCTGTAAAAATTTAATTTAGCTTCATTTTAATGTTATACTTCAATTCATCCAGGATAACTTGAAAATCCCAGCTTAATTCCATCTTGTTTTTGTGCAGTACCCCTCTGGAAGTGTAACCAAACAGTAGTGGTTCCCACTGAGATCAGTAGCATGAAAGAAATTCATACTTATTTAAAACATTTGAATACTGAAGGCGAGTAAAAGACAATTTTCATTCAGACTGACCTTTGTCTTCAGTGATGTCATAAAATATTGGTAAAATAGGCCGATCAGCCAGATTGTCATGCTGTATTTTTCTGTAAACTGCAAAATAAAGCGAAAATGAAGAAACGTTCAATTAAATAACAGGCTATAACAGTATTATTTATTAGATGATAAAACTTGATAAAGATCTAACTAAATAATATTTTTGTTGATTAGATGAAAGAGCAAATGAGGTCAAGTGAAAAACTTATATAATAACTAAATATAGTCAATAATTTATTAGCAATATTAGGCAAACAGAAAGGAAATTGTATATATATAATGTATGTATGTGTGTACGTGATGTTACAAATGCTTCTAGAAACAAAGATAATTGTTCTGACCAGCTGAAACACCCACAACACCTTTCAACCAGCAGAAAACCATTGTTTTTGAATAATCGTAAGTGCACTCTTCACGCTCTTTATATGTAGCTGTAAATTATCCATCAACCAAACCTCAACACAAAAACTAAACAAAGACAATTCAACAATTAGAAGTCAGCTACTGTAGTTTAACTAGTAATAACTTACGCGTTTAGAGTAAGAACCATTTGCGTTTAAAAACTGAAGATGAATCTTCTTGTGCTCGATATGATGAATGTGTCCAATAATCTGCAAAGACCAGGGTCCAGGAGGAAAGTTTTTCGGTGATTTATTTCTGATATAATCACTCAGAAATTAAAACACAAACAAAAATGCTGCGACATCAAGCCACTTCTAGAACTGCAACAGGTCCATGATGAACTGGATAGTTAGGTCGACGATCTGTACAGCGGTTTAATACGAAAGGACTCCTTTCCTTAGACTGTTTTCCAATGCACAGTTGTGGCACAGTTCCAGATTTAGGGGTGTGTGTAATCAGTGCTTTATGACATGACCTTCTACATTACCTTTTATTTGACAAGCATACAGTATACAGTAAATCACTGAGTCTCCCCATGATGGCACAAAGCTTACAATAAATCCATAACCAAACACACCTGCTTCAGTACTGTATATATATATTTAAAGACCTCATGGGTGTAGCATGAGAGGCATTTATAATGCATTGGAGCAGTTTCATTAATCATGACCACAAAAAAATTATGTTAACACAGCATAAGTTTTGTAGATGCAAGCTCAAACTATACTTAATTCTATATCATTATCCAAAGCAAGCAAATTGTAATGCATTTTCCAAAACAATCAAATCCGTAAATATACAGAATCAGTCACAAGTACTGTCTGTCTTATCGAGACACTGCACACAAATTGAATGATTCAGGAGCTCGAGTGGTTCCCAGTCTGTAACCCAAGCTGGGCTCCACACCTGCTGGTGATGAGAAAGTGAAGCGCTGCAGCAGAGAGGTGAAAAAGAGGAAGAGCTCCATCCTCGCCAACTGCTCCCCAAGACACACTCTCTTTCCTGAAATTTGATACAGAAAAACTTGTATTGACTTGCAGTTCTGCAAAGTAAAGTCCTATATGTAAATAGCTGTATTACAATATGCTTAATGTGCTAATTTACCGTGGAAGCTCATTTGTACTGCTAAAGGCGGAGTGCATGCGGGAAGTGAATTTATTGAAGTGCTTTTGAGTTCATTTGCAGAAACTTTGCACACAAAAACCTTTGTGTTCCACTTACTAGGCTAATCAGTATTTTACATGCATGAGCTTTCATGGATGAATGCTTACTTTTACAAGATAATTCAAACATTTTCTCAAACAAAAATTCTCAGGGTATTTATACAAGACAACAAAGTGCTAAAACTGAAAAAGATTTTTGAATACACTGCAAATCGATTCCATCAAATGACAAAAAAAAAATGTAGTCAGTAAGCGAGACAATACTGTATTGTGCAGCCGCACAAATGCTGTCCTGTATAAACTGTCAAAAATAAACTAATTGCTAAAAATCTGAGTTCCCCTTCGGAAGGGGAACTTCAATGCTATGTGGAAACTTCCACTATGGGGATTTCATTCAGAAAGCCAATCATCTGAAAGAGTATGTAAACGGGCCAATGAAATGCCAATGAGTTGGCAGCTTCAGCTTGCGCACCTGATGCTCGTTGCAATTAACTTGCTATATGAGCACAGAGCTAGCAAGCCAAAGCATCATTTTCACTTCAGAGACTTCAACAGCCTTCTGAGAGAGTCGATGAGGGTTCCTCCAGCTGAGTTTCAGACAGAGAGTGAACGAGAGCGATCTCCCGGTCCAGAGTGTGTGACACGCAGCGGCAGATGGTCGAGCTGGGTTTCTCCCTTGCCTGGCGTCCTTTGGGTCCGGTCCTCCAGAGCGGTATGTATTGTTGCGAATTTCCTAAAAGAGCAACACGGTCGTGCAGCGCGTCTTTTTCAAGACGTCGCTCCGACTGTGCGTTTCTGGATGCGGTGGTTTCCTGTCCTCGGATGATGGGCACGAGCACTGCGTTTCATGTCTGGGGGTCCAGCATGTTAATGCGGTGCTCGTGGGCAGTGCATGCCATCACTGCGGTGGCATGTCTGTTGCGCAGTTAAGATCGCGGCTCGCTCTTGCAAAAGAGCCACCCACCCCAGTTGTCCCCCGCTCCGCGGTGGGCACTCGGGCAGATCTGAGGGTTACAGTGGGAGTAAATCTGCCGCCCTCGGGCTTGTGGACCTCTCACTCCTCCATGCGCTCCATCCAAGCTTTGAGTGAGAGAAGCGCTCCATCCTCGGATGGCCGCCCTCTCACTTGATGACACCGAGGCTCAGATGTCCACCGCTGCATCGGAGGTTGGGCTGTCATGGTCTGATGAAGGATCCCCCCCCCCCCCTCCGTTCCCTCCCATCGGGAGCGAGCGCGGCGGCGGCCGATCTTGAAACAGACATGATAACCGTGCTTTCCCGGGCTGTTTCGGTCGTGGGTCTGGAGATGGTTTATCCCCCAGCCCCGCGGCCGGACCGACTAGATGGGTGTATGTGGAGGATTAAAAGGCAATACCTTCTAGCCTCCCATCCCTCTCTTCCCGGAAGTGCACAGTGGGCTCACGCAGTCTTGAGGGCACCTTTCTCTGCCTGATCTGCGTGCGCCTCCACCTCACCACTCTTGATGGTGGAGCAGCCAGGGAGTACGAGTCGATTCCCCAGATTGAGAGTGCCATCACGGGCCCGCGTGGTGCCTCCTTCTGCTGGAATTAGCCTCATCTCCCGTCCAAGGCGTGTTGGTTTTCTGCCTCCCGAGCCAGAGCCCACACAGCCGCGGGCCAGACTGCTTCCACCCTGCACGCCAGGGTCCATGCGCGCGCGCTGGCCCAGCTGCACGAGGGTGGTTCTGACCCAGGCTTGTTACAAGCCCCGCACCGCACCCGACTGAGCTCCACGGACCTCAAGTCCGCTGCGTGTGCCCCGGGAAAGACGATGGCCACGTTAGTGGTCCAGGAGCGCCCCCTCGGGCTAAACCTGGCAAAAATATGCGCGGAGTCGACAAAGTTCACTTTCTTGACTCCCCCATATACCAGTCTGGCCCGTTCGGCGACACCGTTGGTGAATTCACCCAGGAATTCACGGCGGTGCAGTCGGATACGATGGGCATCCTTCGGCGGGGATGTAAGACCGCTCCCCTCCCGCCGAACCATCCACATCCACTGCTTGTCGCCGAGAGCGCCCGTCTTCGAGTGCTGCTCCGCCCCCGCCTGCGCCTCCGGCCAGCGGCAGCGCCGAGCACCTCGCAGGCAACCAGCGCTCCCCGTCCCAGGGCGCCGTTAAGTCCGGATAACGGACCGCGAAGCGCTCTTGAGACGGCCATCTGGAGAAGAGGGAACTTGCTCTCTCCCCGGTGGGGGGCCGGGCTCCTCAGAGAGAGAGCATCTTTCCCTTCCCTGGATGTGACAGCCCGAATACTGCCAGTCTGGGACGCGATGAAAAGCCTTCCAGCTCGCAGGATCGGCGCACTTCGCCAGTGGCTCACGGGGTCTGGGAGGACGGTCTCCTTTCTCTCACACCTCCAGCCCTCTCCTCCGGAGTCTGAGTGCAAGGTGAGTAAATCTCTCACCTCCAGCTCTTCCGCGGGACCCCAGCGCTCCCCGGATCAGCACTCCCACTCCGCGCTGCCCCACTGCTGGTACGTCAGCGATTGTAGCGATGCAGTCATTAGCGAGGGCTCTGCCTGCCTGGTTAGCGCAGCCCAGCCCTTTGCGGTGGCTCATACGCACGATCAGACTCGGCTACGCGATTCGATTCGCGAAACGGCCTCCCAAGTTCACGGGGTGTACGTCACCAGGGTCAGCCCTGTGCCCGCCCCTGTCTTGTGAGAGAAGGTTGCTGTCCTCCTGGCGAAGGATGCAATCTAACCGATCCCTCCAGCCGAGATGGAGAGCGGGTTTACAGCCTGTACTTCATCGTACCCAAAAGAGCGGTGGGTTACGGCCAGTCCTAGATCTGCGCGTTTTGAACCGCTGTCTGCACAAGCTGCCGTTCAAAATGCTTATGCAGAAGCGCATCCTCCTGTGCGTTCGTCCTCGGGATTGGTCTGCAGCATAGACCTGAAGGACGCGTACTTCATGTCTCCATACTCCACGCCACCGTCACTTTTCTGCGGTCTGCGTCGAGCGAGCCTGACAGTACAAGTCCTCCCCTTCGGGCTCTCTCTGTATCCGCGGGTCTTCACCAAGCTCGCGGAGGGTGCCCTAGCGCCCCTTCGGCTCGCGGGCATCCGCATACTCAATTATCTCGGCGACTGGCTGTTTTAGCCCTCTCGCGGGAGTAATTGACTATGTACAGAGACAAGGTGCTCCAGCACCTCCACCTATTGGGGTTTCAGGTCAACCGAGAAAAGAGCAAACTCGCCCCCGTGCAGAGGATCTCTTTTCTCGGGTTGGAGCTGGACTCGGTCACCATGACAGCGCGCCTCTCCGGAGAGCGCGCTCGGCTAATGCTGAACTGTCTGTGAGAGTTCGACAGCAAAATAGTGGTTCCACTGAAATCTTTCAGAGGCTCCTGGAGCATATGACATCCGCAGCCGCTGTATGCGCTCGGATAACTCCATATGAGACCACTTCGGCACTGGCTTCACGATCGAGTCCCCAGACGCGCATGGCACGCGGACACACACCGAGTGACTATCACTGCGCTGTGTCGCCGCGCCCTCAGCCCCTGGAACGACCCCTCGTTCCTACAGGCCTGAGTGCCTCTAGGACAGGCGTCCAGACATATTGTCGTTTTGACAGATGCTTCCAGCACTGGCTGGGGGGCCGTGTGTTGCGGGCATGCAGCTGAAAAAAAAACCCAGTTGCATTGGCATATCAATCGCCTAGAGCTGTTGGCAGTGTTTCTCGCTCTCCGCCGTTTTTTACCGGTGCTGGAGCGACAACACGTACTGGTCAGGACGAACAGTACGGTTGCGGGGGCGTATATCAACCGTGTGGGGGTATCCGCTCTCGCAGCATGTCTCAGCTCGCTCGCCGTCTGCTCCCCCGGAGTCATACGCGGCGCAATCGCTGCATTCCATTTTTTCCCCCACCGAGCTCAACCGTGCAGCCCATTCGCTCTCACGGCAGTTTCGCCTGGGAAAATGGAGACTCCACCCCCGACTGTCCAGCTGTTCGGTGCTGCGCCTTTCTCTCTCTAACTCAGAGATTCGTGCGCTCTCGCTTGAGTTCCCCACTTGGCGAACCCTGCAAAGTCCACTGGCTACACAGCTGGCCTCGGGGCGTGCGTAATACGCATTTCTCCAGTGAGCCTACTCGCACAGATACTGTGTAAAGTCAGGGAGGTCGAGGAACAGCTCTCGTATTGCGCCTCTCTGGCCCAATCGGACCTGCTTTCAACTCTCTCCTCGTGATGGCCCTCCCTGGCACATCCCCTGGGAACAGGGGACAGGCACCGTTTGGCACCCGCGCCCAGATCTATGCTTCACGTACGGTTCATAGATGGAGCGCGGAGGACTCAGGTGACTTACCGATTAGGTGGTTAACACTGTCACTCAGGCTGAGCACCCTCTACGAGGCATGCCCACGCCTGAAGTGGAGTCTATTCGCTGTGTGGTTACCTTTTTCCCCGAGAAGGAACCCTGAACATGCCAGATCAGAGTGATGCTATCCTCCTTCAGTTGACTGGAGCTAAGGCTGTCCCCTCCGCTCTGAGGGGTTGGCGTTACGATCATCCCCGCTCTAAGGATGCGGCGATGGCGGCGCGCTGGGAAGTATCGTCTCATCATCCAGTTCCCAGAGGCGCGAGACATGAATATTAATTTTCCTGTTTCCCTCTCATACCCACTTGGAGATCTCTCTTAGGAGAGGTCTGCTCGATCACTCGACTCAGTATCTTTAAGATTTCTGTCCAGGTAGACAGCTCTGCTGGTCGCGTTGCATCGGTCAAATGGGCGGGTATCTGGAGGCATTTTCGGTCAGCGAAATGTGCCAACGTTTTGGGTCGGCCCACTCTCACGTTTACCTGAGACCCCGGCCCACCTAGGTGCCCTAGGTTCCTACAGCGTTCTTTCAGCCACGTAGTGAACCTGCAAGCGCTGCCCACGGAGGAGGCAGACCCAGCCCCTTTATTTGGTCCTTCGCACTTTGCTATTACACGGACCGTACTCAGCTCTTTATCTGTTATGGTGATCGGCAGACGGGAAGTGCCGTATCCAAACAGAGGTTGGAACATACCCACTGAACTCTGAATGCCATCTCCCTCGCTCATCTGAGCCAGGGCGAGCCGCGTCCCCCAAGAGTGAGAGCGCGCTCCTCGAAGCGCGCATCCTTTTGGGCGTTAGCACGCGGCGCCTCTCTAACAGACACTGTAGAGCTGCGGGCTGGGCGACACCTATTAGAAGATTTATTAATCTTGAGGGGAGCCGATTTTCTCACGCGGTGAATGAGAAATTCGGTTAGGTGTTGTAAAACGCTTGCTGCGCCATTCTCTCTAACCCAGGGATATGTGCGCTTTTTCGCTCTGTCAGAAAAGTTCCCCGCTGGCGAACCCTGCAGATATTCCTCCGAGGCCCCCAGCACCTGACTCAGCGGAGGACTCAGGCGCTGGCCCGTTACGTTGCTGGTCTGCCCGATGGTCAGCCCGCGTTCTGGGTATAGGTGCCTGCTATGTGCGATCCCCACTAGGCGATCCCATATGCTTATACTGCCACGGTGCAGTCCCCCCTCACAGGCGGACCCGTGTCTTCCCTCACCGCTAACCATCTAATTTTCATATGCTTACTCCCCCTTCTCAGGGTTAGTTCATATGCTATTTGCCCCAGTCTCCCCACTTGGGTAGCAGGTGGCCTCCGCAGCGTCCTCCCTATCGGGACTGCACGCATTCCCAACGTACTGTCGTATTAAATTCCTAGAAATTATTCTAGACGCATTTGCGGCTCCCGAAAAATATATCTAAATCCGTAAATCTTCTGTTGAAGTGGGATAAGTAAGGGCCAGGGAACACGTTGGAAGACCGCGCCTCTGGTGACGCAGGTGCGCTCACGCTCTTTGCCTGGCAAACCTCTCATCGGGGGCGAAGGTAAGGTTCAATCATTATGGCGTTTTCCAAACATTTCCCCATAGTGGAAGTTTCCACATAGCATTGAAGTTCCCCTTCCGAAGGGGAACGCCCTGGTTACTAAAGTAACCCTCGTTCCCCGAGGGGGGGAACGGAAATGCTATGTTCCTTCGCCATAATGATTGCCCCTTAGCTGTTGAGGTGAAAGTCTCTTCCGCTAAAAAAATGATGCTTTGGCTTGCTAGCTCTGTGCTCATATAGCAAGTTAATTGCAACGAGCATCAGGTGCGCAAGCTGAAGCTGCCAACTCATTGGCATTTCATTGGCCCGTTTACATACTCTTTCAGATGATTGGCTTTCTGAATGAAATCCCCATAGTGGAAGTTTCCACATAGCATTTCCGTTCCCCCCCTCGGGGAACGAGGGTTACTTTAGTAACCAGGGCGTTTTCTTGTACCTAGAGAAAAGGGTAAAAAGGCATCTCTCCTCCTGAATTTGCCCTCAGCATCCAGGAAGTGACCCGGGTTAAAAGAGTGAGGCGTCTCCCACTCAGACTCATCAAACAGCACTGATGTCAAATTACTGGTCACCATTGTGCCCTGAAGAACCACAAGATGCTTGAAATGACAGTTCATCCAAAATAATATTTACCTGTTAAATTACTCCTGGTTAATTTTGCACAGTGAGTAAATGAACAGTATATAGTTTATTGAGAAATATCCTTATGACAAGAGTATAATCATACATACTAAAACTGTACTTAAATATCCCTAACCCCACCTTTGGAATAGAGTAATTTCCTATCTGAGTATCTTCTGAAGTAGTTCTGGCCAGATTTATTGGGACTATGTTTCCCACCCTCTGTATCTCATGAATGACAGCATTGGTGTAGGGCATGTTGTCTCTGTCTGATAAAGATGGCTGCCGTGAGCCTCCAACAACAGCATCAATCTCCTCTTGAACTTTAGCTGAGGATGAAGTAGAGAAAGCCATGAAAAAATGTGAACATACTATTTGTATGTGCATATGAATGCTGTATATGATAGTTAGCTCTCACCTTGTATCTCAGGATGTTTTATCATGTAAAGAAGACCCCAGTACAGAGTGGTGGAGGTGGTCTCAGTTCCTGCTACAAACAAATCCAGAGTACAGATGCACAAGTTCTCCACATCAAACCCTGCAGCTGTGTCGTCTTTAAGCTGAACAAGATAAACAAGAGGCATTTCAAATGAACAGCCATACATTAATATTACAAGATCATTCCAGCACAATAAGAAAGGGTTTCACCATTTCCATCTCAGCAAGAAAGCAGTCAATGTAGTCTCGAGGATTTGATGGATCATAATCCACTCTGTGTTCATTCACTTTCTCTCGAACAAAGTCAGTCACCTTCCCCCACAGAGTAATAAGTGTCTTATGTGGTCCAGGCAGTTGCTGCATGAGCCATGGAAACATGTTATAAAGCTGAAAAGAAAAAAAAAGAAAAAAGTTACTTCTGCTCACATAAATCTTTTTTTTTTTTTATTATTATTATCAGAATTCTGGTTTTTGTTTGCATAAATTTGAGATCAAATTGATGTCAGACATGTATTTGTTTTGACTACACACTTTGTATATTTGAATTATACAGTCCAATACTGTATGCAAGATGTAAACTGAGCAGAGAAAGAGAGCAAATAACCTACCAAGTCATATTGCGTATAGTAGATGTCTAAGAATAGATGTCTTTGCCAAAATAAACTAAAGCACTGCATCAAGAATTGTCATTCATCTATAGTTGATATCACCACATGGGCTCAGGACTACTTTGGCAAACATTTGTCAAGTACCATATGTAGTTGCTCCACAAATGCCAGTTAAAACTGTACTGTGCCAAAAGGAAGCCCCATGTCAACAAGCGCGTTGACTTCTCTGGGCTCGGAAGCATCTAAGATAGACCACCACAAAGTGGAAACTGTTTACTCTGGTCAGATGAATCAGTATTTCAAGTATTTATTTAGTATTAAAGGACGATGTGTGCTCCGGACCAAAGAAGAAAAGGATCATCTAGACCAGGGGTGCTCAATTCTGTTCCTGGAGGATCTACCTTCCTGCATAGTTCAGCTCCAACCCTGATCAAACACACCTGAACCAATTAATTAGGACCTGAACAGCACTTGATAATTACAGGCAGGTGTGTTTGATATGGGTTGCAACAGAAATCTGCAGGAAGGTAGATCTCCAGGAACAGGATTGAGCACCCCTGACCTAGACTGTTACCAGCAACAAGTCTAAAAGCCAGGGTCTGTCTTGGTCAAGTGCCCTTGGCAAAGGTAACTTACACTTCTGTGATGGCACCATTAACGCTGAAAAGTACATAGAGATTTTGGAGCACAATATTCTGCCTTTTTCCCCAGGGACGCCCATGCATATATCAACAAGACAATGCAAAACCACATTCTGCACAGGTCCTGGCTGCGAAGGAACAGAATACAGGTACTTGACTAGCCCAACTTTTTTTTATTTGGGGTTGTGGTTTGGAGCTATTCTTATATATATATTAGATTTTCACAAACAGCTCACATTTATCCTTGTTTTAACCAAGGTGTCATTTAAACACAAAAAATGCTTTGTTTTTTTACAACGTCACAATGTTTACTTGAGCGCAGATGCCTCCTTCCAGATACATAGCTTCATTGATGTTCTTCAGCAGAGTCTGGAAATGATGGTCACTGTAGTCAAATCGATTACCAAACACCAACACACAGATCACATTCGAGACAGCATTGTTCAGAAGTAAGCGAGGGTCAAAGGGTCGACCTTGAACAGAAAGTTGTAAATCACACTGTGCTTTAAATGTCAAATATATTTCTCAATGAAACAATCTTCAGTGAAATACCTTGTTCATTTGAAATGGCCTCATTCAGAAAGCCACATTCGAGATTGATGGATGGCTCAAGGCTTTTCTTCCCCAATCCGAAATTCCGAAGAGTCGAGAGGGCAAATCTCCTCTGATGCTTCCATTTATATCCGCTGGAAAGAATTAAACCTGTTCACAAAACAAACCTTTACAGTTAATTGATTAGTTTTTGTTAAAATGTAAAATCACCACTTGAACATTCTGGCATTAGACTGACCTTTGTCTCCAACGATTTCATAAAATAGTGGTAACACTGGTCGATCAGCGAGGTTTTCTCCTTGTTTTATATACACCTCTTTCACCAAGTTATATCCGTTCAACACAACAATTCTTGGTCCAAAAATTCTAAGACTAAAAATCTTGCCATATTTTTCTGCAAACTGAAAAATATGATTTTACAATCAACACAGGTAATCTACAAAGAACAGGATATTTTAATATTTAGTAATGATTTTTTTTTTTTAACACTGGACTCAAGTTTGTTTTTTTGCCATCAACTATATTTAAGATTTTCTCGCATATAGAGATGAATTAGTTTTTACCTTTGTGAACTGAAGATGAATCTTACTATTATCAATATGATGAAGATCTCCTATAATCGGCAAAGACCAGGGTCCAGGAGGAAAGTTCTTCGGTGCTTTATTTTTTATATAATCACCCAGCAATAAAAACACACACAGAAATATCAAAATACTTCTGATATCGATCCACTCGTAAAGGTGCCACAAATCCATGACTGATGATTCCTGAATTGTTGAGCAGTTTTAACAGAGGTTGGCATACATGGCACAATAATCCAAGTGAGCTGGGCACCAGATAGGCTGTGTGTGTATAGTTCCCTCTTATCTATGGTAAAGCTTCAAAGTCCACTTCTTTGCTCATTTACTGCATAAAATTGTGGCAATAGCAAGTCACACCAAACAAAAAGAAAGCCACAACCTTATTATGATTCAGAATTTAACACATACAGTGCAACTGGAAAGTATTTATAGCGCTTCAATTTTTTCATTTTTTTTTATGTTACAGCCTTATTCCAAAACAGATTAAATTCATTTATTTCCTCAAAGTTCTACACACAATACCCTATAATGACAATGTAAAAAAAAAAGATTTTTGGAAATTGTTGCAAATTTATTAAAAATAAAAAAGCTGAAAAGTCACATGTACATAAGTATTTACAGCCTTTGCTCAATACTTTGTTGATGCACCTTTGGCAACAATTACAGCCTCAAGTCTTTTTGAATATGATGCCACAAGCTTGGCACACCTGTCTTTGGGAATTTTTGCCCATTCCTCTTTACAGTACCTCTTAAGCTCTATCAGGTTGGATGAGAAGCAATGGTGTACAGCCATTTTCAGATCTCTCCAGAGATGTTCAATAGGATTTAGATCTGGGCTCTGGCTGGGCCACTCAAGGACATTCACCAAGTTCTTGTAAAGCCACTCCATTGATATTTTGGCAGTTTGTTTTGGGTCATTGTCCTGCTGGAAGATGAACCGTCGCCCCAGTCTGAGGTCAAGAGCACTCTGAAGCAGGTTTTCATTCATGATGTCTCTGTGCATTGCTGCTTCATCTTTCCCTCTATCCTGACTAGTCTTCCAGTCCCTGCTGCTGAAAAACATCCCCACAGCCTGATGCTGCCACCACCATGCTTCACTGTAGGGATGGTATTAGCCTGGTGATGAAAGGTGCCTGGTTTTCTCCTAACGTAACGCCTGGCATTCACTCCAAAGAATTCAATTTTAGTCTCATCAGACCAGAGAATTTTGTTTCTTGTGGTCTGAGAGTCCTTCAGATGCCTTTTGGCAAATTCCAGGCGGGGAGAGGTTTCCATCTGGCTACTCTACCATACAGGCCTGATTGGTGGATTGCTGCACAGATGGTTGTCCTTCTGTAAGATTCTCCTCTCTCCACAGAAGAACGCTGGAGCTCAGACAGAGTCACCATCGGGTTATTGATCACCTCCCTGACTAAGGCCATTCTCCCCCGATCACTCAGCTTAGATGGTCGGCCAGCTGTAGGAAGCATCCTGGTGGTTCCAAACATTTTCCATGTACGGATGATGGAGGCCACTGTGCTCATTGGAATTTTAAGAGCAGCAGAAGTTTCTCTGTAACATTACCCAGCCTTGTGCCTCGAGACAATCCTCTCTCGGAAGTCTACAGACAATTCCTTTGTCTTCATGCTTGGTTTGTGCTTTGACATGCACTGTCAACCCTGGGACCTTATATAGACAGATGCATGCCTTTACAAATCAACTCAATTTACCACAGGTGAACTTCAATTAAGCTGCTGAAACATCTCAAGAATGATCAGTGGAAACAGAATGTACCTGAGCCCAATTTAGAGCTTCACGGCAAAGGCTGTGAATACTTCTGTACATGTGATTTTTTAGTTTTTTTAATTTTTAAAAAATTTGCAACAATTTCAAAAAATCTTTTTTTCACATTGTCATTATGGGGTATTGTGTGTAGAATTTTGAGGAAATAATGAATTTAATCAATTTTGGAATAAGGCTGTAACATAAAATAATGTGGAAAAAGTGAAGCACTATGAATACTTTCCGGATGCACTGTAGTTTAAAATTAAGACATGCAAAATATATTGAAGACTTCAGATGCAAAAACCTCTTAGTGCCTCTGTAATTTTCTTCTAAAATGAGAAAAATACTGAGTTTGCAAGAAAATGTCAGATGGCACTTTTTTGCATCTGAACTCTTCATTTCTTATTCAAAGTACCAACTCATCAACAAACCATAGAACTTCGAACACAGCCAGGGTCTGAAGATCTTGATTTGCTGGTTCAGGTATGTTCCTTTTTAGAGTTGAAGATAACCTCTTTAGGCATAACATTACTCTGAATACCCATGTAACAGACTACATGACAAATCTAAAGTTTCTTAAATCTAGCTAAAATCAGGACTTTTTTTGTTGTCTAAACCATTTTTTTCTACTGTGTTAATGATTTCCTAAACACTTTTTTCCCTACTATGGAAGTCAATGGGTGCCAGAAACCAGCATTCTTCAAACTAATTTCTTTTGTGTTTAACACAGAATTTTCATTTTTGGGTGAACTAACCATTTAAATACCAACAGACTTTGTAACTTTGCTGTTCAAAACGTGTTCAATTAACGGTGTCGGATAAAATGCAAAAATATCAGAAAAATACTTCATAATAAAATAATTTTCTGCTCATTGTACTGATTTTCACTAATATAATTTCAATTGCTGCACCTTCTTAGTGAACAGCTTGATAGTTTCCACATATTCAACAAGAGCCACCCACATAAAGCTACTCCCAGTTGGCTTCCAAACAGAGCCATTGACTTCCACAGTAGTTTTGTCCTACTATCAATGGTCAACAGGTGCACGGGCAGGAAAATATATGATAAATAATGATAATACAGAAAAATAATGGTGTCAATGGAATTGTTGAATGAATAAATCATTTAAAGAATGAATGGATGGAAGTTCAAAAAATACATTTTAATAAATAAATAAATAGCAGTATATATTTATATATAAAATATATATTTTAATCTCAAATCTCCTCCTGCTTGTTTACTTATTAATACAAAAAATCTCTCCAAATACAAACCTTTTTTCAAATATGAAATTATTGTATATCATTATTTTCCTTCAACTGTACATTAAAATTATTTATATTATTAGTACTGCTTTTTCCTTTTCTTTCTGATTTCTTTTTTATTATTGGCTGTGGAAAATGTTTGCCACACACTCTGTCTATTCATATATCTATCTTTGCTTTTGATATTTTCATGTTTTGTAGTTTTTGTTACTGTTATTTTGGTTGTTTGTTGTTTTTCTATAACATTCGCTATGTGTACTATCGTTTATCAATCTGTCAAAAAAAAGAATATAATGTGTAAATTGACAATGCATCAACAAAAATTTGAGTGTTGACTGTCTTATCGTGGTACTGCGCACAATTTGTATGGATTGGGACTGTGAGTACCACCCAGTTTATAATCCAAGCTGGGCTCCACACCCGCTGGTGGAGAGAAAGTGAAGCGCTGCAGCAGAGAGGAGAAGAAGAGGAAGAGCTCCATCCTCGCCAACTGCTCCCCAAGACACACTCTCTTTCCTGAAAATCAAACAAACCAACAGATAATCATAATGCATTTTTTTATAAGAGGACTAAACTGAACTGGGATCATTTGGAAACAGTTTTCTTGTACCTAGAGAAAAAGGTAAAAAGGCATCTCTCCTCCTGAATTTGCCCTCAGCATCCAGGAAGTGACCCGGGTTAAAAGAGTGAGGCGTCTCCCACTCAGACTCATCAAACAGCACTGATGTCAAACTGCCAATCACAAGTGTGCCCTGAAGAAACACAACAGGTTTAATAAAAACTACAAATATGTAGAAGAAGTTCTTGAAATAAACAGTACTTCAAACGCCAGACCCACCTTTGGAATAGAATATTTTCCTATCTGAGTATCTTCCACAGTAATCCGAAACACATTTAATGGGACTATATTTCCCATCCTCTGTATCTCATGAATGACAGCATTGGTGTAGGGCATGTTGTCTCTGTCTGATAAAGATGGCTGCCGTGAGCCTCCAACAACAGCATCAATCTCCTCTTGAACTTTAGCTAAGGATACGGAAAGACCATGAGAAAATTTAAAGTATTAACATAATATTTGTATGTGCATATGAATGCTGTATATGATAGTAAGCTCTCACCTTGTATTTCAGGATACTTCATCATGTAGAGAAGACCCCAGTACAGAGTGGTCGAGGTGGTCTCAGTTCCTGCTACAAACAAATCCAGAGTACAGATGCACAAGTTCTCCACATCAAACCCAGCAGCTGTGTCGTCTTTCAGCTGAATAACATATATGTGAGGCATTTCAAATGAACAGCCATACATTATTATTACAAGATCATTCCAGCACAATAAGAAATTGCCTCACTTTTTCCATCTCAGCTAGAAAGCAGTCAATGTAGTCTCGAGGATTTGAAGGATCATAATCCACTCTGTGTTCATTCACCTTTGCTCGAACAAAGTCAATCACTTTGTTTAACAGAACAAATATTTTTTGGTGTGGTCCAGGCAGTCGTCGCATGAGCCATGGGAAAAAGTTGTAAAGCTAAAGAACAACAGGCAAACTCAGCATATCATATATCATATGAGTCACTGTATTGTATTGAAAATATATTTACCTGAGCCCAGACTGTTCCTTCCAGATATAAGGCCTCGTTGATGTGTTTTAACAGAGTCTGGAAATGATGGTCACTGTAGTCAAATCGATTACTAAACACAAGCGCACAGATCACATTTGAGACAGCGTTGTTCAGAAGTAAGCGAGGGTCAAAGGGTCGACCTACAACAGAAGTTGAAGTTACACTATGTCTCCAATTTTGTATGTTATTTTCTTTATTCAAATACCTTGTTCATTTGAAAAGGCGTCATTCAGACAACTGCATTCCAGGTGGATGGACGGCTCCAGACTTTTCTTCCCCAATCCAAAGGTTCGAAGAGTTGAGAGTGCAAATCTCCTCTGATGCTTCCATTTATACCCATTGGCCCCAATTAAACCTGTTAATGTAACATTCATTCAGATGATATTTAAAAGTTTGTTCATTCCTCTCTAAACACAAGTAGGCGTACTAATCTATTAAAGAGATAGTTCAGCTTAAAATGGACAGTTAGTTTTTGTCTCAAGTTGAAAAATACTGCTCTCGTGCATCTGGTAACTCCCATTCTTTTGGTAACTCTTATTACTTTTCTGCAGATACTTAACAGAAATACTTAACTTTGCCTTAAATGTGAACTACAAACATTATTTTAATCAGGAAATTTATCATAAAGATTAACGGCAAACACTCAATATTGTGGATCTATTTTACCTTTAAAAATAATCAATTTAATCATTCATCTACTCTTTAACTTGTTTCATTTAGTATTTATCTTCATCTAGGATTAATCTTAGCTTGGTTGTTAGCCTGAAATAGACTAGCAAAGACTCTTTGTAGAAATTTAATTTAGCTTCATTTTAGAGTTACATTTAAATTCATCCAGGATAACTTGAAAACTTGTTTTTGTGCAATACCCCTCTGCACTCTCAGAAATAAAGGTACAAGAGCTGTCACTGGTGGTACTTTTTCAAAAGGTACACATTTGTACTTAAAGGGTCTATATTAGTACCTCAGATGTACCTAAAACGTTTAAGAGGTACAATTTTGTACTTTTTAGGTATTAATATGCATCCCTGAGGTAATACTATGGACTTTTTAGGTATATGTGTACCTTTTGAAAAGGTACCACCCCAGTGACAGCTCTCATACCATTATTTCTGAGAGTTTGGAAACAAACCTGCCTTTAGTTTTTAAAAGTATGTGAAGATCACTGCAGACTATACAGTATAATCAATTTATTGATTGCACACCAGTCAGAAGAGACACTGAATTTACATTTTACTAAACATAAAAGATATTCAACACAGATATTTTAGAAACGAGTGTAACCAACTGAGATCAATAGCATGAAAGAAAATCATACTTATTTAAAACATTTGAATACTGAAGGTGAGTAAAAGACAATTTTCATTCAGACTGACCTTTGTCTTCAGTGATGTCATAAAATATTGGTAAAATGGGCCGATCAGCCAGATTGTCACCCTGTTGCAAATACACCTCCTTTACCAGTTTATATCCATCCAACACTACAATTCTTGGTCCAAAAAGTCTTATGCTGAAAATCTTGCCATACTTTTCTGCAAACTGCAAAATAAAGATTGAAAATTAGAAAATGTTCCATTAAATACATATTTTCAACTTGAAGTCCTAACTGTACATAATGTTTTCATACAAAGTCAATAACTTATGTATTAACTTATATAGTCAATAACTCAATAGCAATATTATTTAAACATAATGTAATATAAATATATGAAAAGTTCAGATGCAAAAACCTCTAAGTGCCGTCTGAAATTTCCATTGAAAATGAACATTTTCCTCAGCCTCCTTTGTTTATGTTGAGATATTTCACTTTAAAGAGCAGGAAAAGAACTTATTCCTTGCCATAAAAGTGATATTATTGAACATACACACAGGAGCCTGAAAAAAATGCTCATTTTGGAGGAAAATGTCAGATGGCATTTAGAGGTTTTTGCATCTAAACTCTTCACATATTTTCGATTCGATTTAACTTCATTGTCATTACACATGTACAAGTAGAAGGCAACGAAACGCAGTTTAGGGCTAACCAGTGCAATAGCAGCACGTGCTGGATAGAGGTATAATTTACCCAGCAAACATGCCAGTGTGGGCCCACTGTGGGTAAGTGTGGGTTTACTGTGGGACACTGTGGGCAGGACAATCCCACAGAAAAACGCATGTGGGCCCCATGTGGGGTAGCCCATGCGGGCCCCAAAAATATTTTCCCCTTTGGGGCCTACATAGGTTTTTCTGTGGGCAAGCCCACAGTGGGCTTTCCCACAGAAAACCCATGTGGGCCCCATATGGGTCAGCCTATGTGGGGCCCAATGGATTTTTCCCTTTGGGGCCCCAATGTTGGTTTTCTGTGGGCAATCCCACAGTGGGTTTGCCCACAGAAAAACCCAAGTGGGCCCCATATGGGTCAGCCTATGTGGGGCCCAATGGATATTTCCCTTTGTGGCCCCATACTGTATTTTGTGGGTAAATTTAAGTTAAATTTACATTTAGCTTGTGTATGAAAATTAAAATAAATCACTTGCATATTGGTCTAAATAGTGTGAAGGACAGATAACTGGCTTGCTGCTTAGAGAAAATCATCCAGAAATGATAGTTTTAGATAGAATCTTGATCACATATGATCACATACAGTAGTCAATATTTGAAGTAGATCAAAATGTTTTTCAAAATTGTCCTAAGACAAGAATGGGTGTTGTTGAATAGTTTTAGAATAACTCCGAAGAAAAGTTTTGATCCACTTTAAATGTTAACTACTGTATTTCCAGTACAGGTACATGAATATCCATTAATTTCTCTGGTTGGTTCAACTTCTGCAAATAAATTTGTATTTATAAATCTATGAACATATATACATTATGACAGACTAAATCAATGTTCTTTACAAGGTTGTAGTTTTTTAAAATATATATTGGCGCTGACAGTGTTAATGTTTGATACTGTGGCACCACTGTATCCAAGAAATTTGAAAGAAACGTGCTACATCACTTCATACTTCATTCAACAGATTCATATTGTAGTTGGATATAATTTATTTTGGTAAATAAATGCAAAAAATGAATTTATGACCATTTAAAAAAAAAATCCTATATTTTCTGTTGCAGTCTTATCTGTTTGTTTGTTTGAATTAGATCTCTCTTTTTCGTATGTATTATCTACAGTTGTGGCTGATTTTAACTGTTGCATTCTATACAAATGTTCTGTTGCAGACACAGCTGGGTTTGTGTGTTTTGTGAGCATTTGTGTGAGAATATAAATTCCATATCGCATTTGTCCTCTAGCCTTAATTTCTGAAATATTCAGATTTATTCAGGATATAATTTTTTTTTCATATTTATCATCCACGTTCATTTAGACAGCAAACATGCCATTGTGGGTTTACTGTGGGACAGTGTGGGCAGGACAATCCAACAGAAAAACACAAGTGAGTCCCATGTGGGTTAGCCAATGCAGGCCCCAAAAATATTTTTATGTTTATTGTCCACTTTTTTTAGACAATTTTGACACCAAAAGTCCTTAAGTGTGAAAAAAATAAAAAATAAAAATCGTGACTGGAGCAATTTCTTTTGTTGGGGAGAGTGTGACACCCTGAATGGTTAGTCACGGGTGTTTGTTTTTTTCTTATAATTATATATTATAATTTCTGCTTCTCTTTGTTGATGATTTTCTTCATGATTGTTTCATCTAAAGCTGTATTTATATGAAATATGTGGCGAGTGAAGAGTGGGTGGGACCGGGATGGTTTGTTTACAGGGTTGCTATGGTAACGGTGAACCGCAAGAGTGTCATTACTAGAGCGCCTCGATTTTGAACAACAACGCAGCCGTCTCATCATTTAGGTGGGTAAATCCTGTCACAATATCAATGAAATGTTAAGATAACATGCTACTCAAGTGTGTTAACAAGTTTAGTGAGGTAACGTGCAGTTAAAGAGTTAATTAGTAGCGACGATTTTATCTGTGTGCTGACATTGTATCAAAACGGCAGTTAGCGGCCCGGGTGTGTTATATGATAACTGCAAAGCTAACCAAAGGGCTCCACCACGCTGAAATGCTATGTAAATGTTATGTTTTTGTATAAAAGTTGTTAAAAACAGTATTAATATCAATTTCGTTTGTATAAATGCACTTTTGGTCAAAGACGAGGGTTACTCTCAACGACTGTAACAGAATTGTTCACGTTTGGATTACACAGAGCTATCCCAGAGATGCAGAGCAGATGTACGATACTGTGCCGACACCCCACTGGCCCAGCAACTGCTGGAAGGGCTCTGACCAGATAAAAAAGGCCTTTGGGAGCATGCTGATCTGCAAAGCATTTAAAGGTAAGAGTATGTAATGTTTCTATATGATAACCCTCTGTAACAGGAGTGAAAAAGGAAATCTGAGGGAAAATTACTAGTCATGTATAGTAAGAACAGTAGAAACAGTTACATGTAACGAAGTAACGTTTATTTGTCAGCAAATTTTCACAGATTGAAACACTTTTCATTATCCTGGAGTATTTTTACAACCCCAGGGGCTTTGTAACAACTACAAATAATACTTTAAGTTTATAATGTTGGTCAATTGGTCTAATTTTTCAAGCCTATCAAGTACATCTTTTTCATAATCATAATATTTTGCTCTGAGTATTATCAATTTAGGAACAGAAACAACCCTTAAAAGAAAATCTAATCTCAGATTCACTAGTACACAATGACATTTTTCATTTGTACTGCAAGTGAACTCATGAGTAGGCCCACACGGAATCTGCGCGCGCAGAATTCCGCAGATTTTCTGCAGATTTTCCGCAGATTTTTAGCCCATAATTAATTCTGTTTACTTTCTTAAAGTTAACTATTTACTGTAAATCTAATTGGATTTGCATTTTAAACATTAAATACAAGTTTAAAAAATATTATTTTTTATTTCACATTTTAAGGTTTTAGTTATGATACTCCCAAAATAATTCCGCAGAAATCTGCAGATTTTTACCAAAATTCTCCGCAGAAATAGCAAAAAACGTCCGCAGATTCCGTCTGGCCCTACTCATGAGTAGTATACTTTTATAACACTTGTTGTAAATATTTAGTTTCTGTACTCGATTCTATGCTCAGAACTTGACCATTGCACTTAACCAATACAACTGCACACACACACACGCGCACGCACACACACACACACACACACACACACACACACACACACACACACACACACACACACACACACACACACACACACACACACAATTCCTTGAGGTGCCAGGACGCAAAGCTGCAATTCTTTAATCCTAAGTCCAACTCTATCCACTAGGCTACGAGTGAGTACACTTTCACCAAAACACTAGTAGTTTTATACTGCTGTATACTGAATATACTCTATATTTTCTTAATTGTAGTTTAAAATGAGTATACTAATAGTATACTTGAGAATAATTTTTACATGTAATGTAAATACATAATTAGTACATGGACCCTTTTCACAAAAAAGCTATGATGCGTTTAATGGTGATCAGCATCTTAAATCTTGAATTATTTTTAATTTTAGATTTTTAAAAAAAAATGTATGTACACTTCTAAAGCTATACTCTGTATTATGTCATTTGTGCATCAAAGTACAAAAAAAGGTTACTTATGTCAGGTGTTTCTAATGCAGTGTCTATGGGCAGGACAGTAAATATGACGTTGTTCTCTCTTCTGGTTGCCATTATCAGTCTCACACTATTTTATTTATTTATTTTTTTGCTTTTTCTGAAAGACTTGATAACACCATCATTGAGTTGTTCTTTTATTATTAGAGCAAATTAAAATGCTAAAATTGTGTTGTATTCTGCCATTCACTGCACTCTAAGTTTACCCAACTATGATGACTTCTGCTACAAAGCAACCCATAAATGTGAAAAGGTTCCATAGAACATAAAGAATTATATTGATATAATATTAATATTGATTTTAACATTTGTATTTAAATTGTTTTCTTTCTCAGACGCTGTAACAAAATCCAGCAAAGGAACGGCTTGCGAAATAGAAGCAACAGTCAAATCATGGTTAAGAAAGTCAAGAGACAGAGATGGTGGGCGCCTAGGAAGTCCCAAAACTCAGAAGGGACTTACTTTTAATTCAGTTTTTTGGAGTTAGAAAAATAGTGTTTTCTTTTGTTTGTTTATTGATGTTTGATTTGGTATAAAATATAACTCTGTTTCTGTATAATACAGTTGTTAATTTTTTTTTTGTTATTAAAAATAAATAATTATTAACATGACCCAGTTTATTGTCAAGTGAAATTGTTCTGAAAATGCATTGTATAATGGTTTTATGTATGTACAAAGTAGAACCAGACTTAGTGGCTCAAACAGGGTCATTGCGAGCAGCCCACTGTGGGCCCAATTGTGTGGGCTGACTGTGGGACCCAAACTGTGGGGCACTTGTGGGGCCCCTTTGGGACAGAGCAGGTTAGCCCACAGTCAGCCCACACTTTTGGGCTGTCCCAAAGAGGGCCCACTCGTGCCCCACAGTGTGGGGCCCACACGTGCCCCACATTTCACGCCGGTATCTGGGCCCACACTGGCGTGAAGTGTGGGGCACGTGTGGGCCCTACACTGTGGGGCACGTGTGGGCCCCCTTTGGGACAGCCCACAAGTGTGGGCTGACTGTGGGCTAACCCGCTCGGATTAGTGTGGGATAGCCCACAGTCAGCCCACACTTTTGGGCTGTCCCAAAGGGGGCCCACACGTGCCCCACAGTGTGGGGCCCACACGTGCCCCGCATTTCACGCCGGTATCTGGGCCCACAGTGGGCTGCCCACATGGGTCCCTTATGGGCCCCAAAGTAGCATGTTTGCTGGGTATAAAGTGCTTAGAGAAAAACTATGGGTAATATTTACAGATGGATGTAGCCTACTATGAACATTATATACAGATTGTATTAACTAACCGGATATTATAGGTGTGTGCGATGTTGTTCATGCTAAACGTGCTTCTAGTAATAAGTTAAGTAATTAGTCTGACCAGCTAAAACATGTGCAAAACCAACAGAAAACCATTGTTTTTGAATAATTGTAAGTGCACTCTTCACGCTCTTTGTATGTAGCTGTAAATTATCCATCAACCAAACCTCAACACATAAACAAAGACATTCAACAACAGAAGTCAGCTACTGTAGTTTAACTAGTAATAACTTACGCGTTTAGAGTAAGACTATATAACCATTTACCTTTAAAAACTGAAGATGAATCTTATTGTGCTCGATATGATGAATGTGTCCAATAAACGGCAAAGACCAGGGTCCAGGAGGAAAGTTTTTCGGCGATTTATTTCTGATATAATCACTCAAAAATAAAAACACAACCAAAAATACCAAAACCGTCTTGACATCAATCCACCCGTAGAACTGCAACAGGTCCATGATGAACTAGATAGTCAGGTTTACGATCTGTACAGCGGTTTAATACGTAAGGACTCGATCCTTTCCTTGGACTGTTTTGCAATGCACAGTTGTGGCACAGTTCCAGATTTAAGGTGTTATGTAATCAGTGCTTTATGACGTGACATTCTACATTACCTTTTATTTGACAAGCATACAGTATACAGTGAATCACTGAGTCTCCCCATGATGGCACAAAGCTTACAATAAATCCATAACACACCTGCTTCAGTACTGTATATGTATATATATATATATATATATATATATATATATATATATATATATATATATATATATATATATATATATATATATATATATATATATATAAAGACCTCATGGGTGTAGCATGAGCAGTGGCGGCTGGTGTTAAAAAATGTGAGGGGGGCGCATTTTAAAAGCCATTTTTCAGGTGATGTACCAAAAAACAAAATTGAATAAAGCATACAATAAATGCATCACAAATCAGTTCATTTTAGTTCAATTTGGGTTTATCAGTAATGAAGTAATCAAGATAATCAGTAAACACACACACACACACACATAAATGTTGCCTAATCACTGGCAGCACTACTTAAAAAATTATTTTGCTCTCCTTTCTTTCTGGCTTGCAAATTTCTCAATGATCTTTTGGTTAAAGTCAGTCATCTCAGTCACCAGTGTCTTCTCTATTGACAGCATGGCCAATGCATTCAGCCTCTCTTGCGTCATGCTGTTTTAAACAGCAAACATGGAAAACAGTAAAAGGCATGACTTACATCTCAACTTACCAGCCAACTCCGTTTGTCATGACAAGTGCTGGAAAAGCCCCGAATATACGCCCGCTCGCCATCACTTGACTACTGGTAAATTTGTTTTCATTAGTTTTGCAAGGAAGGTCGATCTGGTCCAAGCTCCTTGATTATTATTAATTTTTTCTTCATCCAAACGCCTTGTGAACGGATATCTTTGCAAAGATACAACAGAATTTTCCTTCATCTTGCACTTGCTTTCACTATATGAATAAAGGTCAGCGCTGAGTGAACGGTCTAAGTGAGAATGGTCCAATCACATAAGGCCATATAAAAACAAATATGATTCGTTCTAACAAAAAAAAAAAAAAGAGGGTTCAGGGCGCAGAGCGCTGCGCCCCAAAGACAATTTAAAACCGGCCTATTAGAGCTTATCGTCGTATCACATGCTTTGCAAAAGTTCGTGTACCCACATAGACACCCATTAGTCCGGCGCCCCTTACACATATGAAAAAATATTGTTCATACATTTTTTTTCAATAAATGTTAGTATGACTACAATAAATGTTAGAATGTTATAATTAAATCAGATTATTTTGTTAATATTTGTGATAATAAATATTGACATATTAAAGGAGTCTAACTTGACGGGGGCGGCGCCCCAGCGCCCTCTATTGACCAGCCGCCACTGAGCATGAGAGGCATTTATAATGCATTGGAGCTGTTTCATGAATCATGACCACAACAGCATAAGTTTTGTAGATGCTAGCTCAAACTATACTTAATTCGGTAACACTTTATAATAACAGTACATGAATAATGATGTATTATTATGTAAACTAAACATTACTTTATTATGAATTAATGATGAGTTAATGTATGCACTAATCATGAACTAACTTGAACTACAACATGAGTCACATGAGTTCATGTGTGAATTACGGCTACCTTAATTACTTGTTAGTACATGATTGTTTGTTAATTAATGTATTAATTACCACATTAGTTTATGCTTAATTTAACCCATCATGAACTCATGGTATGTTAATATATAATTATGTTGTGACTTTACTTGAAGGGGCACATCTTCATTAACCAATTCTTAACTACTCATGAACTCCTTATGCTCGTCCAACTAGTCAGTTTACACTGAATACCATAGAAAAAGTGTTCTGTCAACATCAGCATGAACAGGAGTTCATGAGTAGTTAAGGATGGGTTAATGATGATGTGCCCCTCCAAGTCATGACATAATCATACATTAACAGCTCATGAGTTCATGTTGGTTACATTTAGCTTAAACTTAAATGTTAACTAATACATTAATTAACAACATGTACTAACAAGTAATTAAGGTAGCCGTTACTCACACATGAACTCATGTGACTCATGTTGTAGTTCAAGTTAGTTCATGATTAGTGCATACCTTAACTCATCATTAATTCATAATAAAGTAATGTTTAGTTTGCACATTAATACATCATTATTCATGTACTGTTATTGTAAAGTGTTACCCCTAATTCTATATCATTATCCAAAGCAAGCAAATTGTAATGCATTTTCCAAAACAATCAAATCCGTAAATATACAGAATCAGTCACAAGTACTGTCTGTCTTATCGAGACACTGCACACAATTTGAATGATTCAGGAGCTCGAGTGGTTCCCAGTTTGTAATTGAAGCTGGGCTCCACACCTGCTGGTGATGAGAAAGTGAAGCGCTGCAGCAGAGAGGTGAAAAAGAGGAAGAGCTCCATCCTCGCCAACTGCTCCCCAAGACACACTCTCTTTCCTGAAATTTGATACAGAAAAAACTTGTATTGACTTGCAGTTCTGAAAAGTAAAATCCTATATGTAAATAGCTGTATTACAATATGCTGAGATGCTAATATACCATGGAAGCTCATTTGTACTGCTAAAGGCGGAGTGCATGCGGGAAGTGAATTTATTTAAGTGCTTTTGAGTTCATTTGCAGAAACTTTGCACACAAAAACCTTTGTGTTCCACTTACTAGGCTAATCAGTATTTTTACAGGTGTATGTGAGTTTCATGGATGAACGCCTACTTTTACAAGATAATTCAAAATTTTTTTCAAACATAAATTCTCAGGGTGGGCAGCACATTGGCGCAGTGGGTAGCACAATCGCCTCACAGCAAGAAGGTTGCTGTTTTGAGCCCCGGCTGGGTCAGTTGGCATTTCTGTGTGGAGTTTGCATGTTCTCCCAGTGTTCGCATGGGTTTCCTCCGGGTGCTCCGGTTTCCCGCACAAGTCCAAAGACGTGCGCTATAGGTGTGTAAGGATGTTTCCCAGCGATGGGTTGCATCCATTGCATAAAACATATGCTCGATAAGTCATTCCGCTGTGGTGACCCCAGATTAATAAAGAAACTAAGCCGAAAAGTACAACAATGTACTAAAACTGGAAAAGATTTTTGAATGCAGTTGACAACACTGCAAATCGATTCCCATCAAATAACTAAAAAAATTGTAGTGAGCAGGCAAGGCCAGTAGGTGGCAATGTCCCTTTGCAAAACAATACTGTGCAGCTGCACAAATGTACAATAGTAATGCATGTCTTTAAACACAACATTGGAAATTGTCAAAAATAAACTGATTGCTAAAAATCAGAGTTTTCCTTTACCCAGAGAAAAGGGTAAAAAGGCATCTCTCCTCCTGAATTTGCCCTCTGCATCCAGGAAGTGACCCGGGTTAAAAGAGTGAGGCGTCTCCCACTCAGACTCATCAAACAGCACTGATGTCAAATTGCCAATTACAATTGTGCCCTAAAAATACAAACAAATTTCAAGTTTATTAAGCAATATGCTGTCTGTAGACATACAATGCAGTGTTACACCAACTACTCCTACTGTACCTTTGGAATTAAGTATTTCCCAACTTGCATATCTTTCACAGTAGCCCGCGGCAAATTTAATGCGGCAATATTTCCAAACCTCTGTATCTCATGAATGACAGCATTGGTGTAGGGCATGTTGTCTCTGTCTGATACAGATGGCTGCCGTGAGCTTCCAACAACACGATCAATCTCCTCCTGAACTTTAGCTGAAGAGACACAGTGGATATATTCCAAGACAAAAATTAAGAGCGTGATCATATCTCTGTATATATATAAATGACACTTCTCATAGTCAGTTCCCACCTTGAATCTCGGGATACTTCATCATGTAGAGAAGACTCCAAGAAAGAGTGGTGGAGGTGGTCTCAGTTCCTGCTACAAACAGATCCAGAGTACAGATGCACAAGTTCTCCACATCAAACCCTGCAGCTGTGTCGTCTTTAAGCTGAACAAGATAAATGAGAGACATCCATGTTACTATTACCATTACATTCCTGTGCTGCAATTTAGATAGGGTTTCACCTTTTCCATCTCAGCTAGAAAGCAGTCAATGTAGTCTCGAGGATTTGAAGGATCATAATCCACTCTGTGTTCTTTCACCTTCTCTCGAGCAAAGTCAATCACTTTGTACCACAGAGTAATATTTTTCTTGTGTGGTCCAGGCAGTAGCCGCATAATCCATGGGTAGGAGTTATAAAGCTAAACAAAGAATACAAAAAATCTAAGGTGTCCAATAAAGATGCTAAAAAGGGCAAAAATGGATTGTTATACTCTGAAAATGTTTACTTGAGCCCAAATTGTTCCATCTAGATACATAGCCTCGTTAACGTTCTTCAGCAGAGTCTGGAAATTATGGTCACTGTAGTCAAATCGATTACCAAACACCAGCACACAGATCACATTTGAGACAGCGTTGTTCAGAAGTAAGTGAGGGTCAAAGGGTCGACCTGGAAAGTAATCATAATTACTGAAATAATCACATTATGCTTCCAATTTTAAATGCTTTAAAAACTAAGTAAGTTTCTTTTCACACCACAAACCTCAATACACACCATTTTCATTTGAAATGGCCTCATTCAGACAGTGACATTCAAGATTGATGGACGGCTCCAGACTTTTCTTCCCCAAACCAAAGTTTCGAAGAGTTGAGAGTGCAAATCTCCTCTGTTGCTTCCATTTATATCCACTGGGAGTAGCTAAACCTAAGATATTAATAATTAATAATAAGTATTAACTTTTTATCTTCTGAAAGCTTGTTTTTTATCCACCACCATTTAATATGATTAAACAATGTATGTTATAAGTTACAATTTGTACTGAAAGCAAAAAGTCTGTGTTTAAATGAGGCTATACGAGACTTACCATTGTCTCCGGCTATGTCGTGAATGATAGGTAACTCAGGTCGATCAGCCACGTTGTCGCCTTGTTGTATATACACCTCCTTCACTTGTTTGTACCCGTTCAGAATAACAGTTCTTTGTCCGAAAAGATGAACGCTTACAATGCTTCCGTATTTTTCTGAAAGCTTTAAAATATGCGTGTTAAATACTGCTGAACTTTTGTAATCGTCGAAAAAAGCTTCTATAGGCTATATGAATTGAGGTAAAGTTGGTTTTATATTCGCACATTCAGACTTTCTCCTTAATATTATAATTTCAGAAAAGCATAGTCCAATCATATGAATATCAAAGTATAGTACTGTTCACTGTCATTTAAATAGTTCGGTAACACTTTATAATAACAGTACATTAATAATGATGTATTAATATGTAAACTACCCTGCTGAAAAATCCAGCTTAAACCAGCCTAAGCTGGTTGGCTGGTTTTAGCTGGTTGACCAGCCTGGTTTTAGAGGGGTTTTGGCCATTTCCAGGCTGGTTTCCAGCCATTTCCAGCCTGGTCTTAGCTGGTCAGGCTGGGAGTTGACCAGCTAAAACCAGCTTGACCAGCCAAAACCAGCTATGTCCAGCTTAAACCAGGCTGGTCAAGCTGGTTTTAGATGGTCATTTTCCAGCCTGACCAGCTAAGACCAGGCTGGAAATGGCTGGAAACCAGCCTGGAAATGGCCAAAACCCCTCTAAAACCAGGCTGGTCGACCAGCTAAAACCAGCCAACCAGCTTAGGCTGGTTTAAGCTGGATTTTTCAGCAGGGTAAACATCACTTTATTATGAATTAATGATGAGTTAATGTATGCACTAATCATGAACTAGCTTGAACTACAACATGAGTCACATGAGTTCATGTGTGAATTACGGCTACCTTAATTACTTGTTAGTACATGATTGTTTGTTAGTTAATGTATTAATTACCACATTAGTTTATGCTTAATTTAGGTAATTAAGGTAGCCGTTATTCACACATGAACTCATGTGACTCATGTTGTAGTTCAAGTTAGTTCACGTTTAGTGCATACCTTAACTCATCATTAATTCATAATAAAGTAATGTTTAGTTTGCACATTAATACATCATTATTCATGTACTGTTATTGTAAAGTGTTACCAATAGTTCTAATGTTGTTTTGAAGTCATATTTAAATGCGATGTCAGACTGGATATTCAAAGTAGAATAGTGAACAATATAGGGAGTGTTATAATGAACGAATGTGCGAATATAAAACCAACTTTACCTCAGTGCTATATGGCAATAAACAAAATCACACAAATGTAGTAAGTTCATGTTTGTATTTAACATTTATAAAATATGTCCATCCCATCTTTTGCAACAAATTATATGCCTAAATTTTACCATTGGAAGTTTAAACTTTTAAACTTAAGCATATTTCAAATATATTAGCTGTAATTCTATATATAAATGTTCTGCATGGCGTAGAATAACGTTATTTCAAACGTTTCTTAGGATATTCTTGCATCCGTCAGAACATGCCAAACATTAACAAAGATAAAGATTGCATTTACCTTTTCCACTTCAAGGTGAATCTTGTTGAAATCGATGTGATAGAGGTTTCCAATGATGGGTAAAGGCCATGGTCCAGGAGGAAAGTTTTTCGGTGTTTTATTTCTGATATATTTAGTCAGTAATAAAAACACACAGGCAAAAAACAATACAGTTTTGATGTCGATCCACTCGTAAATGTGCAACAAGTCCATGACGGTTATGTCTGGTCTGTTATGAAGATTTAATGTCTGAATTAAAGTAATAACGCGAATTAATAGTCGAGGGTGTTTACACGACCTGCCGAGTTAAAGTCCAACCATACACCGCCTTTTTTTGGCGCATTTCCCTTGATGGGCTATAACGTAACACAGAATGTCTTGAACTTTAATCGTTTTCCAGTTGTTGTTTTGATTTCTTTAAGATTCGAAGCATTTACATGAAATATTAGGAATGAAATACTGTCCATTTGTTCACTGCTAATTATTATTACAATTATCTTTCAATTTAAAAAAAAAATGTTACATTAAATATGACTAAAGCTTTTGACTCTCACAATTTTGCAAAAATAAAATGAAACATAGTTTCTCCGTATGTCTCTATTCAGTAATTAAAAAGTGTGTTCAGTTGTGTGTATAAAGTCTTAACGTTGCACTGCACAAAACTGGTGTTGTTGGGGACATCAACTTTTTAATAGTTGGCATCCTTATCCAAGAATTACAAACTAAAGACATTCATTGATGATCAGATATAAATGAAAACGCAAAAAATCTGCAGCATTTCATACATTTTCTGAACATACTACTTCACAGATCAGAAATCATATCAATTACATACACTTGCAAATAAAAATATTAAAATTCATTATATCCCAAATGTGTCAAATTAAAATGCAATAACACTGAAGCATTGTGAAATAGTTTCAATTTTAAACAAATTATTTTCTGTGTGAATATATTTTGTATGTGGATTACTAGAAAACTTGATTTCTTGTACCTAGAAAAAAAGGAAAAAAGGCATCTCTCCTCCTAAATTTGCCCTCAGCATCCAGGAAGTGACCCGGGTTAAAAGAGAAAGGCACCTCCCTCAGACTCATCAAACAGCACTGATGTCAAACTGCCAATCACAAATGTGCCCTGAAGAAACAAAATATGTTCATAAAGACATATACATGTTTAAAAGATAAATTGAGAATACGTTAACATTCTGGTATTCCCTGATGATCAAAACCCACCAAAGTTATTCTTTTAAATAATTAAGTGGTTATTCATTCATTCATTTTCCTTCAGCTTAGTCCCTGATTATTCCCAGCTGAATTAACCTCCTAAAATAAATATACTATATTTTTTTCATATTCATTTAATTTGATTCTTTTACAAAAAAAATTCATGATGCGACACAAATTTTACTTTTAAATTATGCACAACGCTCTCCCCACGTTCGCGTGGCTTTCCTCCAGGTGCTACAGTTTCCCCTACAATTCCAAAAAAAGAAAATTAATGAATGAATTATGCACAAGTTGTTCTACACTGTAATTAAAAAAAAAAAAAAAAAAAAAATATATATATATATATATATATATATATATATATATATATATATATATATATATATATATATATATATATATATATATATATATATGCTTTTGAATTGCATTATGAGACTTTGATCTTTCCTCCAACAACTTTTGATGTTGTAAAGTTTGAAAAAGGGACATTTATAATTGTTTGAAGTGTCTGGGTTGGTGTTGTAAATTATTGTACAAAAACCTTGTAATAAACTGCCAGTAGATTTTCTGGTATTTTACAAACTTAATTCTCCATATATTATTTCTTATATGGTTTCAAACTACTACTTTTATGTCCATTAAAGTCACTTATTACTTTTATACTGTTGACAGAGCAGAGCAGAGATCAAGGTCAGTTTATAACTGTAAAGTAAAAACGGTCAATCAGGAAATACGGAAACTTTCAATCAACAGATATTTTTACAGTGTATATAATATACATTATTTATATTTATTAAAATTAAAGCAGTGTTTAAAGAAAACAGTGCATGTAAGGCAGACTGGTGTCATTAAGCGGAAAATAGAATATAACTTTTTTTTGTCAGGGTCTAACCACTATATGTATAGACATGTAATGTAAACACATTAAAATGACAGAGGGTTGAATACAAATCAAGTAGTTGAAAGACTTGAAATCATTAGAAATTACTAGACCCACCTTTGGAATGGAGTATTTTCCTATCTGGGTTTCTTTTGAAGTAACACAGACCAAATTTAATGGGACAACATTACCCATCCTCTGTATCTCATGAATGACAGCATTGGTGTAGGGCATGTGGTCTCTGCCGTGAGCTTCCAACAACACCATCAATCTCCTCCTGAACTTTAGCTTAAGAAATAAAGTATAGACAGTATAATCATAGCTCAACATTTAGTATTAACAATGAACAACTTTTATTTTCATTAACTAATGTTAACTAACACGAACAAATACTGTAATACACGATTGTACATTGTTTGTTCATGTTAGTTTATGCATTGACTAATACAACCTTATTGTAAAGTTATCAACATATTTATGCACATAAGTCATTTTTCATAACAAGCTCTTACCCTGTATCTCAGGATATTTCATCATGTAGAGAAAACCCCAATACAGGAAAATGTACGATTTTAAAAAGGAGGCGTGGCACCTAACCCCACCCCTAACCCCAACCGTCATTGGGTGATGGGCAAATCGTACTAATTTGTACGAATTAGATCGTACGAATTCATACGAATTAGCCACTAATCAAAAAGTTACGAATTGGCCGTGAGATAGCGTTGAATACAGAGTGTTAGTGGCGGTGTCAGTTCCCCCCACAAACAGATCCAGTGTACAGAAGCATAAAGGTCTCCAAACCAAACCCACCAGCTGTTTCATCTTTATGCTAAACATGATAAATGTGTACAATAGTAGAGTAATATCAACTATAAATGCATACTAGGGCATTCACAGAGTGTACCAACACACTTGCATTTTTAAGAAATAAATGTTTAAGTGAGTTTTTAGAGTTAGTTTTTTTTTAATCTATTATTGTGATCAGTTTCTCAAGAATAGACATTTTTTTAATGGTTTGTAGAACATTTATATAATCAAAAGTCTTACAGTCAATGTAGTCTCGAGGATTGGATGGATCAAAAGCCATTTTGTGTTCATTCACCTTTCCTTGATTAAAATCAATCACATTCTGCCACAGAGTAATATTTTTCTTGTGTGGTTCAGGCAGTAATCGCATGAGCCATGGATGCATGTTATAAAGCTAAAGGAAAACAAAAAAGTGGTATAAACAAGCCAACAGAACCAAAGCTGTATCTTTGATCTATTTGACAGAAAATAAGAAATTGCATACCTGTGCCCAAATGCTTCCCCAGAAAAGCACACCTCTATGGATGTTCTTCAATAGAATCTGGAAATTATACTGTACTCAAATCGATTACCAAAAACAAGTGCACAGATCACATTTGAAACAGCGTTGTTCAGTAGTAAGCGAGGGTCAAAGGGTCGACCTGGAAATGTTAGCATGATAGCTGTGATGTAATGACACCACGCTTCCTATTCCAATTGATTTTAGAAAAAAAAACAGTTAGTTTCATGCTTTTCAGATATCAAACGAATAAACACGAAAACCCGATCTCACTGAGCACACATAACTCTCATTTTAAACACAAATCCTAAATTACAAAAAACACCTTTTACGACAATGTATTTCTGACAAAATTTACTGAACATCCAGAACCACGCTGTGCATTGAGTTGAATGTGCGTACATGTGATGGTATGTACAGAATTTGTGAAGAGCTTATAAAATGTGTAAAAGTCATTAAATATATATAAATTTATTTAGCCGCATATATGGGAGACAGTGGCTCAGTGATTAGCACTGTTGCCTTACAGCAAGAAGGTCGCTGGTTCGAGTCCCGGCGGGGCCAGTTGGCATTTCTGTGTGGAGTTTGCATGTTCTCCCAGTGTTGGTGTGGGTTTCCTCTGGGTGCTTCGGTTTCCCCAACAGTCCAAAGACATGTACTATAGGTGAATTGGGAAAGATAAAATTGTCCGTATGGTATGTGTGTGAATAAGTGTGTATGGATGTTTCCCAGTGATGAGTTGCAGCTGGAAGGGTATCAGCTACGTAAAACATATGCTGGATAAGTTGACAGTTCATTCCTCTGTGGCGACCCCAGATTTATAAAGGGACCATTCCAAAAAGAAATTGAATGAATGAAAACTGGCCTACTAAAGTGTATGAGTGTGAATGAGTGTATGGATTTTGCCGCTGGAAGGGCATCTGCTGTGTAAAACATATGCTGGATTTGTTGCGGGTTCATTCCGCTGTGGTGACCCCTGATGAATAAAGATATATATATATATATATATATATATATATATATATATACATATTCATTCGTTCATTTTCTTTTTGGCTTAGTCCCTTCATTAACCCGGGGTCGTCACAGCGGAATGAACCAGCGACCTTCTTGCTGTGAGGCGACAGCACTACCTACTGCGCCACTGCGTTGCCTATATATATATATATATATATATATATATATATATATATATATATATATATATATATATATATATATTCAAATAACCTAAACTAACAGACTTTTGCTTTTAACTCTGCCAAACAGCCAAATGTGAATGTATCCGTAAACACGTTACAAACACTATTTTTAGATGAAATGGCTTCATTTAGAAAGCGACATTCAACATTAATGGACGGCTCCAGGCTTTTCTTTCCTATTCCAAAGGTTCGAAGAGTTGAAAGTACAAATCTCCTCTGTTGCTTTCAATTATGGCCATTAGAAGCAATCAAACCTGTCAACAAAATAAATAAATAAACTAGTTGTAGCAGATAATATGAAATGTGAATATTTTCTGTTACATGTGTGGGACTGTCAGTAACAGTGAAAAGTGAACCTTTAGGTTCCCAGATTGACTAACCCTTGTCTTCAAAGATGTCATAAAATATTGGCAATATGGGTCAATCGGCGAGACTGTCATCTTGTGCATACGATTCTTTCACTGTTTTGTACCCGATCAAAACAACAATTCTTGGTCCCAGAATCCGACTTTGTTTTTGATGTAATCGCTCAATATTAAAAACACAAATGTGAATAACAAAATAGTCTTGATATCAATCCATTTGTAAAGATGCAACAGGTCCATGACTTACACTTCCTCACATAATTGTAACCCAAGATAGATGCAGACAACAGGATGCGGATCCAAATGCAGGTTTATTTAAAGGAATGGTCAGGCAAGCAATGATCAACACAGGAGCAATCAGGCATATGAGGGAAATCCAGAATCGTAGTCGATAAAGCAGGCAATGATCACAAAGATGGCAGCAGACAGGGAGAAACAGATAAACAAGGCGATGGTCCAAACACGGCAAAAACAAGACAATGAAACGCTCTGAATTGAAACTGTGAACAGGTAACAAGACTCGGCAATGGAGTGAGTGTATGTTCTGCTTATGTAGTGTGTGTAATCAGTTGTTGAGTGGCTTCAGCTGTGGATGTAATCAGTGAAGATGTGGAACCGGTTGTGTGTGATGTCAGAGTATGTATGTATGGGGGATGTAGTCCATATGATGGTGGATTTGTAGTCCATGGGTGTTTGTGCATGTAAACCAGCGATCTAAGGGGAGAAGATCGCTGGTGATCGTGACAGAGCCCCCCCTCTAAGGAGTGGCTTCCAGACACTCCTATCACAGTTCAGGCGGGAGGTGGAGCGGAGGCGGAACAGGGGGAGGGATGGAGGGCCAGGACCATGGAGCTGAGGAGTGTCTGAAGCATGAAGCAGCAGTAGGCCCAGAGAGTGGAGCTGCGGAGGGCCTGGAGCGTGGAGCTGCGGAAGGCCCGGAGAGTGGAACTGCGGAGGGCCTGGAGCGTGGAGCTGTGGAAGGCCCAGAGAATGGAGCTGCGGAGGGCCTGGAGCGTGGGGCTGCGGAAGGCCCGGAGAGTGGAACTGCGGAGGGCCTGGAGCGTGGAGCTGCGGAAGGCCCGGAGCGTGGAGCTGCAGAAGTTCTGGAGAGTGGAGCTGCGGAGGGCCTGAAGTATGGGGCTGCAGAGGGCCTGGAGCGTAGAGTTGCAGAGGGACTAGAGCTTGGAGTTGCGGAAGGCCCGGAGCGTGGAGCTGCAGAAGGCCTGGAGAGTGGAGCTGTACAAGGCCTGGAGTATGGAGCTGCAGAGGGCCTGGAGCGTGGAGTTGGAGCTGCAGAGGGCCTGGAGCGTGGAGTTGGAGCTGCAGAGGGCCTGGAGCATGGAGTTGGAGCTGCGGAGGGCCTGGAGCATGGAGTTGGAGCTGCGGAGGGCCTGGAGCATGGAGTTGGAGCTGCGTAAGGCCTGAAGAGTGAAGCTGCTGAGGGCCTGGAGCGTGGAGCTGCGGAGGGCCTGGAGCGTGGAGTTGGGGCTGCGTAAGGCCTGAAGAGTGAAGCTGCTGAGGGCCTGGAGTGTGGAGTTGCAAAAGGCCTGGAGCATGGAGCTGAAGTTGGTCTGGGGCTTAGGTTCAGCAGGCACAGGCAGTTCATATAACCCCCATGGATCAGGAGGCTTTGGTTCAAGGGGCACTGGCAGTTCATTAAACTCCAGTGGGTCAGGAGGCTTGGGTTCAGGAGATACAGGCATTTCATTTAACCCGAGTGGGTCTGGAGGTTTGGGTTCAGGAGACACTGGCAGTTCGTTTAACCCCAGTGGGTCTGGAGGCTTGGGTTCAGGAGATACTGACAGTTCATTTAACTCCAGTGGGTCAGGAGGCTTGGGTTCAGGAGATACTGGCAGTTCATTTAACTCCAGTGGGTCAGGAGGCTTGGGTTCAAGGAGCACTGGCAGTTTGTATAACCCCAGTGGGTCAGGAGGCTTGGGTTCAAGGAGCACTGGCAGTTCATATAACCCCAGTGGGTCAGGAGGCTTGGGTTCAAGGAGCACTGGCAGTTCATATAACCCCAGTGGGTCTGGAGACTTAGAGAAGTCACTCGGCTCTAGTGACTCTTGGAAATTATACGGCTTTGGCAGTCCTTCGTGGGACTGAGGTGGCGGCTCTGACCAGTCATGGAACTCAGGTGGCGGCTCTGGCCATTCGTGGAACTCAGGTGGCGGCTCTGGCCATTCGTGGAACTCAGGTGGCGGCTCTGGCCTTTCGTGGGACTCAGGTGACAGCTCGGGCCTTTCATGGGACTCAGGTGACTGCTCTGGCCTTTCGTGGGACTCAGGTGACTGCTCGTGCCTTTCAAGGAATTCAGGAGGATCTGGCGCCCGCCCTTCGGGGAATTCAGGAGAATCTGATGCTCGCCATTCAAGAGATTCAGAGGTTTCTGGCGCCCGCCATTCGAGGGATTCAGAGGTTTCTGGCGCCCGCCATTCGGGGAATTCAGAGGTTTCTGGCGCCCGCCATTCGAGGGATTCAGAGATATCTGGCGCCCACCATTCGGAGAATACGAAGGGTTCTGGCGGCGGCGACTCTGGCAGCTCTGGCGGTGACTGAGGATCTGGCAGCTCTGGCGGTGACTGAGGATCTGGCAGCTCTGGCGGTGACTGAGGATCTGGCAGCTCTGGCGGTGACTGAGGATCTGGCAGCTCTGGCGGTGACTGAGGATCTGGCAGCTCTGGCGGTGACTGAGGATCTGGCAGCTCTGGCGGTGACTGAGGATCTGGCAGCTCTGGCGGTGACTGAGGATCTGGCAGCTCTGGCGGTGACTGAGGATCTGGCAGCTCTGGCGGTGACTGAGGATCTGGCAGCTCTGGCGGTGACTGAGGATCTGGCAGCTCTGGCGGTGACTGAGGATCTGGCAGCTCTGGCGGTGACTGAGGATCTGGCAGCTCTGGCGGTGACTGAGGATCTGGCAGCTCTGGCGGTGACTGAGGATCTGGCAGCTCTGGCGGTGACTGAGGATCTGGCAGCTCTGGCGGTGACTGAGGATCTGGCAGCTCTGGCGGTGACTGAGGATCTGGCAGCTCTGGTAGGAACAGCTCTGGTGGTGGCAGTAGCTCTGGCAACTCGGGTGGTGGTGGCCATTCTGGTGGCTCAGGTGATGGCATCTCAGGAACAGGAACTATGGCAGGAACAGACTCGGAACATGAAGCCATTTTGTGAGCTGGTGGCAGATTGGCGCTTACCCATGTATGAGCTGGAGGGCTGGTGATGGCCATTTTGTGAGCTGGGGAACTGGAGGCGGCCATTTTGTGATCTGAAGGACTGGAGACAGCCATCTTGTGAGTTGCAGGACTGAAGGCGGCCATCTTGTGAGCTGGGGAACTGGAGGTAGCCATTTTGTGATCTGAGGGACTGGAGACAGCCATCTTGTGAGTTGGAGGATTGTAGGCGGCCATCTTGTGAACTGCAGGACTGAAGGCGGCCATCTTTTGAGCTGGGGGACTGGAGGTGGCCATCTTGTGAACATGAGGACTGGAAGTGGCCATTTTGTTAGCTGGAGGACTGGAGGCGGCCATCTTGTGAGCTGGATGACTGAAGGCGGCCATTTTGTCAGCTAGAGGACTGGAGGTGGCCATCTTGTTAGCTGGAGGACTGGAAGTGGCCATCTTGTGAACATAAGGACTGGAAGTGGCCATTTTGTTAGCTGGAGGACTGGAGGCGGCCATCTTGTGAGTTGGATGACTGAAGGCGGTCATCTTGTGAGCTGGAGGACTGAAGGTGGCCATCTTGTGAACATGAGGACTGGAGGTGGCCATCTTGTGAACATGAGGACTGGAGGTATCCATCTTATGAGCTGGAGAACTGAAGGCGGCCATCTTGTGAGCAGGAGAACTGGAGACAGCCATCTTTTGAGCTGGAGGACTTGAAGCGGCCATTTTGTGAGTTGGAGGACTGAACTGATCAACTGGGGACAGGATTATGGGTGATGCCAGCATAACAGTATTTATGGAGGGAACATCAAGCCCCCTTGCCGGCGGGTCTTGCTGTCTATTGCCCCCCCCCCAAAAAACATTTAGGGGTCTCCTCCACCTCGCCTACGGTGAAGGTTGACCCAATGGCTCGTAAGGCCACATCTAGGGCTTGCTGGAAAGACCCCCGAGGACCATAACGGATGAGGGTGGATTTCAGTGGTTCATTTAGTCCATTATAGAAAAAAATCAATAAGTATACAGTCCAGGATAGTGGTATCATTGGCAATGTCCAGAAAATAAATAATATGGTCCTCGAGGGAATTCATACCTTGCCTTAACCTGACGAGACGTACTGCTGGATCCATGTTGTGGCCGAGTCTTCTGTAACCCAAGATAGATGCAGACAACAGGATGCGGATTAAAATGCAGGTTTATTTAAAGGAATGGTCAGGCAAGCAATGATCAACACAGGAGCAATCAGGCATATGAGGGAAATCCAGAATCGTAGTCGATAAAGCAGGCAATGATCACAAAGATGGCAGCAGACAGGGAGAAACAGATAAACAAGGCGATGGTCCAAACACGGCAAAAACAAGACAATGAAACGCTCTGAATTGAAACTGTGAACAGGTAACAAGACTCGGCAATGGAGTGAGTGTATGTTCTGCTTATGTAGTGTGTGTAATCAGTTGTTGAGTGGCTTCAGCTGTGGATGTAATCAGTGAAGATGTGGAACCGGTTGTGTGTGATGTCAGAGTATGTATGTATGGGGGATGTAGTCCATATGATGGTGGATTTGTAGTCCATGGGTGTTTGTGCATGTAAACCAGCGATCTAAGGGGAGAAGATCGCTGGTGATCGTGACAATAATGTTTTGTACATGCACAGTTTTATATCTTAATGCTTAACCAAATTTCACTATCGAGTTGGTGTGTAGGCTAATCTGAACCAGGTTTTAATATGATGACTGTTAATAATAGGAATAATACATGATAGGAAGATCGAGTTTGCCAGAGCTCCTCCCAGAGGAACTTTCAAAATATTCAGTCATGATGAAAAACGAAATGCAGTTATGATTTAAAGACAGAGTAAGCTAAATACAAGGCTACTATACTCTATAATTATGCAAAGAATAGATTGAATAAATGTTTGTTCAGACTTAATTCTGCATTGAGGTGTATTTGTACTTTATAACTTATTATTCTGCTATGACATCAGGCAAAATTACAAAACTAGTCATTTATTTATGGCTTTATAAGGATTCTGATAACTATAAGAATCATTTTAACTATAAGTTTTCTTCTTAAATAGGTCTGCAGTGTATCTTCACTGCTAAGTCATTAAGCTCATTTTAAGGCTGAATGTGGAGAATTCACAGAAGGCTTTGTTGTTAAATACTTACTAAATCATCTAACTACCAAATAGATCTTTTTAAAGGATAAACAACAGAAATAAGAGCCATTTAACAGGTTATCACCTTTATTACTGTAGGGTAGTAGATAATTTTTAACAATCTCAGATAAAGAAACATCAATTCTCATTTGGAAGGAGAGCTGAAACACTTTTACAAACACTTCGGAAATGTTTAATTTAATCTCTAAGCAATATTGTGCAGCCAACACACCAAGGAAAAATCTAAATAAATATCAACGAGGAGTGAAACTTATTTTAAATGGCTTTGGTGAAAGCGTCATTCCAAATTTAAAATCCAAGCTTGTTTGAGTTCCCTCTGGAGCAGACAAACTGAAGGATTGTAGAAAAGATGTGAAGAAGAGAAAAAGTTCCATGCGGGCAAGTGATTCTCCTGGACAAGATCGCTTTCCTTCAGAGATTGAAATAAAGACAGATGTTTGCTTATACTGTACAGAGATCCATAATATTAATATTTAGTACAATTGTTTATAAAGACCAAAAACACTCACCTATTGAGAAAGGGATAAAAGCTTCAGGCTTTTCAAACTCGCCTTGAGCATTAAGAAAATTCTGTGGGTCAAATGAATGTTGTGTCTTCCACTTAGTTTGATCAAACAGAACTGAGGTCAGGTTAGGAATAATCTGTGTACCCTTAAGAGATAATAAAAAAGTAGATAATATATTATATATTTATATATATATATAATAATCAGAAAAAGATCATCATTAAAGATTGCAAGATGCATTTCATGCGCTTTTACACCAAAGATTAAAACTTAATTATGTAGCTGAAATTTTGACGACATTTGTATCTGATGGCTATTTTCACAAGAAAGGCTTTATTAATACAAATCAACTGTATTAACAATTTAAAACACATTACAATTGCTCAAGGATTTAATTTTTTACATATTTACATACACAATACTGCAAACAAAAACAACTCATGTCAATGTTTTGTCATTCATCTCACCTTTGGAATGAAATATCCTTCCAGTATTGTGTCTTCATTAGTCATTCTTGGCACACTAAGGGGAACAACATTGCCCATTCTCTGGATCTCATGGATTACAGCATCAGTGTATGGCATGCAGGGTCTGTCATCTATGCTGGGTCGGCGATACCGGCCAACAACTTTGTCTATTTCTGCCTGGACCTTTTCTGAACACATAAATATAAGCTTTGATTCTATATAATTCTGTAATATGCATCTAACATATTAGATGCACATCAGAACTACAAACACAAATTACTTTAATTTTATTACCTCATGATCTTTACATGTATTTATCCCAAACATAAACTAAATTTACTTGTAATCTGAAGCATTTTACCTTGGATTTCTGGATATTTCATCATGTACACAAAAGCCCACAGTAGAGTGGTAGATGTGGTCTCAGTTCCTGCCACAAACAAATCAAGAACGGCATATTGCAGACCCTCTTCATGAAATCCTGCTTCCAGATCATCTTTCTTCTGTAAAAAAAAACAAAAACAAACAACCAGCAAAGTTATGCTGAAAGAAGTGGAATATTTCACCATCTTTAACAAATACAATGCTAGGCTGAAAATAAAAAATGGTTACAATATGAGACATATAGATAATGTTAATTACTAAAACAATGAACAGTGCTTGTATAGCATTTATTGATCAACATTCACTAATGCATTATTAAAATCAAACGCTGTGCTCTGTAACATTAGTTACTTCATCTTGAGTTAACATAAACTAACTATGAACCACTGTATTTCCTTATCTAGTAAATATAAATAAATTCTTCAATAAATGTTTTGTTCATTGTCAAATACTTTGACTAACTTTGATTATGCATTCAACATTGGAAAGTGTTGTATAAAATCAGGCCATACAAACGCTCAGAGAAGGATAGTACCTTCTCTATTTCAGTAAAATAGCAGTCTATGAAATCTCTGGGTGAAGAGGGGTCCCAGTCTGCACGATGTTTGTCCACCTCCTCCTTAATGAAAGCACAAACTTGGTGGAAGCAGGAAAACAGCTCTTTATGAGGTCCTGGGAGGAGGTCCATAAGACGAGGAAAAGCACCATAAAGCTATAATGGACAAGCAGAAGGTCAGCTGAGGTGGGAATCTTTATTTAATCTGTTTATTTTTGACTAGTACTTTGGTGTCTACTCATCAGTGGAATGATCACTTTGTCACCTGTATACACACAGACGTTTGTAGTTTAAGGGCTTTAGACATCAGACTGAGCATGTTCAGAAACCTCTGGTCAGTGTATTCAAACCTTTTTCCAAACACCATTGAGCAGATGATGTTGGAGACGCCATTGTTAATAATGTAATGAGGGTCGAATGGCAGCCCTGGTAAAAATAAAATGACATGTTAAAATGGTTTCAGTGTCGAACTAGATTATGTAAGAGGTGCTTGCCAATGTAGGGGTAGTATTGTAAGTTTATTGCTTACTCGGTTTCTAACAAGTATTTGCTTACTAACCTATGTCAAATTAATGCAAATCTAAGATATTCTGCTTCCTACACATGACTTGTGTTCTTAATTATCTGCTATTCCTAAATTAAGGGTTGAACTTGATGGTCAAAAACGACCAATGTCAGAAAGTGCAAAATTTTTTAATTAAATAAATGTACTATCCTTAATGTATCATAAATGAATGCACATACAATTTGTAAATATTTTCATATATTTTTAAATTCCTATATTATCTGTGTTTTGTCCTTTCACTTTCATTCTGTTGCACTGTGGAAGCTTCCTTCATGAAAATAAATTCCTTTTACTAAGTGTAGATATTTATCTCTAAATTATTCACCATTTATTTGTTTTTATTAAATAATACACACATTATTTCAAAAGTGTACTTAAAATTCAGCTCATGGAATAGAAGTTGAATTAGTGTGATTTTGTTTTGGTGGGATAAATAGGGTCGTGTATTACCTAGTTTATAAATGTTACTACCTAGCTTATAATTGTTATTAATTAGTTATATAAATATATACTGTATGTTTAAACATCATCAAAAATTACTAATGCTAATCAATGGCACTAATTTTTAACAACAAGGATCCCAAGTCTGACTATTTTTTTTCAAGACAATAGAGGATTTTTAATCACAAACACAATGACTTGTGTTTATATAGCAACTGCCATGATAGCCACCAAGTTTTCTATCGTTCCTAAGTAAGATGTTAAAATTTGAAAACTTATATTCTTCTGTCAAAAAACAACCCCCCCCCCCCCCCCCCCCCCCAAAAAAAAATAAAATAAAAAAACATGGAAAACCTTGCACCAGCAAGCGTGTGTAGCATTAATAGTTATAGTGGTGTGTAACAATCTTAAAATATATGACTTCTCATGTCATAAAATATAATGCAAAATTTTGACAATAACATATTTAAATACATAGTAAACCTAAAAAAAGAGACTGCTATCATCTCACTGTACTTTACCGTTGGTATCCATGATGGACTGGTGCAAGAATTTGTACTCCTCCATGATGATGAATTCCAGGCTCCTCTTTCCCACACCAAAGAATTTAAGAGTACTTAGAGTAAAACGCCTATGTTGCTTCCAGCTGTAGCCATTATTAAAGGTTAGACCTGTCACCAGACATTACACAATATAAAATATATGATATGTACAGAGAGTTATAATGTCATTTAATGTAATGTTCACCTTGGCACGTGGTTATTCTTTCGATTACATCATTGGCTGGGCGATCTATGAAACAGTTGCCCTGGTCAATAAGAACTTTCTTCACCATGCTGTAGGTATTCACAACAACTGTGTTTAAGCTTCCCAGATGCAAGCTGAAAATGTTGCCATAGTGGTATGACATCTGCATGATGAAAAAAAAGAAAGAAAAAAAGATAAATATGTGGAAACAATTTAATTAAGCAGGTTTGCTAGGCATAAAGGAGTAGTGCTATCAAAAATGACTATTTACTCATGATCATTCCAAACCTGAATTGATTTCTTTAGTCTGATATTTTAAAGAATAGTAGCCAGTTTCTGATCTACATTTACCCCTTTAGTATTTTTACATCATGCAGAGTCAATGAGGACTAGAAACTGTTACACGTCTTCAAAACATCTTTTATATTGAACAGAAGAAAAAAAAAATTAGTAAATAATTACATAAGCATCATGTTTTGAACAGCACCTAAGACATCAGACTTCTCATATAGAAATATGATATATGGGAATATATGCAATTTACATACATGACATCTAAATATATATATATATATATATATATATATATATATATATATATATATATATATATATATATATATATTTATATATATATATATATATATATATATATATATATATATATATATATATATATTTATATATATATATATATATATATATATATATATATGTATATATATATATATATATATATATATATATATATATATATATATATATGCAACATTTATTTATTTAAAATCAACACATATATTTTTCCAACCAATGGAATTACAAATATGTACATGTACGTTTAAATTCATTCATTTTCTTTTCAGCTTAGTCCCTTTATTAATCCACAGCAGAATGAACTGCCAACTTATCCAGCATATATTATTACACAGCGGATGCCCTTTCAGCTGCAACCCATCACTGGGAAACATGTACGTTTAAATATTAGCTATAATTTTTATTATTTTATGTACTCATATATGGGCATATATGAACATATGAACATGTAGCCTACATGTTGAACATATTTTATATATTATATATTTTATATATGTGAAATCCAAATATGAACGTGGATACCATGTAAATTGCATATATTTCCATATATCAGATTTCTATATTGGAATATATTTGAAATTCAGGTTAAGCAGTCAGATATTGAGAAATCACAACATCAAGGGAATGTGAATTACCTTAGTTAAGTCCATATGAGGTTTTGAAATATCCAGGTTAAAAACATTCCCAATAAAGGGAAGAGGTGTGGGTCCAGGAGGAAGTTTTTTTTGTGGCTTATTTCTCTTTCTCAGTTTGTTTGAGATCAGCAGAAAGAGGATGAACAGTAGTAATATCCTACCTGCATCTGTCCACACTTCTGAGGTTAAAAGCAACAAAATGTCCTCCAATGCCATTTTAACGTGTTTACCTGTATTCTGCACAGCTAAGTTAACCTGTGTGCCCGTTGTTTACTTCCCGGTTTGCTTTCGTTTTTTAACTACAAAACAATTGTCAGGAAATAAACAATTAAGAAGATTTGACATTCATAGAGAGCGAGTCGATTTGTGATAGTGAACGCATAAGTGTTTTTACTTAGCGTCTTCTTAACTCATATTTTTCTCTGAAGTAAAGCGCGTGACGGCTAGCTTTTCGGCATGAATGATAGACATGAGCGTCAGCAAATAGCATTCTACTGCGAACTGTAACAGAGCATTTCATTGGTTAGACATACTAATACGCCCCCTGCACTGTACAAAAGTCTGCGAGGGACAATTATACACGAAATTAATAACTAAAAGCGTCTAGTAATCGACAAGATCATAAGTGAATAACGTTATAGATTTGTTTTGTTGTCTTTTTGCTAAGTACCTAATATGGGTCTGTTTCTCCCGCTTTCCTGGAATCATGGAGGGACGTTCTGATGATCTCTGGAATGTTTACATTTTGTTTCTCACCAGGGGCCTCCCAAGTATGGAAAGGCGGGGTCTGGGCTGTCTCACTTTTGACAAAACAATTTGCTTAGCCCCAAAAAGACAGCCTGATCATTTAGAGATTGCAGGGCTCCAGTACATTGGTTTTCAGTGGCAAAGGAAAAGTGCCATTTTCATCAACACAATGATCCTGCAGTTTATATATGAAAACTTTGATTTTAAAAGCTGGATCCTTTTAGGATTTGGTTTACTGCTGCTTGTAGATTTGATTAAATACTGGAATCCTTCAAGTTTCCCACCAGGACCACGACCTCTACCATTTTTAGGAAATGTCTTCACTGAAATTCAGGATTTCAGGAACATAAATAAGGTAGAAGAAAAGCTCATGTTCATTTGCATGTCATCTTAAATCCTTTTTTAAAGTCTGATTGTTTCTTGGTGAATGTCAGTTATAAACCCTTGCAGAAAATAAAACACTCATGAAGCATGCATGAATTGTGTCATATTCAAGAAAATGTGAAATTTGTAATTTTCTCTAAGGGAACATACAGACAATATATTAATGTAAATATATTTTTAATTTTAGTTGGCTGAAGTCTATGGGACAATATTCAGCTTAAGACTAGGCAGTGAGAAATTGATAATTGTGTCTGGATATAAAATGGCAAAGGAGGCCCTCGTTACTCAGAATGACAGTTTCATTGACCGTCCAAATGTCCCTCTGTTTCACAAAGTATTTAAGGGACTTGGTAAGTAGGCTGACCATACAGACTTCTATGCTTAAAATTAAGGAAAAACTTTCGCTGTCAATCAATTACTAAAATCATTTGATTCATTTATATTATGAAGGTACAATACTAAGTAATGGATACCTGTGGCGGATGCATAGGAAGTTTGCTGTCTCCCACTTGCGAAACTTTGGAGTGGGGAATGAAAGTCTTGAGGTCAAGATCCAACAGGAGTGCATCTTCCTTTGTGATGCTTTTAAGGCAGAAAAGGGTATTTATAGCCTAACTCTCTGGGAATTTAATCTTTATGTATTTTATGAACGGACAAACAAAATGGAAGAATTGACCAAATATTTTTGTGTATATATATAACTGTGTTCTCTTAAATAGGACCTGTCGACCCCATGGTCACTTTAAACAGTGCAATCTCAAACATCATTTCCAGCTTGATATTTGGACAACGCTTTGACTATCACGATGAATATTACCAAAGAATTCTGCGTCTTGACACTGAATGCATTCAGTTAGCAGGTTCTCCTAGGGCACAGGTACTGATTCATTATAGCATCCTTAGACACTACTTTATATTCAAATTCCTGTGCATTTACTATAATCAATAGTCAGTATTCATCACCCATTGTGTCATGTCTTACAGCTGTATAACGCATGTCCGTGGCTGTTTGAATATTTACCCGGCCCTCACCAGAAAATCTTTTCCAACTATAAGAAGATCAAAGACTTCCTGAGAGGAGAGATTATTAAGCACAGAGAGGACTGGGACCCTGCAAACCCACGTGACTTTATAGACAACTACCTGACTGAGATGGAAAGGGTAACTAACTACAGTGGAATTTTCTGTTTTAAGCCCTTGAAATACTGATGGTATATTTGTTGGATTATTTGTTTTGATATTATTTGATCAACCTACTGTATGTGCTGGATCATGTATTTTTCATTTGGTCTGTATATCAAAAGGTAAAAAAAGGAAAATGCTAGATTTATTCTTGGTATTTTTAATGTATCCTTTGCAATGGAATTTTTTAAATAATGCTGGTTACTTAGATAAACAAGATTGTTCTATTGTCTGTACATGTGGTGGTATCTGATAAATCAAAACTTGTGAAGAGCATTTAAATTGAGTGAAAAAGTCAAATCAGTAGGAATTCCTTCGTGGCTCAAAACTATGAAGTGTGCATTCACACTTATTCAAAAGAGATTTAATCAAACCAAACCTGCCCAATTGTAAACACACCATGAGTTTATGCATATCGTGCATAAATGTGTTTAATAATTATCATTTTTCACAGAAAAAGAGTGACCCTGAAGCTGGTTTTAACATAGAGGGGTTAGTGGTTACTTGTCTGGACTTGATTGAGGCCGGGACAGAGACTGCAACTACAACATTACGCTGGGGTCTGCTTTTTATGATCAAGTTTCCAGAAATACAAGGTTTGTCTACAGAGCAGGTTTCTTCATTTGAAGCTTAAAGAATGGATTTTAACAAGATCTGCAAGTCATCTACAAGTGAAATGAAATGTCATCTGCAAATTAGCTTGGGAATGCATCATGTCCAGGCACTTTACATATCTTAAAACACAGAATATACGTACAAGTAATATTTGTGTTTCATCTTTCAGAAAAGGTCCAGGCAGAGATAGACAGGGTGATTGGACAGTCACGTCAACCCTGCTTGGATGACAGAGTTAATATGCCGTATACTGAAGCTGTGATTCATGAGATTCAAAGATTTGGGGATGTTGTTCCTCTGGGATTCCCTAAACGGGCTGTTAAAGACACACAACTAGGGAAATACTTTATTCCTAAGGTATGCATTTCTATTTGATTGTATGTTAGGGTCTGATCTTGTGTAAAATGGTGAAGTTTTCATTCTCTCTTTATTAGGGCACAGCTATTACAGTAAACCTGTCTTCGGTTCTGCATGATCCAAATGAATGGGAAACCCCAGACACCTTTAACCCGGGACACTTCCTGGATGAAAACGGCCAGTTCCGGAAAAGAGATGCCTTCATGCCTTTCTCTGCAGGTAATATATTGTAAACCTTCATCCTTTTAAATTAATTGATTTTGGTTTAGTATGAAATATGTTTTATCTTCAATATGTATTTGACTTCAGCTGTCGGCATGTGTTCACAGGTAAGAGGGCATGTTTGGGTGAAAATCTGGCTCGTCAGGAGCTTTTCTTATATTTCACCTCTCTGCTGCAGCAGTTCAAAATCTCCAAATGTCCAGGGGAAGAACCCAGTTTGGAAGGCGAGATTTGGTTCACGTATGCTCCTGCTCCCTTTCACATTTGTGTGTCCTCTCGTTAGTGTGTATACAGACATTTTTTATGAGCTCAGTCTTATGTTTCTTTTGTGATAATGTAGTATAACTTCTAGAAAGTGTTGATGGACCAGAAAGTCCAATGTGTTTAAGAATTTTTTCACCCTGATTATTTCCTAGGCACAGCCTGCAGTTATACAAGTCTGAGACTTATATATCGTAATGAAGAATTAAAATTTAATCAGGTTTCAAATATAAATAATAGCTACCTATAGAATAGCTATCATATTACAATTAAGAATCATTGTAAAAATGCTTGAAGCTGTAAATAAAGCAAAGATTATTGAAGTTATATGAAGTACTTTCTTATCAACACTCCATGTTTCTAGAAAAACATCTTGCACCTTTCCTCTCCATATGCACCAGACACCCTCAAATAAGCAGCCCAAACTTCTTGAAAACATCTTGTAATTCTAAATCTAAGACACATTTAAATAAAAATATAAAAAATAAATTTCTTTGTTCTTTTTAATTATTTCTGAGTTATTGTGTATTACAAGTTATTTCCTACACTCTAAAAATACTGGGTTATTTAATTTCAATCCTGGGTAAACTATGGATGACACCCAATGTTTGGGTTAAATTCTTAACCTAGAGGTTGGGTTTGTCCATATTTTACCCATATTTTGACTTTTGTAAAAAAAAAAAAAAAAAAAAAAGTAAATTATTTTTAGTGTTGTTTTTTTTCAAATAAATCCTACTGTCCAGATTTTCCCAGTGTACAACAGATATGATTAATATTTCCCTTGCAATCTATTTGGTGCCCTGCTTCCCTTGACTGGACCAGGGATTCACTCATTTGCAAAATAAAATTCTACACAAATATTTGTTTTAGACAAACAGTAGTCCTGTCATTATCAGTGTATATGACCCAGTCCCAGATGACACACACTTCATGTGTTCTTGCTGACTCAGTAATGGCTGCCATGAATGCCTGTTAAGATATTTTAGAAAATGTTAGCATGAAGGTTAGCATAAACCCTCGAACTAGTTGTGGATGCTGTAGTGGCCTAATCCCTGCCCTCAGAGAAAAAAAAATTCTCAGTGAATTAGTCAGATGGGTTTGCAAAAATGTGCTGAAGTTAACTGAATTGCTTTAGACAGACAGTAAAACAGACACTATCCAGATACCTAAGAACACAAAGACCAAACAGTGCAGGATGAAGTAGACATGAAGAGTTCAGATGCAAAAGCCTCTACATGGCTTCTGAAATTGTCTTCTATAATGAACATTTTTCTTGGTCTTATTCAGTTATTTCAGTTTAAATGCAATAAAAAAAAAAAACCTATTCATTGCCACAAAAGTGAAATTACTGAGCACGCACAGGAGGCCAAAAACTGCTCATATTCAACTATAAACTGTCTAAAATGGATGTGAATTAGTGGCCTTTCTTTAGATCTGTGTTTTCCAACCCTGTTCCTGCAGGCATACAGCAACACTGTACAACTGTTTCCAATCAAACACAGCACAATCAATTCATCAGCTCATGAAGGACTCCAAGACCAAATATAGCTTCAGGTATATCCTCAATCCAAAATGTGGATTTTGACCTTTTCTTTACTATTTGAAGTGTTCGTTAATTAAAACTGAAAAATAAAATGTGTACCATAGGGACTCATTCGTTCTGCTCAGATTTATTACCCTGATCATGTTTTACAAGCTATGAAAGCATACCTTTTGGGAGCTGTATTTATAACATGAATACAGAGATGTAAAAGAGACCACTTGCTTCTACTCAATATCTTTATTTTAGATTTGGAAGAAATTACATTATAGTTTATAAAATAAACATTTTGCATGTGCTCTTATATCTATTAACATGCAATTAATTTTCCTTTGACAATTTATATTGTTTTAATTCTAATAGCAATTTGTTTATATAGTGAAATGTATATGTTTATAAATATTCAAAATATGTACGATGTGTTTTTTATTATTTCTATATAAATCCCGGGTAGGTAGTGCTGAAGTTTGCTGGTTTGAGCCTAATTGCATGTTCTCTCTGCGTTCATGTGGGTTTCCTCCGGGTGCACCGGTTTCCCCCACAGTCCAAAGAAATGCGCTATAGGTGAATTGGGTAGGCTAAATTGTCCGTAGTGTATGAGTGTGAATGAGAGTGTACGGATGTTTCCCAGAGATGGGTTGCAGCTGAAAGGGCATCCGCTGGGTACAATGTGCTGGATAAGTTGGCGGTTCATTCCGCTGTGGCGACCTCGGATTAATAAAGGGACTAAGCCGAAAAGAAAATGAATGAATATAAATCACATTTGGGCAAGGCACTTGTCAAAATTGATATCTCTGAAAAATACAAAACAGAGATAAAACAAACAGACAGGTGGCAAACCAACATGTTTCAAGTTAATGATTTTTCAGATGTACCTTTGAACTTTCTAATGAACCTTAAACTGTAAAAAAGGTAGAACAACCAAATTAGGCCATATGCATGTGAAATGAAATATGCAAAAAGTAATATTAAAGGAGGCTGTGCATGTGTTTGTATGTATATTATTTATATCTTCAAACTTTTACTCTTGATTGATTGGTTCAGCATTTACAACTTTCCTGGTGTCTGGTGTACATTATGCAATTTATGGACTATGGAAGTAACTGGTTACTGGTAGCCACTTATTCTTTAAAAAAAAATCTTATTTTTTGCTCAAAAAAAGATACTAAAACATGTTTGGAACAGGTAGATAGTAAACAATAAATAATGAATAGTTAATTATAAAATGTACATTTTTTTACAATACATTTTTGAATGGACTATCCCTTTTACACAAATCTGACACACCACTTTAAAAATTTTATTTTCCTCACACGTTTAGTTTTTCTACAAAATACTCATGCATGATCCTCCTTAAAATTCACACATTTTATCACAAAAACACCTTAAGAAACAATGTTTTTTTTTTAATGTAACTAGTTTTAAGTAACGTTATATATTCAATTTATTTTCACAGTTCAGTTGTCTTTTTTTCCATTAAAGGGAAAAACAAGTACTATGGAAGTCAGTGGTTACAGGTTTACAAAATACCTTCTTTTGTGTTTAATAGAAGAAAGGAACTTGTAAAGGTTGGAAACAAGTAGGGTGAGCAAATGATGACAAAATGTTAATTTTTTGCTGAACTGTCCCTTTAATTGTGACTGTATGGCCATGATATATTGTCTTGGCTAAACTTTATGTAACATATTACATAGTTGCTTTATGAGTCATGGATCTTAACAGGACAAACCAACAATATTTGCCTTTGGTCTTTAGGATAATTAGCTGTAAATTTGAGCCAAAGGTAGCTTTGTCTTTTGTTAATCACTGCTCACCTACATAAAGGTGAACAATGGATGAATTTACTTTGGCGGCTCTGTCGATCATAGTGTGCTACAGTAACAGATGTCGGATAGTTAGTGTTATGCAGGTAAACTTCACTCCACTGTTACCTATCTCATTCATTCATTCATTTTCGGCTTAGTCCCTTTATTAATCCGGAGTCGCCACAGTGGAATGAACCCCCTGTTACCTATCTCACTCTAGTGAAAAAAACACTGCAGAACACTAGTGTCATCCTTAGTCACATGCCTTATTTGCAAGTTTGAGACCCACTTGGAGAGGGTAAAAAGGAACCAGAGTGCTCCTGTGATGCACACCTTTGTGGAGACGTAGAGAGGAAATTGAAAGTCTCAATATTTCCTATAATTATTTTTTAAAATTAGTTTGACAAGGAAAACTGTCTGCAAACAGAACACATACAAATAAACATATATTCTTTTATTACATATAGTGCTGAGCATAAATTAGTATAAAGAATAGCTACCTATAGAATAGCTACTGTATTGAAACTGTAAAAAACCCAGAATTGAAGTTATATGAAGTACTTTCCTATCAACACTCCATGTTTCTGGAAAAACATCTTGCAATTCTCAGTGTGCTTCATGCAGGTGAGTGGGCTTGGCAAACCTACTTTTGAAATTGAATATTTTGATCAATTTCTCACTAAATGTAGCCAATAATTGTAGGTGCATTTAAACAAAACCATTTTATTAAATAGTTAGGGTTAGGGTTAGGGTTATCCCTTAAAAATAAGAGATTGGTCACCTAACATCTTCAGGAATAAAAAAAATAATACATTTAAATTTAAATGAGGTATTGCAAAAAAAATTGACTTTAAAACTAATTTTTTTTAATTAAATTTGATATATTTTTATGCTTCTCCTGAATTTTTCCTGTTTATTAAAAAAATATTTAGTATTTTCCCCCAACATATTAATTTGAGTTTTTTTTTGTTAGATTAGTTCCAATTTTGGCTTTTGGTTGGATCTCATGTTTACACAAATATATTATTGTAAAGCATCCTACAATAAATATTAATTTAAAAAGAAATCTGTGATGAGGTGTACTCATTTATGCTGAGCACTGTATATATACTGTAAGGAAAACTCCCCCGAATAAAGGGCATTTTCTCTCGAAAAAAGAAAAAAGGGCAGCCACCCCCCTGCATGTGCCTGCAGTCCAGTATAAAAGTAAGCATTACACCAGTTTGCATTTACAGACTGCAGAGCTCAGATAAGACGAGGGGAACGTGACATCTTGTCCACCACCATGATCCTGCACCTGATATATGACAGCTTTGATTTTAAAAGCTGGATCATTTTCTTTGTTGTTTTTCTGATCATTGCTGAAATGATCAAAAATAGGACTCCATCCAATTACCCACCAGGACCATGGCCTTTGCCATTCCTAGGAACTGTCTTCACTAAAATGGATTTTAAGAACATAAATAAGGTAGGATCTATATTAATTTCACACTATTTTACATGTCTTTCAGTTTACACTTATTATTGTCTTCATTCTGGGTCAGTTTTGGGCAGTAATTCAACACATTACAGTCATTTTTTCTCTCTCAGTAACTAACAGTCAGCAATGAATAGTAGCACATGTTGTCTTCTGCATCTGTAATCTTCAAGCATCTGTATTTTATTGAAGTATTTTAGTTTGGGAAACTTTTATTTCAGTACATTACAAAGCATAATATTGTTTTTATATTCCATTGCATTCAACCTGTTACATAGTTTGGCAAATTAAACAGATGTGACTGCATGTTTTCGAGTAAACAACTCACTAAATCAAATGATCCAGTCAGAGTGAGTCTCCAATTAATGATTCACTAAATGATCAAGGAACAGAAGATTCCTATAATGCGTGCACATGTGACTGATGGCATGAAAAACAAATTTATGTTCATCTTGAATTTTAGGATATTCATATTTTGAGGACTACTGTAAATGATTTGTGAAGAACTGCTGCTAAATGACCCCATTGTAAGACATGTTTTGATATACTGTTTTGAGAAAAAATTAACATAACATTAAAACAACACAAAATACTTTACCAGTTACAAATGATGTAAAATGAGTATGTTTGAATCAAATTTTCCTAATCAGCAATTTGCCCTATATGTAACATCAGTGTATTTAATTCTGTTTATGCTATTTTCACTTCTTTGCATACTTAAATAATAATTATTAGCTGTAGTTAACCGGTAGCAATACAAGTAATTTCAATACACAACTTTATTTTTTAAAATAAATACATTAGCAACTTTTTACTTTTAATATTTCAGTACAAACAGATTAAGTACTTTTATACTTTTACTCAGGTCAAATTGAATACTTTTACTAGAGTTTCAACTGTTAATGTCAATGATTGTTAAAAACCAAATATTTTCAATTCAATTTCAGTTGGCTGAAGTTTATGGGAAGGTGTTCAGCTTAAGAGTGGGAAGCGAGAAAATGATAATTGTGTCTGGATATAAAATGGTAAAGGAGGCCCTCGTAACTCAGAATGACAGTTTCGTTTTGCGTCCACCAGTCCCTCTGTTTCACAAAGTTTACAAGGGAATCGGTAGGTCCACTAACTATATGACCCTAAAATAACATTTTTATTCTCCTGTAGTGTTGGTGTTGTTTTAATGGTAATCATCTTTATATTTACTCATGCAGGTTTAACAATGAGTAATGGATACGTTTGGCGGTCACATAGGAGGTTTGCTGCCTCCCATTTGAGGACTTTTGGAGAGGGGAAAAAAAATCTGGAGTTCGGCATCCAGCAAGAGTGTGTCTACCTTTGTGATGCTTTTAAGGCAGAAAAGGGTATGGGCTAAATGTCTGGCTAACTAGAGATTTAGTTAATTAGCAGTGAAAACAATTTGGCATTTTGATCAATATCCATGCTTTTTTCCAAACAGAACCCTTCAACCCCATATTCATTTTACACGGTGCTGTCTCAAATACCGTTGCCTGTTTGACATTTGGGCAACGCTTTGACTACAATGATGAATGGTACCAAGAAATTCTGCGTCTTGACAACCAATGTGTTCAATTGGCAGGATCTCCGAGAGTACAGGTACTGACTCAGGATAACATTTTTAAGCTGCATGCAGACTCTATGATTTATGATTGTACTTTATGATCCTCAGACTGTACATACATGATCCCCATGTCATGCTGTAAGATCCCAATTGTCATATTGCCAGCTGCTATTAAAATCAAGACAATCAAGTTTAACAATCAAAATAAATGAAAGTCAATAAACAGTTGGATTTCCCAGTGCTGGATTGCAGCTGGAAAGCCATCTGCAGCGTAAAACATACAGTATGTCAGAGTATTAGGTGGTTCATTCCGCGGTGGCAATGCCTGATAATCAAGGACTAAGCCAAAGAAAAATGAAAAAATGAATAAATAGTTGGAAATCACAATGTTGGAAGTCACACTGCAGAAAATTATCTCAAATATTCTGACACTGACAGAATTTCCTTGGGGAAATTAATCATTAATTGCCTTTAGGGAACATGTCAAAGAGGCAATCAATCAGAGATTGCAGATTTAATTTAGGATTACTGAAATCTTTTATGATTTTTAAAATTAGTCTCAGGAGACCAAATTGTGGTTAAAATCACATGTGCACATGGCTTTATGGTGTTTTTCGACTTGGCAGTGTTGGTTTGTTAAAAAATAACTTGTTGGGATTTTTCCGGTGGTTAAGTAAACTTAAATAAATAAATGAGTGAAATAAAGTTTAATAAATAATTTTGTCTTGTCAAAGTTGCAACATTGGCCACTACAATTCAATACAGGTATTGGAAAAGCATTTTCTTGCAAGATTTGAGTTAAAACACACCTCCATCCATCATATGTACACACATGATGCCATGAGCCCATTCAGTTGAGCACACAGCATTGTTTTGGATGTTCAGTAATTTCTGTTGTAAAATATACATCGTTAAACTGTTTTGTATACCTACAGGTAGGTTCGGTCTTAATAAAGGTAATATGAATGCTCAGTGAACGATGCCAAAATCTTTTTCTTTTTTGGTTCAGACAAAACAAACCCAAAAGAACTGAACTACACTTGAACTATACAAGTGTAAACACCTTTAAACACTTTCTTATCCCAGCTTCTTTTGAGGTGATTATAATTAAAAACCTTTATTCATCACCACATTATCTCATGTCTTGCAGCTGTATAATGCATTTCCTAAGCTCTTGGACTATTTGCCTGGCCCTCACCAAAAAGTATTTTCCAACTATAAGAAGATCACAAAGTCCTTAAAAGAAGAGATTATTAGGCACAGAGAGGACTGGGACCCTGCAAACCCACGTGACTTTATAGACAACTACCTGAGTGAGATGGAAAAGGTAACTAATTGAATTTCGAATACTTGAATTTGAATGATTTAATATTAATAACTTGTTATTTTTTCCCCCAGAAAAAGAGTGACCCTCAAGCTGGTTTTAACATAGAAAGTTTAATCATTTCTTGCCTAGACATAGTTGAGGCCGGAACAGAGACAGGTGCGACTACATTACGCTGGGGTCTGCTTTTTATGATCAAGTTCCCAGAAATACAGAGTGAGTGTAGTTTTATTTGAAGGTTAAAGAATATTCATATTGTGTAAATGTCCACACTTATATTTGGTTCAAACTTATATTTGTCTTTCAGAAAAGGTCCAGGCAGAGATAGACAGAGAGATTGGACAGTCACGTCAACCCTGCTTGGATGACAGAGTTAATATGCCCTATACTGAAGCTGTTTTACATGAGATTCAAAGATTTGGGGATGTTGTTCCACTTGGATTTCCTAAACAAGCAGCTGTAGACACAAAAATTGGGAACTACTTTATTCCAAAGGTATGAATTCAATGGTATTCTTTTTCAGCCGAATCTGAACAAATGCAGTAGTTTTCGTTCTCTCTTTATTAGGGGACCTCTATTACAACAAACCTGTCTTCGGTCCTGCATGATCCAAACGAATGGGAAACCCCAGACACCTTTAATCCTGGACACTTCCTGGATAAAAATGGCCAGTTCCGGAAAAGAGATGCCTTCCTGCCTTTCTCCGCAGGTAATATTGTTTTTCTTTTGTATAGCTTCTCAATATGTTATTTGCTTATACTTTTATCCTTCAGGCATTAATTTAATGAACTAACAATGATACGCTCGAGTGAGGAAATTTGGAATGAACTTACTGACTAAATAATAAAATATTACTTCTCTACATATTGGAAAGAACAATTAGGAAGAAATTATGACTAGAATTACTGTAAACAGACAGATGAATGCTTTGGTAAGCTTCTTAATCAGATATTAAACACATCTGTCAAATATACCTATATATTTGTAAGCTTTGAAAACAGTTGAAATTGGGGTCAATTTACTCACCCTTAGGGTATTTAAGATATAATATAGGTGACGTTTCTTAAGTAGAACAAAGAAGATTTTAAACTTAACTGTGGTCCTTGCTGATTTATAAAATGCACCCCAATGACTCCTCGCACTTTAAAAAGTCCAAAAACACTCACTCTCCTTTGGCTTATTCCCTGATTTATCAGTGGTAGCCACAGCCAAATGAACTGCCAATTACTCTGACATAGGTTTTATGATGCTCTTTCAGCCGCAACTCAGCACTGGGAAACATCCATACACTCTCTTGTTCATTCACTACAGCCAATTTAGTCTACCTAATTCACCTATTGTAGCATGTCTTTGGACTGTGGGGGAAACCAGAGCACCCGGAGGAAACCCACACAAACTAAATGCCTTGTGGCCCAGCTAGATCTCAAACCAGCGACCTTCTTGTTGTGAGGCGACAGTGCTAACCACTGACCCACTGTGCAAAAACATTTAAGTATAAACAAAATGAGATACACTTACTGTAGCTCAAACTTAACATTATTTGCCACAAACGGCGTAATATGGCAAACATTTCCGAAATGTGTTACAATAATACAACACACATTCTTCTGCTCCATTATAATAAAAAAACATGTTTCCATCCAAATATGCAAAACTGGAGTAAAATTTTTATAAAACATATGTGAATAAAGCAGTTTCCAGCAATGAGTCTAAGAGAACAAAATCGTCACTTCCTGATAAAATGGTGCCAAATAACAAAAAAGTAAAATTGAATTTGCTGCAGTTGGAGAAACCACTTTCTGCCTTTTTATTTAAATTACTTGTGCCTCAAAAGGCGTAGTCAAAATGCAATGAACATGCAATGGCTTTTGTTGGCTGCTCTTTGTGAGCGCAGCTGCTCAAGAGAAATCTGGCAGATAATCATACTGAACTACTTTGATGACAGACTTTGGCAAAGGCATTTTAAAATGACCAAAACTAAATTTTAGATGTTGGTTGTCCATTAATGCCGTCCCATTACGCATATCACATGATATGTGAAATAAAATCACATGAGTAGAATATATAGGGTAAATGTTTTTCAATCATACCTTATGTGCTTGCCATCTTATTAGCTTAAATGTTGAACGAAATTAACAGCAAATTTTACTTATTGGGTGCACTAGTGGGCAATAACTTTCTGGTCTTTTTTTGGACCATTCCACAAAATGTGTAACTTTACCTTTTTTCTATTTGTTTGCAGGTAAAAGAGCTTGTGTTGGAGAGCTGCTGGCTCGCAATGTGCTCTTCCTCTTCTTCACCTCTCTGCTGCAGCAGTTCACCATCTCCAAATGTCCAGGAGAGGAACCCAGTTTGGAGGGCGAGATTTGGTTCACATACGCTCCTGCTCCCTTTCGCGTTTCTGCGTCTGTACGTTAGAACAAAGTCATTTAAACGTGACAGAAATACTTGTGTCTTAGAAATTGCAGCAGTGTTTCAGTGTTGTAGTGGTTTAAATGTACATGTATCAGTAGAGTAGGTGATTGACAGGTATGGCGATACATATTTCTTCATATCATTTCTATGTCTTAGAAAATGCAACAGTATTAGAGTGTTAGTAGAAGTTTTGATTTTAATGTTTCAATCTACATGTATCAGTACAGTAGGTGATTTACAGATATGCTGATATATAATTCTCATGTAAATAAATGACCTAATTCACTTGTCACATTAAATATCTCTTTGTACAGTCTCATGCAAAAACCCTTTGAGTTACTATAACTAATAAAGTAAAGTTTCATAGACTAAGCTCCTGAGGTGTTTTTTGCACATACTAGAGCCTCAAACCCATGAGGGGCCCCTTCCTTTTAAATCCTGAGAGACCTCCAGTGTACAGACCACACAAAGCTAGGGCAAACTCCCTTTTTAGATTCAGTTTGTGTGCTTGTTTTTTAGGGTGAATGATCTTCTTTTGTAACTAATCTGCAGAACGTCCACATTCATCTGTCCCTTTTATCAGGTTTATTTGTTCAGTCAACACTTACTAAAGCAATAATTACAAAGAAATGTTGAATTAAACATTAATTGTTAGTGAACTGAAATATAATTTGCACTCCAGCAAATGTAATCCTAATCTTCATCAATATTGTACACAACATTAAAGATCTGTAATAGTCTATTCTTAAAACATAAAAACTGAACATCGTGCATTGAGCTATAGGGTTACCATCTGTGTAGCTGATAAGTGGAAAAGAGCAAAACAAGAGTGTCTTATTACTTCCCCCAAACCTATTAACCCTCTATTCATTCAGAAACAAAGACCCTTTATAAAGACCCAAATGCATTTTCATGGTACATTGCACATATTTGTATTGTATTTCAGTAGTATGGTTTATTTGTAGTATTATTTTCTATAAAACTACCTTTAGCTGTTCAACTAAAATATTTTAGCATAGTCATGGTTGCACAGATGTTTTTACAGTATCTGCTGTCTGTAAGCATGCATATGGCTTATGTTTTCTGATTATTTATGACATGCTACCAGGAAAGAGTCCTATGGAATGTAACAGTTCACACAGAGGTTGAATTAGGGAGTCTGTTTATATTGGAAACTATAGTACGAACTACACACATTCATTACATAATGTGGTTACATAACGCCTCCCAAACTGCTCATTTGTCTTCCTGCTGGTTTCTGAGGCCCACTGCAACTTTTCCTTTTCACACTCTTTCACACACACAGCCTGTATAATCTGACTTAAAGAGCCTGCTACCAATACAACCATGATTTTATACTCTTTATACGACTGCTTGGATTTTAAAGGGTGCATGTTTTTGATTTGTGTTCTGCTGCTGCTCATAGATTTAATCAGGAATAAAAACCCAGCAAATTTTCCACCAGGACCCTGGCCTCTACCCATCTTAGGAAATGTCTTCACTGATGTTAACTATTCAACTGTGGATCAGGTGAGCACTCTTGAATATATTATGCCCAAGTTTTATACAGTCTATGGTTATGCCATACGTTTAATATAAATATGAATAAATGTGTAGCATATAAATGAATAACATTATTGTTGTTGTATTAATACAATACTGAAGAAAAATGCTAACTTCTGAAATTTACTTGAACAATATTTGCTCAATGGTTGTTTGTTTTTACCTTCACAGTCAATTACACAGGCCCTATATGTATATAAAAAAAACCTTTTGGAGAAATAGCAAGGAATAAACTGTTTACAATAAAACGTAGGTCTATAAAGTTAGTCTAGCACAAATAACACAAAACTCACTTAATAATCGCTGAAGCTGCAAAATTAATCTCTGACATCCTTTCAGCACCTTTTTGTGTGGTGACTCAAAACGCGTCTGATTGGTTACCCCATTCATTCCTAAACTCAACAAAATTGTGCGTGATTGGCTGCCAGAGTAAGTTGCTACAAAACAAACCCATCTCTTAACGAATAAAGCGAATTTAATTGATACTATTATTCTCATATTTCACTTTAATAGTCACTGCTGCAGTAGTTTAGTTTAATGCTGGAACAGTTTTTGTCCGCTTAAATCAAATTTGTTTGTATTTTATTTTAGGTAGCACCCTGATGAATTCTGACCCTTTGCATGTGTGGTACTTAATGATTTATTCATTATTCTTTCCCTTCAGCTGATAGAGAAGTATGGAAACATCTTCAGTGTCAGAATTGGAAGTGATAAAATAGTGTATGTGTCTGGGTTTAAAATGGTGAAGGATGTTTTGATCACTCAAGGGGAAAACTTCACTGACCGTCCTGTTTCACCATTATTTGACACACTTTATAAAGGCAGAGGTAAGTGTACACTACATGAAATCAAATCACTATTAACAAGATAGCCAATGTTATGTTTTTCACCCAGGGTTAACAATAAATCCTATGCTGATGTTTCACACTTTATACTCTACCTGACAAACGTCTTGTCATCTATCCAAGTTTTAGAAACAACAAATAATAACTTGACTTCTAGTTGATCATTTGGTATCAGAAGTGGCTAATATGGAAATCAAAGCCCTCTAGATTACACTTTTATTACCAAAATAAAATATGATCATGTCTTAATTTTTATTGTTTAATTAGGACAGTAGGGTCTGACTTTGCTTAGACAAAAGTCTTGTCACTTAACAGAGATAATGTACAGTATAGAATATAAAATCATGGTGCAGTGGAAAAAGAGTTAATATCTTGTATGACTCCATTGAGCTAGGATGACTGTACCCATCCATCTCTGTAATGACTCAAATAACTTATTAATAAAGTCATCTGGAACGGCAAAGAAAGTGTTCTTGCAGGACTACCAGAGGTCATTAAGATTCTTTGGATTCATCTTCAATGCCTCCTCCTTCATCTTACCCCAGACATGCTCAATAATTTTCATGTCTGGTAACTGGGCTGGCCAATCCTGGAGCAACTTGAGAATCTTGGGAATCTTGAGAATCTGTGAGAATCTTGGGTCCATGCGGGTTCCAATAGGTCTTCTGCAGTATTTGTGATGATTGGGATGCAGTTCAACAGATGATTCATTGGAAAAATCTACCTTCTGCCACTTTTCCAAATGATCAAATAGAAGTCTAGTTATTATTTGTTGCTCTCACAACTGATATCTACGACTTTTGAACCCTGGGTTGATGACCACATTTTCAAATTTTGTGTGTCACTGATTAGACAAAAGCAGCATTTAACTAGTTTTTAGAAAACTCTAGAATTGCACATCCATTACATCCATGCATTTAACAGCAAGAAAGAAATGCTCCTCTTAAGTCCATCTGGTGTGTCACTACCTAACATTTTCAGTGACTGTAAAAACAAAGTGATTATGAGGCATGCGATTGATGGTCGATTGTAAAGCATAGCTATTTTTCCTAAAATTTTAACATTTTACACTGGACCCTAATGTGGATCAATAGTGGCAAAAGTGCTAATGGTTCTCAAATCCTCAGGTAAAAACTGCTAATATTGCTAATTAACTCTGTCTGTAACATTCTTTTAAAATGGCTTTTAGGGCAGAGTTAAAATTATGATAACTTGTATTGGCTACAGTAGTTCTAAACACAATTTCCCTCCATTGTTTTTGATACCGACCCCTGGCTGAGCAAGGCCTGTCCTTCAACAATGGCTATTCGTGGAGAAAGCATCAGCAGTTTTCCATGAGTCACCTGAAAAACTTTGGAGAGGGGAGGAAGACTCTAGAAGAAAATAATCAACGAGAGTGCTACTTCCTGTGTGGAGCCTTCAAAGAGGAGCGGGGTAAGTGCAAAATATGTACAATCTTTAAAATAATTTTTTCAGGTTGCTCTGAAATGTGTTTCATATATACGAACCAGATAATTTTAAATATAGACAGATAATATAATAGACATTATTTACATATATTATAAATGAGCACACTAACACACCAAGTGCCAGATTCACAAAACGGAAAAAGCACATACAGTAGGTATAAAAGTGTTGATGGGAGTGTAAGTTCTGTGGATGATCCACTGACAGTCTAAATAAAATAATATTGACAGCCATTTCCATAATATACAATGCAGTGCGGAAAGCGGCACAAATTAGTTCGCAAACAGGCTACGCCAAATGATAATCATGCATGGATAATAACTAATAAAACAAAAAGCCTTATGGGTGTTAAATAATGTTGCAAATACAAGTAAACTGACTACTGCAAACGTTTAGTTTACTACTGCCTACCTTTAGTAAATCCTGATAGTTTATTAATGGCAAAACATGGGTTTGTGCTGGCAAAAAAAGTTGACTATGCAAGTCTGTCACTACATTTCTACAATTATTTGACAGATATTGTTCTGTAATATTTAGTAAATATATATAATTCTCTCAATCCTTTACATTGTCACACAGGCCGCCCTTTTGATCCTTTGGTCAAAATCAATAATGCAGTGGCCAATGTTATCGGCTTCCTGGTGTTCGGCCATCGATATGAGTATAGTGATGTTAATTTCCAGAAGCGTCTACAGATGAGTGCGGAGTCAGTGTTTCTTACAGGATCTGTCTGGAACCAGGTAGAGTATATTCAAAATACAGCCTATCATTCATTTATTTTATTTTCGGCTTAGTCCCTTTATTAATCTGGGGTCACCACAGCTGAATGAACTGCCAACTTATCCAGCATATGTTTTACGCAGCGGATGCCCTTCTAGCTGCAACCCATCACTGGGAAACATCCATACACACTCATTCACACACACATACATTACGGACAATTTAGCTTACCCAATTCACCTATACCACATGTCTTTGGATTTGTGGCGGAAACCGGAGCACCCGGGGGAAACCCACGGGAACACGAGGAAAACATGCAAACTCCACACAGAAATGCCAACTGACCCAGCCAGGGCTCGAACCAGCGACCTTCTTCCTGTGAGGCGATTGTGCTACCCACTGTGCCACCGTGCAGCCCAATACAGCTTATCTATAAAACATTTTGAAATTGTAATCATTTAAAAGAGCATTTAAAGGTGAAATACATACATTTTGTGCACTGTTAGGGGCTTTTAGTGGATTTAACAAAAAATAAAATCTCAAACAGTTTTTACAAATTTCCAAACAATTTTTACACCTCACTGTAAACTTAACACACCCTTTCTTAAGCATACCCTTTTAAAGCATGTTATCCTTATAGTCTGTTATTATATTATTTAGGGTTTTAAAGCTAGTTAGTAATAGCTAACTAGTTTATATTACACTGTAAAAAACAATTAGTTGACTTTAAAAAAAAGTGAGTAAATCTGTTGCTATTAAAATGATTAGTTGATTTTGCTTAAAAAGTGAGTAAACTCGTTACCTTGCAATTAAGTATATGAACTATGTGCATGATTATAAAAAATAAGTTAAACATTGGCAGCGCGGTGGCTCAGTAGTTAACACTGTCGCCTCACAGCAAAAAGGTCGCTGGTACGAGCCCAGGCTGGGTCAGTTGGCGTTTCTGTGTGGAGTTTGCATGTTCTCCCGTGTTCGCGTGGGTTTCCTCCGGGTGCTCCGGTTTCCCCTACAGTCCAAAGACATTGGGTAAGCTAAATTGGCCGTAGTGTATGTATGTGAATGTGAGAGTGTATGGGTGTTTTCCAGTACTGGGTTGCACCTGGAAGGTCATCCGCTGTGTAAAACACATGCTGGATAAGTTGTTGGTTCATTCTGCTGTGGCGACTCGTGATAAATAAAGGGACTAACCAAGGGGGAATGAATGAATGAATGGATGAAGTTAAACATTAAGTCAGCTTAACAGTTTCATTTAAACTTTTTGCTTTAACCTCCAATGGCCCGAGTGTCCACATATGTGGACAGCACATTTGTAGCTCTTAAGTGGCTATTTAAAATACTTTGAATGTTTTATATTTTGAAACAGACATACAGTGTCATCCTGCAACTGTTTTGCAGCATATGAAATGTCCCAAACCCTATTTTTAACTGTCCAAAATGGGAAAAAATTTTGTTTTTACTCTCTGATAGTCAAAGCTAGTTCAAAAAAAAAATTCTATGTTAAATATGCTAAAAGGAAATTCGGGAAAAAGTGGTTTATGTAAATTTGGACCATGAGTCCACGTAAAATGCATGTAAAAAACACCTTGGGCCTTAAGAGGTTAAGGCAATGACTTACAATATTTTTAAAGTAAAGTAACTAATCATATTTTACAGTGTACCTGTCAGAAAGAAACTCATCAACTGTCAATAATGATGCTTGTTTGACCTATTGTCTGTCTCTGTTAATTTTGGCAAATTTTCATTTGTAGTCTTTCAATTCTATACGTGAATCTGAATGTATTTTTATATTCAATGCCACGCCCCAAGCTCCATGCTATTGTTTAATCTAGAAAGTGATTGGCAGATTTGAGTGAACCTCTCTCAGTGCGCATGCTCTTATGGATGGCATCCTTATCATATCAATGAACAATAATTAATTTTTCACTCATTATTCACATATATATCTTACAAGATAAGAAGTACAAAACATCAACACGTGAAATACTATTAATTACTATAAGTAACTATAACTATAAATACTAAAAATGTATAAAATTTAATACTAAAAAATTAATTACACCATTTTCAACAAAGCTGTCTTGTTTGTTTGTTTTTCCAGCTGTATGATGCCTTCCCAGGTATAATGAAGTGGGTGCCAGGACCTCATCAAACAATCATTTCAAACTATCAGAAGTTAGCAAACTTTCTGGAAGAGAAGATTGAGCAACACAAACCAGACTGGGACATCAGCAATCCTAGAGATTATATTGATGCTTATCTAACCGAAGCAGAGAAGGTAAAACATCAAAAATAGGTGATGTATCTACATGCATGTTCTTGAATTAACTTCATAAGTGCTGCTTATTTATGTCCCTGTGCATCATCAGAAGAAGAATGACACAGAGGCAGGGTTTACTGTTGGCAGTCTGGTGTGGTCCATGGTGGATTTGTTTGAGGGAGGAACTGAAACAACAACCAACACACTCAGATGGGCTCTGCTTTTCCTCATCAAGTACCCTGATATTCAAAGTATGGCATTAAAAGTATAAGATTACAGACCCTGACATTCAAATAATCAAATTATGTTCCTAACCCAATCTGGAAACTGTCAAAACAGATTTACTACTGTGCAGTTTAAGTATCACAATAAAGTCTCTCTTTAAACAGAAAAGGTGCAAGCAGAGATTGACGAGGTGATTGGTTCCCGTCTTCCTTCTATGTCTGATAAAGCAAACATGCACTACATGAATGCTTTCATCCATGAGGTCCTCAGAAAAGCAAACCTTGTGCCTCTTAATATGGCTAGAGTTGCAAAAAAGGACACAACTCTGGGGGGCTACTTCATAACAAAGGTAAATCAAAGATTCCCTGCATGCGTGTATATACATAATTCGTATTATGTACAGTTGAAGTCAGAATTATTAGCCCCCCCCTGAATTATTAGCCCCCCTGTTTATTTTTTTCTCCAATTTCTGTTTAACAGACAGAATATTTTTTTTCAACACATTTCTAATCATAATAGTTTTAATAACTCATTTCTAATAACTGATTTATTTTATCTTTGCCATGATGACAGTAAATAATATTTTACTAGATTTTTTTAAAGACACTTCTATACAGCTTAAAGTGACATTTAAAGGCTTAACTAGGTTAATTAGGTTAACTAGACAGGTTAGGGTAATTAGGCAAGTTATTGTATAACGATGGTTTGTTCTGTAGACTATCGAAAAAAAATTAGCTCTTCAGAAGAAAAAACATTATCAGACATACTGTGAAAATTTCCTTGCTCTGTTAAACATCATTTGGTAAATAAGAAAAAAAAAAGAAAAAAAATTAAAAAGGGGGCTAATAATTCTGACTTCAACTGTATATAAATTATTGTGCATGTGTAAATATCTTCATTAAATTAATTTTATGACTTATATATAATTATAATATTTATATTGTGCAATGAATTCATTTACTAATTAGGGAAATAATATTTTTTTTATTAATATAAACTTAGTTATAAACCTAACTCACACACATATATGCAATGTGTATTTATGTATATTTCAATAATTAGGATATTATATAAATAATATGTAATCATTAATATTAAAAACACTTTTATGTAACTAAATTGTTTATTAATTAATTACCTTTTTATTTAGAATAAAAATACCTCCTACACATGTATATTACCTCTTATACATGATGTTTATTTATAAATATCCTATTAATTCATATTAATATAAATTTTTTTGATATGGAGCATTTTTGTATAGATTTATTATATATAGTATATAATATGTGTACATAATATGTGTATATAATATGTGCATGAATTCATATTTTTCTAAATCACCTATTATTGTGTTCATTTTATTATTAGTTATACATGATTGAGTTATACATGATGTATATTTATAAATATCCTATTCATATTAATATACATTTTTTAAATATGGGACATTATTGTATAGATTTATTATATCCAGTTGAAGTCAGAATTATTAGCCCCCCTTTAAATTTTTATTTTTTTATTTCCCAAATGATGTTTAACAGAGCAAGAAAATGTTCACAGTATGTCTGATAATATTTTTTCTTCTGGAGAAAGTCTTATTTGTTTTATTTCGACTAGAATAAAAGCAGTTTTTATTTTTTTTAACACCATTTTAAGGACAAAATTATTTGCCCCTTTAAGCTATATTTTTTTCTGATAGTCTACAGAACAAACCATCATTATACAATAACTTATACAATAACCAGTAATTGGGGGAAAAAAATAAACAGGGGGGCTAATAATTCAGGGGGGCTAATAATTCTGACTTCAACTGTATATATAGTATAGATTATGTATATATTATGTATAGATTTATTACTTAAATTATTTTTCTAAAACATGTCTTAGTTATTGAATTCATTGTATTATTAGTTATACATAATTAACCTAAATGATGTATTCCTTCTTCTGTTGAACGAAGGGAACTGTGATGATCACAAACCTGACTTCAGTGCTGTATGACAAACACGAATGGGAAACACCAGACGCCTTTAATCCCGAACACTTTCTAGACTCGGAGGGCCACTTTTGCAGAAGAAATGCCTTTTTTGCCTTCTCAGCAGGTACAGTTGATCTATTTATCTGCTTATTTTTAACTAATTACATCCAATGATCCGTTACCACGGTGGCTCAGTGGTTAGCACTGTTGCCTCACAGCAAGAAAGTCACGGGTTCGAGACCAGTTGGCATTTCTGTGTGGAGTTTGCATGTTCTCCCCGTGTTTCTGTGGCTTTACTCCGGGTGCTCCGGTTTCCCCCACAATCCAAAGACATGCTATAAAGTGAATTGGGTAAGGTAAATTGTTCATAGTGTGTGTGTGTGTGTGTGTGTGTGTGTGTGTGTGTGTGTGTGTGTGTGTGTGTGTGTGAATGTGTATGGGTGGGTTTCAGGTGGAAAAGCATCTGCTGTGTAAATCATATGCTGAAATAGTTGGTGGTTCATTCCGCTGTGGTGACCCCTGATATATAAGGGACTGTGTGTGAAAGAATAGCACGTTTCATTACTACACATATATTGAAGTATGAGTGAAACTTGACGTAATGTCCATAGCTATCTGACAAGCATTTTCCAATTTCTCAGACTAAGCCGAAGGAAAATGAATGAATGAATGATCTGTTACCACATTACTGCAACAAATGTAATTCAGCCACGTCTCCTTGATGCTCAACTTCACTCAACCACCAACAGGCAAAAGGCAGTGTCCAGGAGAGTATCTGGCTCACATGGAGCTGTTCATCTTCCTCACCATCCTCCTGCAGACCTTCAGCTTCAGCCCTCCTGACGGTGAGGAGCCTAGTCTGGACAGTCAGGTGGGCTTCACTCAAGCGCCGCTACCCTACAAGATCTGCGCTCATCCCAGATGAACAACTGACCATCGATTCTGTGGCTGGAAAGAATATCACTCACATCTGCGTTTTGCTTATGACTACATTATGTGATTTTGACATTGTATTTTCAGTCACACATGACAAAAATGAATATAATTAGTATTGTTAAACTTTTCTTTCTCTTCCATGGACCTCTTGTTATAAAAGCTGCTGTGTTATTACATTTTATACATTTTTGAGCCAAATCTCAGAACTGTCCTATGGTGTGTCTCAAGCATAGTTTAATAAAATACAGCTCTCATAAATGAAACTTGTAAAAATCATTAATAAATAAAGCCGGCCTATTTTTACAAGAGGCTATTTTAGTACACTTCATTTTTTTATTCATATATTTCTAAAAACCAAAGGAATTTGATACATTTTGTCACTGAAAACCATGTCCTGCCAATGTATGCTAAATTGAAATCAGCAATTCCACAGAAAACGTCCACAAAAAAAAGATCATGTGAATGAAACCCCCTGTGAATCACGTGATGTGCACCTGCTAAGTATTTGTCTCAGAATTTTTTTACATGGGTGACACGGTGGCTCAGTGGTTAGCACTGTCTCCTCAGAGCAAGAAAGTTGCTGGTTCGAGTCCCGGCTGGCATTTCGGTTGGCATTTCTGTGTGGAATTTGCATCTTCTCCCCGTGTTGGCATGGGTTTCCTCTAGGTGCTTCGGTAGCTTGAAGGGCATCTGCTGTGTAAAACATATGCTGGATAAGTTGGCGGTTCATTCCGCTGTGGTGACCCCTGATAAATAAAGGGACTATGTCAAAGGAAAATTAATGAATAAATTTATTTATTTATTTTACATAATTTATATATATATATTTTTTTTTAAAGTTTTTCCTAGGTTTTGTTACGTTATGCTAAAGGACTTTTTACAGTACAATTCAGTAAAAAAAAAGTGAAAGAACTGATAAAGATAGCGACCCCTTTTATTTTCTCAATTATGAGACATTAACTACATAGAACAATTCTTTCTTCAAAAATGGTGTTTTACAAAAAAAAAATTGTCAATATGCATACAAACAAGCGAATGTACAAACTCTTAAAAAGTATAAAAAATATACAGAGAATTCTGTTTTCTGTTTCCCTAACATTTCCCAACATAGATTATGATCTGTATAAACACAGGAAATGTGTTCTGGCCATAAACAATTACCTCAGTCTACACATGGAAAAGATTAGTTCTGTCTAAAAGGCCACATACATGTATGCATGCATCTATTTAGCTTATTTTGTGCTATTAATTTCCCTCCTACAATAAATATTGTATGCTATTTCAACAAAATAAAATAAAATTGGACACCCAATGTAAACCACATGAATAAAACAAATGCAAGTCAAATACAATTGAATTACAACAAAGCCCATGTAAAGTTAATAATCAGGTAAGAGCAATCCTAAAATAAAATGTTTTAAGAAGTGATTTTAAAAATCTCTAGAGAATTTGCTTTCCTGATGTACTGGGAGAGTATTCTATAGCTTTAGTGCATAAAAGACAAATGCAACCCTAGAGTGAAGCTGTGTCTTGGAGACAACAAAAAGAGCACTGTGAGAAGAACGCAGATTTCGACATGTTGTGTAAGGCATTGAAAGGTCAGCCCAATTCTAGCAGCCAAATTTAGTAGAGCCCTAGTTCCAGGGCTCCAGCCGTTTTCTCCAGGCCCTGGCCAGATACATTTTTGCATAGTATATGGATTTGTGTAAACTGTTAATATTTTTTTTTCTATAAAAGTCTGATAACATTTCCTCCAAATTACAAATGAAATGGCCATTAAGAGCATTTCTTTGAAAATTTTAAGTATAAATTATGCTTTCTCAACATTTTGTGTTGTGCTTTATATATTGTGTCATAAACAGTTGAAGTCAGAATTATTAGCCCCCCTTTGAATTTGTTTTCTTTTTTAAATATTTCCTAAATTATGTTAAACAGAGCAAGGAAATGTTTACAGTATGTCTGATAATATTTTTTCTTCTGGAGAAAGTCTTATTTGTTTTATTTCAGCTAGAATAAAAGCAGTTTTAAATTTTTTTAAAAACATTTTAAGTTCAAAATTATTAGCCCCTTTATTTGTTTTCGACAGTCTACAGAACAAACCACTGTTATACAATAACTTGCCTAACTCCCCTAACCTGCCTAGTTAACCTAATTAACCTAGTTAAGCCTTTAAATGTCACTTTAAGCTGCATAGAAGTGTCTTAAAAAATATCTAGTAAAATATTATGTACTGTCATTAGGCAAAGATAAAATAAATCAGTTATTAGAGATGAGTTATTAAAACTATTATGTTTAGAAATGTGTTGAAAAAATCTTTAAACCGTAAACAGAAATTGGGAAAAAAAAAATAAACAGGGGGCTAATAATTCAGAAGGGCTAATAATTCTGATTTCAACTGTATATATCTTAAATATATATTTTGCATAATTATTTAGTGCATCTTTTCAACTTTCATTTAACAATTATAAAAAAAACACACCATTAATCATTTGTCTGTATATTTGTCTGTATATCAGCATATTAACAAAATTGACATTTTAAAACTATTCAATTATATTTGGACAACTTTAACAATCAAACCTGAACATATAACCAATAGAAGCATTTATTTGTGGTGTGAAATGCATTAAACTTAAATGCACCATCAAGTTTTCTGAAAAATGAGTAAAGCAGAACCACCAGAAATTCACCAATTACAGATAGATTACTTCTAAAATAAATCTTAAAGGTGCAGTATGTAATTTTGACACCCAGTGGTTGAACTAGATATTGCACTCCTTGATCAAAATAAACGCACGCGTGGGATGCCAGATTGAGTACAGGAGCGAGTGATTTAAACCGTGTTCTAAATAAAAGCAACGACACGCGATAGAAGGAATATTTTCCATATTAAAAGGAGTTTTAGTTCTAACCAACACCTCGAATTGATATATTAGAAACGGTTTCTATTTCTCACAGCTCAACATGTGAAACCTATGACAGTGCACCTCAGGTAAGCCTCGTGTTTTATTCAGTGCTAAATGCTAACAATGTGAGTTTGAATGGATTCTAAAGGTTACCGTTTCGTGAGTGGATGCATATTCTGTGCTGCGTGTTTTTAGGACACGAGATTACAATGTAACCTGCTCACCAAATGTTTTTGTTCGTAATATTTATATCATTTGCTAATTAATAACCTGATGTGGAACAAAATCTGTCTCATTTCGACGTCTGATACTGTCCATTTCGGTCACGGGCGCATGCTTTCAGAGCCTTTCTGAGTGAATGAATGAAATACGCTGTTTTCCAACAAGGCAACCTGGAGTGCTGAAATATAATTGGCTAAACTGGCATTGTGCAGGTTAACTTTACCTAAACAAAGACATCGAACAGGGGTGTTACACCATATTCTGTCGAAATCTGTGACCCTATAGGGCGTAGTGTTATGTACATATATAATATACATATATAATATTATAAAGTTAATATAAATATGACATATAGTATACAATTACATGTTTTAAGACAGATTTATGTACATTTGATGTATGTAAACAATATATATATACACGATTAATATATAATACATAAATGGTTATACAGACATAAATTATCGTTTTAATAATCAACACGTGTATTTTGGGCGAACAAGTAAGCATTTATGATCTAAATACGAATAAACAGCTATTTTAAACAAATGTTTCCTATAAACTACGCCCTATAGGGTCACAGATTTCGATGGTCACAGAATATGGTGTAACACCGGCATGGAAAAACTATTTTCAAAGCAGAATATCTGACTTCAGCGTTGTTTTTTAGTTAAACAGGTATGTTCACTTGGGATCTTTCTTAAATATCTGCAAACATATTATGGTATTTTTATGTTTTAGAAGAGTCAAAAACTTACATACAGGACCTTAATGTACATGAGCTTCTAAATTTGCAGTTAAAATCCTCAATCTGAATAAAGCAAAGGGCAAATACTGGATGAATGTGTGCGGTGCAAGGACCTGATTATTAGCACTTTGCCAAATGTCAACCTCAGTTAAAAACAAAGCTGAAAGTATAAACTCCAATAGTCCACCAGACTACTAGTCTCACTTGTGCTACAGAGAATAACTGTCTGAGAAGAGCTTTTACTCACGTACCCAGATGCAGATAGATGAAGATATTACATAACTCAAAACACAGCCACTGAGCCAAATGTGAGGGGAGTGTCAGGCTGAACAGATGGATAAAGACAGCCTGTTCAACAAATTCTGCTAAGCTCACGTGTTCTGTCTTCATTCACATGCAGTCATGGCGTATACTGCAATACTCGAGACTCTTGATGTGAAAGGAATATTGCTGTTCATTGTGGCTTTTCTCTTGGTGGCAGATTACCTGAAGAACAGAAACCCAGCGAAATACCCACCCAGCCCTTTCTCTGTTCCACTGCTAGGAAACATCTTCAATGTTGACTCCAAAGAGCCTCATTTATATCTGACAAAGGTGAGCAGATGATATTGCCACTCCTGAATTTGATAGCACAGAAAAATATTCATTGAAATAGAGCACGAAAGTACTTTGCATTATGGACTATGACCTTCATCAAGAGATTATTTGATAGTGGAAATCACATGTATTGATAGGATAATATTATTCAGATTTATTTATAACTATGTATATGTAGCATTTAATGTCTTCAAGCCTCATTTTTGGAGGTAGCTGATAAAAACACATTTTGACCGAATGGTTTGCATTAGTTTCAGTCACATGCCTCGAGATTCTGAAATATTTTTTTCCTTGCAGCTCGGCCATGCCTACAACAATATCTTCAGTCTGCGATTAGGACGAGACAAAACAGTCTTCATTACTGGTTATAAAATGGTGAAGGAGGCCCTGGTGACACAAGCTGAAAACTTTGTGGATCGGCCCAACAGTCCAGTGCTAGCACGTGTCTATTCCGGAAATGGTAGGCCTCCATGTCACACTGTAAGGTCACAGTTGTCATAATGTCAGACTGAAAAACAATCAAGATGCACCAAATACAGACATGCAAGAAAACTAACCCGGGGTGAGTTCGGCTTAGTCTCTGATTTATCAGGTGTTGCCACAGTGGAATGAACCTCCAATTACTCTTGCATATGTTTTATGCAGCGAATACTTTTCCGGCTGCAGCCCAGCACTGGGAAACACCCATACACTCTAACATAAACAAACTGTTGCAGTACTTTTGCTCACAGTGTACCTCAATAATAAAATCAGAAATTTTGGACATGTAATTCAGATTGGGGGTTCCTGTTGGCTCTTAGTTTGACGATCTAATCGTAACTAAAGTCACACTGCAGGAAAGTGTCTGAAATCTGACACTGCCAGAATATCATTGGCAGGAAAATCTGATCGCAAGGGCCATAAAGCAGCTGTTGGAGAAAACGTCAAACCGACAATCAAAAAGCACAGATTTCAGCCTAGGATTACAGGAATCTTTTAGAATTTACAAAATTGTTTCAGACAGCGAAATTGTGGCTGAAATCACACCGTGTGAGCAGGGCTTAAAAAAATGAATCGAGTAGGAAATTGTATCAATAAATACACATGAAATATAGTGTCATTATTACTTTAAAACATTTTGTGCTTTGATACATATGTTAATTTATTACATTTATGAAGGGTTAATTCTTTTAAATAAATGTAAATGTCAAATTTAAAGAATGAAAAGAGTTTCATTTGTGTTCTGTATGTTCTGAGATTTGTAAGAATTTTAAGTATTGAGTCAAAAATGACTTATCGAGCAATTACATTACTACAAAAACTACAGTTTTAATGGTGTAATTTTGTACAATTTTATTTTTGAAGTAACTGACACAACACAACATGTAACTACATATTTTCTTCTTCTTCTTTTTCTTCTTATTATTAATAATTCTATTTAATTTTGATATATGTTTTAATATTCATTCATTCATTCATTTTCTTTTCGGCTTAGTCCGTTTATTAATCAGGGGTTGCTACAGCGGAATGAACCACCAACTTATCCAGCATAGGTTTTTACGACCCACATGAACACGGGGAGAACATGCAAACCACACAGAAATGCCAACTGACCAAGCCGAGGCTTGAACCAGCAACCTTCTTGCTGTGAGGCTTTCGTGCTACTCACTGCACCACCATGACGCTCTTCTTTTAAATAAATGTAAATGTCAAATTTAAAGAATGAAAAGTGTTTCATTTGTGTTCTGTGTGCACTGAGATTTGTAAGAATTTTAAGTATTGAGTCAAAAATTACTTTTTAAAAATGACAGTTTTAATGGTGTATTTTTGTACAATTTTATTTATGAAGTAACTGACACAACACAACATGCAACTAATATTTCTTATTATTATTATTATTATTATTAAATCTATTTAATTTTAAGATATGTTTAATATTTATTTGTAAAATAAATATTATTCAAATAAATATTGAAACATCCCAAAGCTCAAACAAAATGAATAGAAAACAACATATTAATATGTAATAGTAATCAACATAATATATTTAGATTTGCAAAAGTTTATGTACCAGTCTTCACCGATCATGTTAGCGAGGCCTTCTTTTGAACCGTTTGGGACAGCGTTATGAACTGATAACTCTTCTCTTGTCGTCTGCAGCTGGACTCTTCTTCAGTAATGGTGAGATGTGGAAGAAGCAACGACGCTTCGCTCTGTCAACACTGAGGAACTTTGGATTGGGAAAGAAAACAATGGAGCTGGCCATCTGTGAGGAGAGCCGCTTCCTGCTGGAGGAGATAGATGGACAGAAAGGTATGCAACACACTACGGTAAATACTATATGAACTTACCGACTTCTTGGTTACACCTTGTTCGTATCACGTTGGACACTCTTTTGTTCTCAAAGGTGCTGAGATCTGATGACTATGTAGGCCATCTGAGTTTAGTGAACTCACTGTCAAATAAAAGAAAACAATTTGGGAACTTTGTGGTTTGTTATCCTGCTGGAAGTGGCCATCATAAAATGACCATAATGGAATGGACATCAGATCAAAGTCTGCCAATAAAAATTCCCCTATTCTGTACCTGAACTGTTTATACAAGGTACGATGTAACCATGTTTTCAAACTGTTTACACCAAATTTTCAATGAAAAGAAATTAGTTGGGGCTTTCGGTCCAGCTCAAGGCCCGTCACATGCTAGGGCCCTATGCACTCTGTCATCCTTTTCCCCTCACTAGCGATGCCCCTGTTTGTCTCATCACCACATGCTTTCAGTTGTGTTTTTGTCTGTGTAGCAAAGGTACGCTGATGTTGGTACTTTAAGTAATAAAATACGGTAGATTACTGTAGATTAGAATTTTCTTTTACAGTTTGAACTGTATTTTAAATAGTACAATTCTGGCCACCCCAGCTGCTATTTTTACTGTAAATTTTACTGATATTTTTGGCAGTGTACCTAACAAACTGACCATTGGCTGTATGTATTCCTAAATAAATGATTGCATACAAGGTTTTGTGGTGTGCATATATTTACGTGCACCAGCTAGTTAAAATAATTAACACGACACATTGCCCTTTTCAGGAGCTGCTTTTGACCCAACAATCCTATTATACAATGCTGTTTCCAACATCATCTGTCAAATGGTGTTTGGACAGAGATTTGACTATGCCGACCACCAATTCAAGACAATGCTAAAATATATATCTAAAAGCATTCAACTAGAAGGATCCATTTGGGGACAGGTAAATTACTAAATGAATTACTTTGCTTCAATTAATTAATTCACTGTCTCATTCATTCGATCAATCAATCTATGGTCTTACTAGGTTTCTATCTATTCTCAATATGTATTGATATGTATGCAATAATGTATTTATTAGATCTATGAAGCATTTCCAGCCATTATGAAGCATCTTCCAGGACCTCACAATGATATTTTCAGTAACTATGACTTACTGAAGAGCTTTGTACATGAGGTTATTGTAAAACACAAGGCTGAACTGGATCCCTCAGAGCCTCGCGACTACATCGATACCTTCCTTATCGAGATGAAAGAGGTAAAACAACTGCTTAAACGACAGAAGAAGCCTTTTTAACTTATGCTCTTATGTTTGAACACAGAAACTTATTTCACTCCTTCAATCTCCAACCAGAAACCCCATGAAAGAGTAAACGGTTTTGAGGAACCAAACCTTGTTGCGTGTGTTCTTGACCTGTTTTTGGCTGGAACTGAATCAACGTCCAACACATTATGTTGGGGTCTCATATACCTCATAATGTATCCAGGCGTACAAGGTAAAAATGCATTACGGTCAGTAATGAATAATAGTGATATATATAAAATAGAGACCACTTCACTTGGGAGTTATCAGTTTCTGTGGATGTATAATTTGTGTTTGAGTAAAAAGCAACTTTTGTTTTGTTCTGCAAACTAGTGATGAAATTTTCTCCAAATTGTAATTTAAAGCAAGGGCAACCCAGTGGTGCAGTGGGTAGTGCTGTTGCCTCACAGCAAGAACGTCGCTGGGTCGTAGGTTCGAACCTCGGCTGGGCTGGGTCAGTTGGCGTTTCTGTGTGGAGTTTGCATGTTCTCCCTGGGTTTGCGTGGGTTTCCTCCGGGTGCTCCGGTTTCCCCCACAGTCCAAAGACATGCAGTACAGGTGAATTGGGTAAGCTAAATTGTCCATAGTGTATGAGTGTGAATGTGTGTGTGGAAGTTCCCAGAGATGGGTTGCGGCTGGAAGGGCATCCGCTGCGTAAAATCGTGCTGGATAAGTTGGCGGTTCATTCCGCTGTGGCGACCCCGCAAGGGACAAAGCCGACAAGAAAATGAATGAATGAATGTAATTTAAAGCAAAAAATGACAATTGGTCAAAACAACAACAACAAAGATTCATTTTGAATGATTCATATTTTAGACCACACAATACTGTTTTACTTTAAAAAAAAGTTTAAGGGATAGCTGTTCACCTAGACACAAAGATTCTGTCATCATTTACTCACCCTTCTAGTTCCAAACTAGTTAGATTTTTTCCCTCTTTTTTGGTTGAACACAAAATAAGATACTTTGATGAATACTGGAAACCTGTAACCATTGGCATCCATAATAACAAGAAACTATGGAAGTCAATGGTTACAAGTTTCCAACATTCATAAAAATAACTTCTTTTCAACAACAACAACAGAACAAAACAAACAAACAAAAAACCCAAACAGGTTTAGAGCAAGTCAAGGGTAAGTAAATGATGACAGAATTTTATTTTTTGGGTGATCTATCGTTTTAAGAGAGCAATATTTGTAGGAATAACCCTGAGTTTTCAATCACAAATAATGAAACAACTCTTTTGACCAAATGCTAAATTATTTAACCAAAAGAAAATTACAATATTTTTTTATCTAGAAGAAATGTTACCAGGCCTTTAAACAAGTATTATATTTCACACAAGGACATAACTAATAAATCAGCATATTCTACTGTACTTTCATTTGCATTTAATGTGTTATTTGTAGAAAAGGTCCAGGAGGAGATCGACAGAGTGATTGGAAACTCAAGAGAGCCGAGTATAGCCGACAAACCCAATATGCCTTACACAGAGGCTGTCATTCATGAGATCATGAGATTTGGAGATGTTATACCATTGAATGGATTGCGAGTGGCTGCCAGAGACACAACCCTTGGAGAATGCTTCATCCCAAAGGTGAATTTTTGCAGCCATCATTAAACTGCCTCTATCATGCCATTTCAAGGCTCCCAATTCCTCTTCCCTACAACAGGTTTATGTCAATCCAAGGCCAAAACAAAAAAAATATCTTCAAACAATCTTCTTATAATACGCATAATGGAATTTACTATTACAGTGTCTGAAACAGTTAATTCAAGGATTCGGTTTCTCAGGCTTTCTGAGAGTCTTCTTCACTCTCATTGGTTAGGATTAGACTATATAATTGGTCAACTGGTTACAGCTTGTCAGGAACCAGAACACACATTACCATATCTGAAACTGAGCTATTTGTGTTTCCTCAGCACTTGACAATCAAAACAGTGATATGAGCAGTAACAATGGTGTTGTTTTTACTTTATCTGTTAGACTCCTCATGCTTTGGAAATGGATGCCCAGGGCTCAGATAAAACGTCAGTAGGGGGAAAGTAAGACGTCAGATTGGCATTGTGTCCTTAGTAAAACTGGATTTACTGACAATCTGTTTTCAGGTGGTTTAAAATCAGTAATTATCATTTGGGAAACGATGACTACATGTATCTTGCACTTTGAAACCTAGAAGATGTTTTTATCATTCTAAAAACAGAGGCATTATACATAACATGTATGGATAAAGTCTGAAAAAGCATAATGGGCCACTTTAAAATCTTACTTCCAAGAAATATATCACTTTTAAAAGATTTTCATGTGGTTAATTGTTAAAATGTTTTATTTGAAAGGTGATCAATGGTGTTATTTGTCATAACATGAAGTCTAACCTCCCTTCCTTTTGCATTGTTTCAACCAGGGCACGACCGTTTTACCCATACTGCACTCTGTTCTCTTTGATGAAAACGAATGGGAGACACCCTACAAGTTCAATCCTGGCCACTTTTTAGACAAAGAGGGCAAGTTTGTAAGGCGAGATGCATTTATGCCCTTTTCTGCAGGTAATATGAGAGCAGAAACACTTTACTGAGATTGTTTGAAGATTTGGCCCAGTATGGTAAAATAAAAAAGGAATTAATACTTTCATTGAACAATAATTTAATAAATTGATTAAAGTTTTATATCGTTACAAAATAATATTTTGAAATTTTCATTCATCTAAGAATCCCAAAAAAAACTTTCTGAAAATTGAAATCAGCACCAGATCAGCACTTTAGAAATGACGTTTATGACACAATGAATGACATATGACACTGATTTACATTATAAAATATATCAAAATAGAAAGGTTTTTTATGTGTTTGATTGACAAAATATATCCTTGATGCACAGCAAATTATGAGGTGCTGAATTTCTGGTGTAAGCCCCTGAAGTGTTATAGTGTACATATACTGTTTTTAACACTGATGTGGGTTACATTAAATGCTTAAACACTCATTTTAGTAAGGCAAAAGAAAAGAGTTCATTGACATTTTATATTATTATTATTAATCCAGGGTGTTAAAACATTCAGATATACACTTTTCTTTGTGAATTTCATGTAGGAAAAATGTTAACTTTTACTCAAGTCAAAAATTTTTTAATTTATGCTAAATATGACCTGGCAGTGGTAACAGAGTATTTATTCTAGTATACAGTGGTTGCACTCTTAGTGTAAAATTATTTACTCTGCTTAAGTGTATATATTTAACACTTTTTAAAGTGTAACGTACACACTGGGCTGGTGGGAATTGTATATACACCAGAATAGAGTGTAATTTAACACCTCTGGAGTTATATGTAAACTGGACAATTTGTCCTGCAGGTGTTAAAAATGCTTAATGTGGTGTGCATTTTTACACTCCAAGTGTAAAATATTTTACACTGCAGAGGTGTATATATTCAACATCTTTAAAAGTGTAACCTGGGCACTTGGCTGGTAGGACTCATATATACACCAGAAAAGTGTTAAATTCAACACCTGTGGTGTAAAATGTACACTGGCAAATTTGCTATGTTATGCACATGTTATGCACATGTGCATAACATTAAATAAATAAATTACAATATTGATATTTATATAATAATAATAAAATAAAATCCTTAATTGACCCCTAAATTCTTTAGTATAACAGACAAACTGAAAATTATTAGACTTGTTTGCAATAACATCTGCTCTCTCTGTCTTTGTCACAGGAAAGAGGGTCTGTTTGGGGGAGCAGATTGCCAGAATAGAACTCTTCCTATTTTTTGTCAGTTTGTTCCGCAAGTTCAGATTTTCAGCCACAGAGGGAGAGAAACTCAACATGGATGGAGTGATCGGAATAACACGCACTCCACATCCCTTCAAGATCCATGCAACAGCACGCTGAGAAAAATCAGATTCTTTTTAATAGGAATTAATGAACAGTATTTATACTCAATTACAGTACATTATATGACAATTTTGAGATTTTGGACTTTTTGACTTCATAAATAGTTTTTTCCCCGGATTTATTTAAAATAAACAAAAAATACAAAAGTGTTTCTATATCAGTTTATGCCTGTATATATTTTTAAAGCTGTTTTCTCAAAATGTATTTTTCAGCAGCACTTGTACACAGTAACACCTCACAATTTTGTTCATATGGGCTTTCAGAAGGATCTTCAGAGGGATTGTTATTTGTAACTGGCCTGCATATGTACAACATTTTATTCTACAATTATTTCTCCTAGTTTGCAATATTTTTTTAATTATGGAGTGATAAAAGTGTTTCCGGAGCATCACAGTGGCGCAGTGGGTAGCACAATCGCCTCACAGCAAGAAGGTCTCTGGTTCGAGCCTTGGCTGGGTCAGTTGGCACTTCTGTGTGGAGTCTGCATGTTCTCCCTATGCTGGCGTGGGTTTCCTCCACAAGTCCAAAGACATGCGCTATAGGTGAATTGGGTAGGCTAAATTGTCTGTAGTGTATGAGTATGAATGAGTGTGTGTGGATGTTTCCCAGTGATGAATTGTAGCTTGAAGGGCATCCGCTGCGAAAAACATATGCTGGATAAGTTGGCGGTTCATTCCGCTGTGGCGACCCCTGATTAATAAAGGGATTAAGCCAAAAAGAAAATGAATGAATGAATAAAAAGCGATTCCTAAAATTCCCTGTGTAAAAACCTTTTACTCTAATATGTCAAAAAAGTTGGATTTTTGTACTAGAAATGCATGCAAACTAGCAGACATTCATAAAATAATGCATCACTTACATATTTAAGGATTTTAGAAAACATCAGGTACAAAAACATGTGCAATTCTTATTGCAATTAATTAAGTATGGTGACAATTATATATCAACATGTTTTTTTACCCTATTCGCCTGCTGTGTCTTGCCTTAATATATCACTTTATAATCTCTGAAAAGCAATTCATTAGAGCTTACACTGTAGCTTTTGTTTGTTGAATGGGCGAGAGAGAAATCAGATTTAGTTATCACATAAATCAAATCTGCAAAACATGCTTAGTAATGGTTGATCTGCAAAAACGGAATTGAAAAAGAGAGAGAAGGTCATTGTGTCAAGATATGCTTTGCAGAATGATCAACCCGTTGGCACTGATCACAGACATTGGGTTCAAGGGATGAAGTTCAAGTTTGTGAAAACTGCAGATAATGCAAACATGAGTTGGCAAACATAGCAAAGTTTTATCCTAATAATAAATCATGTTGAAATCCATATTCTTATTTCACAATATGTTTGTGCTGTACTCTTTGGACTCTCAAGGTTGAGCAAATAGATCCACTATAAATACAATAATGTGTGTGTGTTTGTGGGTAAATATAACAAACTAATGTCAAGACTTTCTCAGTATCATAATTTATATTCTGTACTGCATGTTTTTGGACTGTGAGGGAAACTGGAGCACCCAGTGAAAACTCACACAAACACAGGGAGAACATGCAAACTCCACACAGAAATGCTAACTGACCCAACTCGAACCAGCGACCTTCTTGCTGTGAGTCGATCGTGCTACCCACTGCGCCACCGTGACGCCCCATTAGTAATAATCATATGGTAATCTGGGACACTTTTTGCAATTTTGACATCAGCTCTCTATTTCAGTGTCTATCTAACCAATTAGAACAACATATTAGACTTTTCTGAAGATGTTTTCTAACCACAAAAGAAAACATATTATATATATATTATACTGAGAAGAGCCATAACATACCTATTAGTTTTTTGTGCCCAAAAAAAAAATTCTGCTTGAATTTCATAATCTGGGACATACGTATTTGGGCTGAAATGTGATTTATGCATGCCATATATATATATAAATTCTACGCTATATATATATATATATATATATATATATATATATATATATATATATATATATATATATATATATATATATATATATATGTGTGTGTGTGTGTGTGTATATAAATTCTATCCTATATATAAATTGTCCTATAAATTCTACAATATATATTACATGCTCAAGCAATGTATAACACAACTGTACTATATAATAAAATATAATAAAATAATTTCCTATTCAAATAGGCGATGCATTATATCATATTATTTGTTGTTTTCATAAAGTTTATTAAACTGTAATTAGATCTGACCCCTAAAGTACAATTTTTGCACTACCAGTTTTACAAAGCAGGACTGGAAAAAAAATGTGAAAATGTGTAGTTCGGTCGCCATCTAGAGGTAAGACGTTTAGGCTGCAACCTTTTAGATTAAAACGAGATATATCTAGCTGCGGACCTCCAGTGTGCAGGATCATACTATTGGGAGTGCAGACCCACACACGTTTCAGGACACACAATCCAGGCCACACGATCTAGGCAGGGGCAAACCATACAGTACCTAAGTCACACATTGAACCGCGCATACCGGTTGCAAAAGCAAACATGTTGTTAGAAACATGTTGTTAGAAATGCTGGACTCTGCAGTTCTCATGTTATATCAGGTAAGTTCACGCTATGCTGAATCATACACATTACTCGTTTTTGATTGCAGCAATGATTTCAGCAAACACAGTAAAATATGGTAAATTAAACTGCGGACACTGAATGCTTAGAATGAAATGTAAAAATGTAAGTTCACATACCCTGCGGTACAGGTGCAGTTTGCTGTCAGATTGCAGTTGTTTTGCTTGTTGATGATTACCCAGGCCTTGTATAGCTCCGTCTTCTTTCCTTGTCATTGGCTAGGCAAAACCTCGGTTTTTAGCACTACAAAGTTTTGAATCTGGTAATCATGAAACATTATTTCTTGCACATGACCACACAGAACAAAATTGTAGGCATCCAAAAACTTGTAGGCCTTTAACTTCTCTCTTGTAAAATCACTTGGAGCTTCAATGAGATTGTATATTTGGGGCTGGATACTTGGCAATTTCGTCTTATCCAAAATCCATTGGAAGGGTGCTATCGCAAATGGACCTGTCAGATGAACGCTGCTCACTTTAATGTTAGGTTTGCTGAATAACTGTGATTATCACTGGGTGACAAGCTGTTATAATACGGCAAAAGCATTATGTAAATAATATATATAATATGTAATAATCAATATAACTTATCTCCAATACAACAACGAACTCTGTACCACATCGGAAGTCATTCCCTCACTGTAAATGCTAGCGCTCTTAGTTTTTTTCTGCAACCTCGATGCGTGCGCATGCTGAATGTTTACAAACCGGTAATTCGCTTACATGTGGTTCGCAACGTGTGTGGGTCTGCAGCTGGATAATTTTGATTAAAACACAAGAAATCTCTTTTGCAAAACAATTGTGTTTATTCATAACATTTAAATGAAGGCTGCCAGGGCTCTCTACCCAAATATTACTCTAATACCAAATGAATCCAATCTCATTATTTATCATTTCTCACAAACAATGACGGTGCTCATAAAATTGAGTACACAAATCGAAGTTCTTTCTTGGAACACATACATAAATATTAGCATTTCAAAAAGACATTGGCGTTTATATCCATCGCAGGCCATAAAAAAGCCTCGCTGAAAAAAACACCAGAAAGACAAATCAGAATTGATTAACTTTTACCATTTAAAACTGAATTATAATAGTATGTCCCAACATAAACAGATCATAAACGCGACAGCTAGCCTATTAGCATATAGCTCATATTTCCACAATACAGCAAAAGCTATTTCACAATGCAGCGCTATGGTTCACAAGTCACGTGAGTATGTTTTCCAAAGGAGGGCCGTACAAGACATTCAAAGCCGTTCACTATGGCAATTCTGTGCTGGTGTTTAATCCTGATATTTGTCATCTTCACACATATAGGAGATAATAAATGTCAATAAAAAAGGCCCTTCTGCTTGTTAAAAGAGCATGCAAGAGGCCTGTCACAGTCAACGGAATATAAAATACCGCAACCGTCTGCATGAAGCACCTGGATTCAGATTTATAAGGGACTGTTCACCCGAAAATGAAAATGTGCTGTTAATTTACTCATTCTCAGCGCATTCTCAGATATAGATGACTTTTTTTCTTCAGGAGAATATTTAAATAGATATTACTGTAGATAAAACGGTCGATTCATACAATTTAAGTCAAAGTCACTAGGCACTTTGACAGTAAAAAAAACAACACGAACAAAACAAAATGAATCCCCTTGGCTCTGATTGGTGGGTGCAAAAAACTAAACTATTTATAAGCATTAATGCTCATCAGAATTGTACTTAGACTTTATCCTGTATGGTTTAACCCATTTAAAAAGGAATATTTGTGTATGTGATCTCAGTTGGGAAGATTGACTTTTCAGGAAGAGTTTGTTCATTAATGATAATAATGTTTTAAATAATAGACAATTTCCCGTTTAAAGACAAATCATTTTGATTCATTAGACCTTAGCATTTCGTCAGGGTCCACAGGTATTCATTTTGTTTCAGATGTTTTTGTTTTACTCTAAAAAAGCTGAAAACCGGTCATTGGTGATGCATACAATGCCACTCATTGGCATCCAGCTATTTTTAATGTTTGCCTGAAGAATAAAGTCTACTTACATCTTAGATGTCTGGAAGGTAAAGAAATAAACACCAAATCTTTCATTTTTTGGTGTTCGACACCATTAATCAATTATGCGTGTCTATTAATATAGTTTAAAAGTGATGAAACTAAGAAATCTGGTGTCCAGCACCAAATATTCACTCTGATTTATGGATTGGATTTGATTGGTTACGGCAAAATGTAGTCTGCATACTGTATGCTTTCAGTGTTTCATACCGTATATTGTACTTGCGTGATAACAAATATATTTTTGCCTGCATAGTGTATCGTTGGAAGTCATTTTTAAGCAAAAGCATGCATGCTACCATACAGGATGCATTAAATGCATTTCATTCGGCGAAAAGATTGACCTTTAAAGAAATAGTTCATGCAAAAATGAAAATTTAATCACAATTAAATCAGCCTTAAGTGTTTTCAAACCTGTTTGAATGTCTTTTTCCATTTTCAAAACAAAAGAAGATACTTTGCAGAATGCTGGAAATTTGGAAGCCACTGACTTCCATAGTGGGAGAACAAAAAGTTAATGGCTACAGGTTTACAACACTCTTCAGCATTTTCTTTTGTGTTCAACAGAGGAAAGAATCTGGTTTGGAACCACCTGAAGAGTCAGTAAATGATGACTGAATGTTCATTTTTGGGTGAACCCTTTCTTTAGCATTCGATGCTAGTTCAGAGTTGACCCTGCTGCAGACTGTTATAGGTGTTTGTTAAGTACTGAAAGTGAAAAAGCTGCTTCTGTACATCATAGTGTGCTGATTGAGTCACTTTCTTCAACCCTTATGTACATTAATATACATGTGTGTGAGCAGATGGAGACATGCTAATGTTCATCATGGCATGCTTGTCCCCTTGTTCAGAAGTGTACTTAAGGTCACTTTAGTGTGTAGGAGAAGGAGAGGAGGAGAGAGGAAGCTGGGAAAAAACTGAAGGATAGTGTTATTTGGAAGAAGAGGCAGGCACATTGATGGACATGGTGCGCCGGGCGTTGGTCACCTGACGCTGCTGAGCCAGGAAGGACTGACCAGGTGGCACGAGAGAGTTGGCTCGCCCGCTGAGTCGTGACTCGATTGCCATCTTCTGGAAATTCAAGCTCTGTATGACAAAAATTAACATTGAACACAAAGCAAATGAATGCTTCTTTCTCAACAAGATGACAATGTTTAAAACATTAATATCCTTTAGAAAATATTTGGTCTTACTTTATATTAAGTGGCCTTAACTAACTTATGTACTTACACTGTAATCAATAATTAGTTACAATGTGTTTGTGTAAATACATGTTTTTACAATGTACTTATGATTAATTAAATACCTGCATGTAATTACATCTGTAATTATTTTTTGTAATTATATTGATAATTACACTGTTTTACCATCCCTAACACCTTTACCCACCCTTTAACCCACACATACCACCACATACCTAACCCTACTCGTATCCCACCCCAAGAGCATAAGAAGTGTTCTGCAGTGCATTATGAAGAACAGTAAGTACATTGTTCTTATTTTTTGATGTAAGTACCTAGTAGTTAATATAAAGTGGGACCAAAAATTAATCACTGAATGAATTAATGAATGAATACATAAATAAACAACTTGCAGCATCTTTAACAAGATTAAATAAATAACTTTGAGAAATTTGCAATAAAGAAAACAAATATTGCAACAAAGAAAATAAACAGCATCAGTTTTAAATCAAAAGATATATATATACACAGTTCAAGTCGGAATTATTAGCCCCCCTGAATTATTAGCCCCCTGTTTAATTTTTTTTCCCTCAATTATTGTTTAAAGGAGAGAAGATTTTTTTAGCACATTTTTAAACATAATAGTTTTAATAACTCATTTCTAATAAGTGATTTATTTTATCTTTGCCATGATGACAGTAAATAATATTTCACTAGATATTTTTCAAGACACTTCTATACAGCTTAAAGTGACATTTAAAGGCTTAACAAGGGTTAATTAGGTTAACTAGGCAGGTTAGGGTAATTAGGCAAGTTATTGTATAATGATGGTTGGTTCTGTAGACTATCGAAAAAAATATATAGTTTAAAGGTGCTAATTATTTTGACCTTAAAATGGTGCTTAAAAAATTAATAATGGCGTTTATTCTAACCGAAATAAAACAAATAAGACTTTCTCCAGAAGAAAAAATATTATCTGACATACTGTGAAAATTTCCTTGCTCTGTAAAACATCATTTGGGAAAAATTTAAAAATAAAGAAAAAAATTGACTTCAACTGTGTATATATGTATGTATGTGTGTATGTATATATATATATGTATGTATATATATATATATATATATATATATATATATATATATATATATATATATATATATATATATATATATATATATATATATATATATATATATATATATGTATACATACAATTAATTTAACAGTACATTACATTGTACATTATAAATAATTGAGGCACATCATCATACCTTATTATACCAAGCTGTCACAATTAATTTCTCTTCATATTCCCTCAGTTTGGCCTGCTCGCATTCCCGCTGGATAGTAAGAGGAAATGAGGACAAACATGAGGGAAAAGAGTACAAGTCACAAGAAAACGACACACAAATCATCAATTATATCTGAAACTGCTCTACAAGAATAACATAAGACAAACCTCCAGAGCAATGATCTTCTTGTCTTTGTCTGAGAGCTGCACTTTCAGGGACTGAATCTCCGCTGAGGCTGGGTTTAGCTTGGGGTCCAGAGCTCGAATCACCTGAATAAAAAACCCCAATATGATTCATCACCAATAGAAGAGGCGGATAATGCTGCTTTCTTTTTGTAAAGTAGCAGAGCTTAAAATAATACACAAATTCATACTTTCATTCTTAGTACTTGTGTAGTTACTCGCAGAATGGGGAATATGACAGAACATTTCAGTTACATTTTGGATTCTTTCTTTTTTTTATTATTATTTTTTAAGGGTTTTCACCTTTATTGGGATAGGACAGTGGTGATTTTACAGACAGGAAAGTGTGGGGAGCAGAGATAGGGGAAGGATCGGCAAAGGACTTCGAGTCAGGAATCGAACTCGCCGTGAGCACCTTGGTGCTATGTGTCGACGCACTAACCACTAGGGTATTGGCGCAGACTACATTTTGGATTCTTAATTGTACATTATTCAGACTCCAAAAATATATTAAGGACATCACAATGTCTAAAAAAAGTAACGCATACAAGATCATACAACATTGTTTGGGAATCAGACACTGTATTTGAAAGATGAAGATAACTACATCACGAGCTTTCTCCAGGTACATCTTGTATCGATCCTCCATCGCCCTCATGTCCTCATCTTTCTTCTTCAAGGCCGCCATCAGCTCATCCATCTTCACACCTGAAAGTGACATTTACCTTTAAAACTGACAGGAAGTTCAATACATTATGTTTGACTCTTGAAATTGTTAACCCTAGGCCATTCTTATATGATTATGGACACCAGAATTTGAGTAAGTCAGTATGACTCTTGCCTATAAGACTGTGAAGAGCAAATATGTGAAGAGTTTGGTTATATGAACTTATAGACTTACTGGTTTGAGTAGCGTCTGGCTGAAGGTCTTCCAGCAGCTCTTTCTTCTTCATGATTTCATCTTGTGCCTCATTTAGTTGCACCCTGGGGGAAAAAAATTATCAATAACAGCAAAAAGTGGATTTCAGAATTTGCATTTAAAGACTGTTATTGCTGCTCTGCCAATAGGGACAATTGTAAACATGAGGTATTTTAGCTGAAGACACATTCTGGTGGCACTTGCGACTTAAGATTACATCTTGTAAAGAAGCATAATAGGAGCACTTCAGCTGAAAGAAACATGTACACCATGGAATGCATGGGGATTAATAAACTATCAGCAAATGTTGACTTTAGGTTGAGCTATTGCTTTCAGAGATATATATACTAGATATTACATAGGGACAGTGAGCATGCGTCAATAGCGCCGCCACATTTGTACAGTGCTCTCAGGACAAAAGTCATTCAACCGCACTAGACAAGACAGTGTGCCAATGTGAAGATGCTGGACTTAAGTGCTGTGTACGGGTTTAGTAACGAGCAAACAAAGAAAACAAAGCACAAAGGCAGTACATTTCATAGGTAAGATTTCGTTTTTTATGTTTTTGTATGTTATGAACTTTTGTGCTTAACAAGTAACGTTATTGATGATAATACAGTCACCTACTGCATTCAACATAAGGCAAAGGAGCATCAACCCGCACTAAATTCTAGGCTTATGCTAGTTTTGTTGAATAAAATAAGCAAACAATGTTATAAAATATATAACAACAAGATGCTGCGGTGCTAGAAACTTGTATTATTGTCGGCTAAACGAATGAGTCGTTCATAACGGGGATTCATTCACAAACGAATCGCTCCCTCCGTCTGAATGAGAAGTGAAAGCAGGAGAAGGGGTGTTTCAGGACTCGGAATAGATCAAGTTAAACAGAGAGGGACGATTAATACATTTCCATGCACACAAACACACGCTCTTTGTCGGCAATGCCAGTGCGGTCACATCCATCAATGTAGAAAAGTGATGTAAAATTATAATTTTTCGTAATTTAAAAAAATGTTTGCATACGGACCACCGGGAAAACTCCCGATCATAGATATATGTGTAAATGTGTATATCTCTGACTTTGGATGGCCACAGTCCTCCACTTCACCTTGATCCTGCATTCATTTCAAAGGAGCGCTACCCTATACTGAAATGGCGGCTCTATTGACACATTCCTTCTAATAGACAACAGAACGACATCTAATGTATATATCTACAGTATGTATTGCCAAAACATCAAAGAAAACTCATTTGATCAGATGTTTAAACTTACATATGAGCATCCAGCTTCCTCTTCAAACGAGACTTTATAAAAGCAAACAAGCAATGAAAGTTTTAAATACAATGTCATTAACAGAAAGGCAAATGCATAAAATCCAGATCATTTAGATAGGTGGTTTAAAACATAAATAAACAAATTCCACACCATTTACTCAAACTCAAGTGGCTCTAAAAGTTTCTGAATTTGTTTCTACTGGTGAACACAAAACAAGATATTCTGGAGCAAGTTGGAAAAAAGCAGCCATTGATATCCACACAAAAATCACTATGAAAGTCAGTAGTTGTTGTTTTTTTCAATATTCTTCTGTATATCCTCCTTTGTGTTCAACAGAAGAAAAAAAACTCAGTGGAGAGAGTAAATGAAGACAGAATATTTCTTTTTGGGTGACTATCCCTTTAAGACCATGGTCATGTGGCACTGAAAAAAGAAATCAGCAAAAACAGCACCACCAGGTGGCGTTTATATGCGCTTACATCATCAGGTTTAGCTCCCTGTGTCTGCAAAGCCTTTTGCAGATCCTCAACCTGCTGCTGGAGTTCACTGATCCTTTCTCTGTTTAACCTTAAAGAAACAACACAACACACTCTTTCATGGGCATGTGTATATTGTGAACAGATAAAATAATTCCTGCTTGTGAATATGACTACTGCTATACACAATAGAAGACTATAAATGATACGGGAATCAAGTAATGCCTATTCATAGTGAACATACATAGCATGCAAAATTACATGACTCAGGAAAAAATCTGAATGACAGTTTACTATCCCACAGAGAAGATATTTGAATGGAAATGAATCTAAACAACTGAGGTTATAGGTCACATGATACAATGACTTGTGTAGTATGTTGGGATTTTAGTCACACTGTACTATATCAAACATTAAAATGTTAAACACAATTTTTAACCAAATTTAATTCTTCTCTTTTAGAGGATATTGTTAAATTTATTGTTAAATTCAAAGAATTCATTGAGGAGTGATGAACTAAGGCATGTTTATTCATTTAATCATTTTCCTTTTATTCATCAGGGGTCGCCACAGCTGAATGATCCACTAACTTATTCAGCATGTGTTTTACACAGCGGGTGCCCTTCCAGCTGCAACCCAGTACTGGGAAAAGCATGTTTATGATATTTGTAAATGTAAAATTTATTATTTAAGATTATTTTGCATTATTTGTTGACTTTTAAAGCAACTCAACATTTATTTCTCTTAAAAATGCAATTTTGATATAGTGTCAGGTTAGACTTTTAATCAGATATAACTTGTTTTCTAAAAATGACAGTACAAACCAAATTTACAGCATGCAATTTATTTAAAAATTATAAATAAATAAATGATAAGTCATAAATAAATACTTTTTATATAAAAATGAATACTTTTTAATTCATGGTAGCAAATGCTAAAACAAGTTTGCAACTTTTGATTAATTTTCAGAGCAACATACTGTGTGGCATAAAATATGGAAAAAAAAATAAAAAACATGCTAAACTGTAATTGAACCTGCTTTCGTGCAAGTAAATGCTACAAACATGTTTTGCAATATTTGACTAACTTTTTCTAAATTCTCTGTTAAAAAAACTAGCAAAGTTTTTCAGTTATTTCATTTGAGACAATTTCTCAGTGAAGGCTATATCAGGTCTACATAAAAATGTAGTTTTTTTATTTTAAAATAAAAAAAAAATCTTCCTTAGTGTTGTATATCATGCAATTTAAAACTTTTTAACAAGAATACTTTGAAAATGCATTTCCAATGTTCAGTGCAGTACGTTTACTGTATATCTGGTGTATTATGTGAATCTGTACCTGTTGTCAGTGTCCAGTTGGCTGCGTCCACGTCTGGCCTCCTCCAGCTGCTGCTGTAGCTCAGTAATGCGCTGTTTCTCTGACTCCTCCTGGTGCAGACGCAACATCTTGTTCTCATGCTGCAGGCGGATGAACTTCTCTCTAAAGACACAAACATGCCTTACATAAAACCTTTTACATGCACAACAGACGTTGAAAGACCAAAAGTAGAACTACTATATACTAGCATTGTTATTGGGCTTCTATGTTTGTTATTAAAAGTAGTACTATCAGCTATTTTAACATTTCTTTCATTATTTGTTTGGACTACCAAATATTAAATATTTTCCTCAAAATTAAGTACAAATAATAATAGATTTATTCAAAATTAATAATCAAAATTCTAAATCAATATAATAACCATGTAGTTAAATGATTACTGAAGACATTATTACAATTATTTGAAATTTAGAAAAATCTAAAGTTTAAAATTAAATGTTAAAATGCATTAAACTAAATAACGTATGCAAATCATTGAATAACGTTTATATACGTAATAACGTTAAATACGTTTTTTATTTACAATATCCCTTCAATACTTTGTTTACAAGTTAATGATTTTGTCATAAAAACAATAAACATACAAAAATGTGTTTTGAAATAACAACATTATTAATAATACAATTCACAACATTTATAACATTAACAAACCTTTCTCCCGTCTCCTTTCAATAAATATGAATGAGTGAGCCTTGAGTGACCAATTCATCATATGTGCAACCTGGTCATATTTACATTTAAAGTAATTTCAATAATTTGCATCATACCTGTACTCAATGGGCAACATCTCAGCTGCAAGGTTATCATGGCTTGGACTTCCTGTTTGATACTTTCCTATGAAGTGTGAAATAAACACAAGTTGAAATTTCATACTATTCTAAACTCAATTTTCAGTTTGTGTTTACTGATCTATGCAGCGACTCAGAGAGTTGACTAAAATAGCTGTGTTCACGGCTGCACTGTGATCAGAATATTAAAGTAACTGGGGTACTACATTTGGGCTGCGTCCGAAACCGCCTACTACTCAGTAGGTACTGCGTTTGAATTTAAACGTACTACTCGGCCGTTAGAAAAGTACGTTCTATACAGTATGAATGGAAGAAGTATGAATGGAATTCGGACGTACTACATCCGCCATTTTGTCATGGTCACGTGACCTACCTGCGTCAGTTGCCTCGCTTCCATTCATGAATTCTCTCGCGGGGCATCATGGGATAGCGCAGCGTGCATGGAATGCGCACTTCAGAATCTCGCCGGAAGTAGTAAGTCATCAGGGTACTTCTCGCATACTGATTTTCAAATTCTATGAATTCTCGCATACTGATTTTAGCGTACTGTATAGTATGGAAGTATGCGGTTTCGGACGCAGCCTTGGTCTGACCTACTGTTTTTATTTGTAAAACCCTTTGACTATTGTTTAAAAAAAAAAACAAGACATTTTTTTAAAGCTGACTAAATGAACACATATTTAATTAAATCATTTCTGATTTGAATACTGACACCTTGCAATACAAAAAGTCACAAAATTCTTTATGTAATCAGTCAACTGAGGAATTATGGTAATAAATATCAGTTGATTTTAATAAATCTTATTGATCTGCATCATATGTGTCTTGCCATAATTTAAAAATGCCCATGCCAACCTACTCCCCTCAAGTAGTGAAAAAGCCGCTATCAGTCTGTCTGTACTGCACTGTCATTTAAATGCATTCAGCATACAGTGCATGCATGCAGTACCTGCCAGAAGTAGTTGGTCCTGTTGGGCCTGTGTGCATCGCAGTTCTTCATTGGTCTCTCTGAGAGTGTCCCGTTCAATACTGATCCTCTGATGAAACACAATTAGCACAGTTTTTATGTCTGGCACCGCTAGTAGCACAAGAAATGACACACTTTAGCATTACAATTTACTCACTATTAACTCACCCTCAAGTGGTTCCAAACCTTACTAGGTTTCTTTATTTTGCTGAACACTATATTTTGGATATTTTTAAGAAATCTGAAAACCTGTAACCATTGAGTTCCTTAGTAAAAACAAATACTATGGAAGTCAATGGTTACAGTTTTCCAGCTTTCTTCGGAATATCTTCTTTTGTGTTCAACAGAAAATAAGAAAGTCAAACTGATTTGGAAAAAGTGAAGGAAGAGTAAAGGATGCCAATATTCATTCGTAAGTTAATTAACCCTTTAAGCTTGTCATCTGATGCATTTAGTTGTCTGGGTATTTGCTTGAAAATGTGTGTGTCTTTGTTTACCTCTCTCTCCTTCACTATGGCGTCATATTTCTCCTGTAATTTCTTCATCTCGAAGACCAGGTTATCAGCCCTGCGTGACTCATCTGACAGTTTCTTGTGAAGCTCCTGAACCTTAAGTTACAAAAACAATGCAATTTAGATCTGTTCATTTCAAGTCGGACATTTTGAACATCTATGCATATTCTCTATAATGCTCCAATATAATTGGAGTCACCATTTCTAAACGATTGTTCAAGAAAAATCATGATTTTGTTTTTTACCAGGACTGCATTTATTAACATGTAAAAACAACAGTAAAAATATTAACATTACAACATATGTGTACAATGTGTATATATTATACAATAATTTTTTTGTACATATTCTACAATACTAAATATATTGTACATATTGTACAGTTTACATAACAAAAAAGTCCAGTTTTCAGTATAACGTGATCTTTCTGAAATCAGTTTTACTGACTTAATGTTAAAGAAACATTTCTTATTATTATTATCAATGTGAAAATCAGTTTTACTGCTCAATATTTCTCTAAAAACTAATACATTTTTAAGATTCCCTGATATTTTGTTGAACAGAAAGTTTAAAAGAACAGAAATTGCTTAAAAAAATACTGTAACATTACAAATGTCTATACCAGCGAAGCCCAAACTAGGGCCCGCGGGCCCACAGTAACCTTTGATTTGGCCTTTGACCTATCATTTTAACCCTTTGTTTGTTTTATTGTTAAAACCTAACTGGAATTAAATGTTTCAACTAAATGGTGTAAATTAATCAAATTTAGTTTAACATACATACTGTCACCGAACGGATAGAGGACAACTGAAGGCAAAGGCAGATTGTGCTTGACTAGTGTATTCATCATTGAATTCCACTGTGTTATAAATGTGATTGTTTATGTTTTTATTGCAATTAGTTATTATTTTAAATGTTATACTGCAAATTGAATATAAATGTAATATAGTTTGATATATTTAACTTCGGCCCAGAGCTCTCAATGATACTTGGCTTTTAGCACTTTATATAAAAAAGTTTGGTCTATACTGTCCCTTTTGAATAATTTATTGCATTTTTGATGAATAATCTGTCAAAAATATTCTTAGAAAAACAAACTTGTGAAAAAAACTATTCAGAGCATATACTGATCCTATTTTCCTCCAAGTACATTATTTTGTACATAAAAATTATAAATGATATAAGAGTAAAAAGTTAATATATATATATATATATATATATATATATATATATATATATATATATATATACATACATACATACATACATACAGGGCTTTACATTAACACCTGCCAACCTGCCAAATGCGGGTAGATTTCAGTGGTGGCGGGTTAGACAGACACTCCCACTAGGCACTTTGGCTGGTTGAAAATAATTTTCACGGATAATAATTCATAAAAGCAGGGTTCGACAATAAGGATGGTCCAATATGCATGCAAAGGTGATCTTAGAATTGAGAAGCAACACGACTGACAAAAATAATTACGTTCGTGTGAGCAATAAAATAGCAGATGAATACCGAATGAAAGAATGATCTCTCGCAGCTGAGGTGATGCGCGCGACTGTTTAAAACGCGTGCGCGCTCTCGTTTCCTTGCATGTAGCAACTGTGTCTAGAAACACAGCTGATGTGATTGGTTCTCTTTCAAATAGACTAGACAAAAAGTGATGAACATGCACCCAGTCTTGCTGCTTTCAAGAGTTCCAGATTTGTATATTTATAAGCAGCACCGGTTGCTTTCACTTTAACCATTATTTGAACAGATTATTTATGGGTCTAATGTTAACCGTGTGCGTTATCGTCCTTTCATTGTCACACGGTATGTTTTTTACCTGCTTTCTTTTGCGTAATGTGGTTTAATTATCATTTTTTACAATAACATTGCTTTAATGGGAGATTACTCCCCATTTATGTGTAGTTAACTGGTGATCCTGGACCTTCAGCCAGGACAGATTACTGTGCATATGTTTTGTTAAAGGTGCTGTATGTAAGTTTTTGACTCTTCTAAAGCATAAAAATACAATAATATGTGTGCAGATATTTAAGAAACATCCCAAGTGAACATACTTGTTTAACTGACAAACAATGCTGAAGTCAGATATTCTGCTTTGAAAATGTTTTTTTCCATGCCGGAACGATGTCTTTGTTTAGGTAATTTTCACATGCACATGCCAGTTTAACCAATTATAATTCAGCACCCCGGGTTGCCTTGTTGGAAAACAGCATATTTCATTCATTCATTCAAAAAGACTCTGAAAGCATGTGTCCATGAGCGAAATGCTACAGTGTAGTGGAAAGTATCAGATGTCAAAATGAGACAGATTCAGTTCCACATGACGTTAATTAGCAAATGACATAAATATTAGGAACGTGAGCAGGTTGCATCGTGTGTCCTAACAACACGCTGTGACGAGATTGTTATGAGTGATGAGCCATTTGGCTGTTTGCACCACAAAACACGGCAGAAATTTAAATACAGCCTTTCAGAAGCACAGAATATGCACTCACTCACAAAACGGCAAGGTTTAGAATCTATTTAATACATGTTAACCCTCTTTAACATCATTAAAGGTGAAGTGAACTTTCTGCTTTCAGTATATGGTAATACACGTCATGTAAAATGCATTCAAACTCGCATTGTTAGCCTTTAGCACTGAATAAAGCACACGAGGCTTACCTGAGGTGATCTGTCATAGGTTTCTGTTGTTCAGCTGTGAGAAATAGAAGCCGCTTCTAATAAATCAATTCGAGGTGTTGGTTAGAACCAAAACCCCTTTTAATATGGAGAATATTCCCTCAATCGCGTGTCGTTGCTTTTATTTAGAACACAGTTTAAAATCCCTCAAACTGGCAACCCGGCGTACCTTTATTATGATTCAGGACTGCAATACCTAGTTCAACCACTGGGTGTCAAACTTACATACTGCACCTTTAAATAAAAAGTATAGTAAACAGCTATATTATGCTTGTTTTGACACATTTAAAATTTGTGGCTAAGAAATAATTAATTGTTCATGTTTGGTGTGGTCAGAGATAAATTTGGTAAATCCTTCATTTTGAGCTCGGAAAATTATGTGAAATAAAAACTAATTGTAATACTATGAAACCATGACCCATTTGCTCATGAACATTTAACAAGCTCATATACGACACACAAAAAGTGAAATGAATGAGGCATGTGGAGATAATGCAACATCTAAATCAAGTAATTTTAGCATGTTAAAGTCTTATCTATGTGTATAAAATATATTTTCCCAACAATAAAATTGTGGCTAATGAAAATGGCGAGTGGCTAGTAATGTTAGAAAACTACTAGCCACCGTGGCTGGTGATCGAAAAAGTTAATTGTGATCAATAAAAGTTATTGTTATGAACTGCACACTGTTTTGGTGCGTGTGTGTTCTTTCTGTCTCTGTTTCTCTTCTCTCTCTCCTTGCCCTGTCATGTAGGTACCGCCTACTTCGGAGGACCATTGGCTTACAGGACTGCCAATCCTAATCAGCGTCGTGACGACGACTTCTCTCTCTGCCAATCGCAAGCGTTGCAGAGCCCTTTAAATCGGAGGCGGCAACGGAAAGAGATCAGCTGCTGCTGCTGCTGTTGTTGTTGTTGTTTGGCGTGTTGTCTGTTTGGTGGTGTCCGTGTGCGTTTGTAGCTGATATAATGTTGACTTTGAGTGAGATTTACTAATGTTGACTTTGAGTGAGATTTACTAATGTTGACTTTGAGTGAGATCTGTTTGAGTTGTCTGTTGTTAGAGTTTATTCGTGTGTTTTCACATCTTTAGCCCGCTAATGCTCCATTCAAAACCTGTTGTGACTTGTAGACAAGGGAGATCTGGAACAACATAGTAAGTTACGTGACATACATACTTTGCACGCAGGATTATTGATGTATAGACACACTAGTTAGCGAAGTGTGCTAATTTGTATTTTTATTTATTAGTAAGTGTAAGTTCAGGGCACTTTTGCGCTGAAGACTTTTCTTTTCATAATATTGTCTTATTTAGAGGATTGGGGAGGAGATTAAGGGAATATTTTTGTTTTATTTATTTCTTTGATTTAATAGCGCAACTTTCAGTTCCCTCTCCCGATTGTCTTGGTTCTTTTCAACTTTATCTTACTGTTTGTAAATATTGTAAATACTGTGGGAGCAATAAATCTTTTGCGGTACTAATTCGTTGTTTTGTCTTGCCCTCTTCATCACCAGTTTTATACTTTGGTTATCTCTTGTTACTCCTTTAAATTCTCTAGACACATTTCCATCAAGGATCGTAACAAAAAAAAAAATAAAAATAAAATATATATATATATTTATATATTTATATATATATATATATATATATATATATATATATATATATATATATATATATATATATATATATATATATATATATATATATATAATTTTTTTAGATGTGCACAATTTCTAAACAGATTTTCTTTTATACAAGACATAAATTGAAAAATCAAAACATTTGAAATGCCCAAATGTAGAATACAATATTGTTTAAAAAGATGTACTTAAAATATTTCACCAAAATGAAAAAAGAAATTGCCAATTAATTTTGGCAATTCAATATGCCAAATTAAAAACAAAATACCTAAACATTTTGGCCAAATTCATCTTCATCTATTTAATTAGACTTCACTTTCTGATATTCAGTTCCAGCTGTGGCTATGTCTTAATTTTGCAGTATTGCATCCTTCTCTTTGCTGATATATCAGTTTGAAAACAAAACACTTTTTTTACTATTACGTGTCAAAATAAAACTTCTAGCATGTTCATACCTGTCTCTTGTACGTCTCTAACTGAGCTCTTGCAGCATTGGCCTTGCGCAGCTCATCTTCAAGGCTGACCGTGTTGTGCATGTAAGTCATATTCTTCTCTTCCAGAGCTTTCATTTGTCGTCTGAGGTCACTTAAATCTTCCAACTTCTTTCTGTAAGTCTCAACGGAGGCCTCGAGCTTCACTGCCCGGTCAGAGCAGCTCCTACACAAACACCGATAAACCACAAAGACTTCTTAAAACAGCCAAAAATGAATACTGACAACAACTACATATTAGAATATTGTTTGAACAAGTTTACACGCACCTTAATATGTCTAGCTCATCTTTAAGTGAGCGCGACTCTTCCGCCAGGCTGGTCAGTTCATCATTACGATGCTGAAGCTCCACGAGTTGTTTCTCCAGCTCTTCACAGTGAATGCGGTAATCATCTTTAGCTGCCTCCAGTCTGGATATTACAGACATACACACACAAAACACTTTATATTGTGGGGCTGTTGAATGCTTAATTCTGCTATATGCTATATGCACAGCAACAATAAAGATCTAGTGAAAGGTTGATGTGACCTTCAGTTACATGAGGTTCATTTTACAGCATCAATAATGTAATTTAATCAAAATATAATCCGTTAAATAGACTATATTTAGTTGTTCAAGTAAAAAAACATGATGAAAGGCTGCTTAAACAGAAGTACCGTGAGGAGTAGCAGGTGAGCCCAAAAAAAATATGTTCCTATTTTAAAGACATGGCGCCAAACAATGAAATGTAATGCAGTGCTTCTGGTATGAGACCTGTGTTATATTGTCAATCAGGTATATCTCAATCAGACAGTGAAGATCATTTATTTTAAACAAACCAGATCTTAAATGTGGTGAGTTTATAATGGCATGACAGTTCACTGTAAGAGACTGGACAGGCTTATTCAAAATTAAAGGTCCTTGTGTATAAGGTCTATTATTTTCAGGAAACTGCACAGCTGAAGTAGTTCTAGGTAGGTCTTGATCACATCCCGATTCAATATCAATATGCTCAATGATTTCACTTATTTTACAGCCTACAACAGTCAAACATCTATTCAAAACAAAAGGCTTTGGATGACGTGTAAAGTTTTTACACTGGAGTTGTTTGAGGACAAAAACCTGACAAATATCTTGAAATACAATCTGAACAGTGTCTTTAGCTGTGGTAACTGTAGTATTTACAACAGAGACATTCTACCCATGATTGCTTCATTATTTTAATGATTGTCTTCTGACATACCACCAAAAATGCTAGTATCATTTATTTACATATGGCATGCTAGTGACATGCTAAAAAAGGAAATGTATAGTCAACTTATTCTAGGTGTTCACAGAATGTCTTTGTTACAATCCGGCAGTCAGGTTATGAATAGCAATCCATAAAAACAGACACTAAAAATGTATCTATCTATACAGTAGTCAGCATTTAAAGTAAATCAAAATCAATGTTGTCCTAAAACTATTGAACAACACCCATTCTTGATTTTGGACAATTTTAAAAAAGGTTTTTGATCCACTTCAAATGTTGCCTACTGTAGATCTAAGCAAGCAATGTGTCAAAACATGCTAGCAATGTGCTAAATCATGAAATCAAAGGTAAACTTCAATATGCTAGCAAATGTGCTGAAGCATGAAATCAGCATGTTAAACGAGATAAAATGTGCTAAATCTGCTATTAACACGTTAACATGCTAGCAATATGAGGCATTATAGCAACAGCCAAAGTCATGCCAAATCTCTCTTCGATCATTCCAACATGTTGTATGATTTGTGTACAGTGGCCTACAGAAATCTAATATAGCATGCAAGCAACATGGTTAGCAATTTAGTTAGCAACACAGAGTATTATAAAAACATGTTAGCTATAAATCTTGCTAAGCCATGCTATAGCATGATAATTCTATAGAATCATTCTGGAAACATGACAAATCATGCTAGCAAATGCTAAAACATGTTTTCACGGAGTTCCAGAGCAACACATGACATTAAAAATGTTCAAAAAAATTTTTTTCAAGATAGCAAATAGATATTTACAATCAAGAAAGACATGGTAACAAATAGCAAAACAACAACATATGACATTAAAACATGTTAAAATACACTAGCAACATGCTAAATTGTAGTTGAAACATTCTGGCAATCTGCTAAGTTATACAAACAAACGCTACAAAACATGTTTGCAATATTTGATCGACTTTCTCTAACTTCTCTGATAAAAACTTGCAAAACTTGCAGGTATTTCTGACAAGCTCTCTGACAGATATTTTCTTATCTAGTTTCAATAATGTCACAACTGCGATTACATTCAAATGCGGGTTAACATCATGTATGTTTTTGGGCAGTTATCTGCAGTCAGATGATAGTGCTGTACCTGAAATTCTCCTCCTGAAGCTGCTCCAACTGGAACTGTAACTGGCTGTGCTTCCGGCCTGATGGAGTACTGGGGTCATCGAAAGTATCAAGCTGACTGGATCGATCGGTCAAGAGGTCATTCTCTGCCAGGAGGCTGTTCCTTTCCTCCTGCAGTACTGTCACCTGAACAAGAGGGAAAAGGTCAAACACAGAGCATTCTGGGATATGTGATGTTTTTTGTGTCAAGGCATGAATGATCTACATAAAAGATATGGATTATTTGGATGTAAGACCGCATATAGTACCATTCAAAAGTTTGCTGAGACCTTAATCAAAAATACAGTCAAAATAGTAATATTACTATATAATAAAATAGCTGATTTCTATTTGAATATATTTGAAAATGTCATTTATTCCCATGATGGCAATACTGAATTCAGCAGTCACTATTCTTCACAATCACATGACTCTTGAGAAATCATTGTAATATACTGATTTGGTGCTAAACAAACATATTACAAACATACAGCAAATAAAACTGAGAAAAATATTTTACTTTCTACAAATTTATTGTCGCTTTTGATTAATTAAATGCATTCATGCTTTATGTAAGTATTATTTGTATTAAAATGTATGTATTTAGTTTTTTTATGTGAATTAAATTAGATTGCAACTAGTTTAGCATTATTTATGTTAAAAAATAGTTTAGCTTTTTTAATACTGACCTGAAAAAGGGAACAGCTATCTTTAATTAACAGATAAATGTTTAAACATAAATTATTTTAAATAACTTTTTATACAGTACAATATATTAAATAAACTCAAAATAAATAGTTTCACGTTTAGTTTGCAAAATAATTATAGCATTTCACTGGTTGAAATGAATCCACTGTTAATGTTAAGCATGTTAAATGTTTTTTTTTCTTGTTTTAGCGTATGTCAATATAAAAACACCCAATAATTCCATCACCACTCATTCTTTCCACACGCACACACAAATCCCCCCTCCAGATTAGACCAGTTTTTTTTCCAGTGGTTAGATTGGTTAGTTGCAGCGCAAAGTTTTAGTTAAAGTTAAAGCTAGATGCCATGCATTTGTTTAGACTTACCTCTCATTGGTCATGGATACACTTTTACAACTCAATCTGTCAAGAATCAGCAACACATGAATTTCTAACCCATTTATGGGAATAGAAAAGTTGACATGTAAAAATACTAAATTGCCACAAATGCCAAAAGATAAAATATACTTAAACATTCAATGGAAATACTGTACATTACAGATTACTTAACCTCTCTGTAAAATCTAAAAACACACCAGTCTTTGAATAGACACAAAAAAAGGCAAAATCTGTTCATCCATGAAGGTGAACAAACAGAACAGTAAAAATCCAAAATGCTGTTCACTGAGCCGAAACATACAGTCTGCAAACAGACACTAAAACTCCTGCTGTCTCTGGATATTTCATTTTCTAAGGAGACAGATATTAAATAAGTGCATGAATAGTTCAATTATGTTCCTGTCTACATTCAAGTCTAGATTACGAAACATTTATAGCTATTTACAAGTGTGTGTCGTTTTGGGTTCAATGCTATTTAAAGTTGCAATGAAAGTATTAATACTGTCTGAAAAATCTGTGGTTGTTTTGTAACTGACATGTTACGGAGTTGAACTGAATCCACTTTGAATCAGAAATGAGATGAACAATGACACCATATACATCTTCTGTTTGTAACTGAAAGTGAGGTCATTTCATAACTGATGGAGTTTGCAACATTTTTAGTGTAAATTTTCTTAGGTTATTACTGAAAAGCTGCTTTGAAACAATCTGTAGTAAATAACGCACTAGTTAATCATTTTCTGTACTTTGTTTCTATATTCTATATGCTGCACTGGGCCAAAACTGAATCTGTCATGTGGAAAATTAACTACACAAAACTATGTCACCCAGATTTGGTCCAAATGTGTGCACACTTTGCACATTTTACTTGTTGCTGCTTTATAATAGTTGCAGCACATTTGAGATGCTCAAAAATGTGACACATTCCAGAAACTAAGAAATACATAAACATGACACAACATCCATGTTATATCTTGACTTTTATCTCACCTGCATGTCGAGCTCCTGACAGCGCTGTGCTAACTCTTCTTTCTCTGCCATGACTTCAGCCAGATCCTCTAAGGCTTTCTTTAACTATGAAAAAAAAAAACGCTGACTATTAAAATATTCTTTTTAAAAGGCAATGTAAAGACGATAATATAATATGTCTGTATTTCATACTTGATGTTCAGTGTCTCCAGTAGGTTCTGCTCCTAACTGAGACACAGACTCCTTGCTCATAAGCTGTAATTAATACAGAAACATTAGAATTCATTTTCATTCTATATGAAAGATAATATATGACCACATAAAATTATGAATCTTCTCTGACCTCCTGAATGGCAGTCATCACCACATGCTGTACAGATTCCTCCAAGGTCATGATTATCTGGATATATTCTGTACAAACAATTATTGCAATGTTAAAAAGAGTACATACTGAATAAAACCATGACATATTATATAAAAATGAAAAGCATGACAGCTTTGAAAGGGCATGTGACTGACAGTAAATTATGACAAAATGGTTAGAATCAACTGTGACTTTTTACCTTGTTTCCTGTCGCATTTGACTGCACAGCCGAGAATGAGCTGCAGGAGGCGTCCCAACTCAACCTGATCTGACTGCTCTACTACCCGCATCAGATCAGGCAGTGGGAAATCTGACATCTGCTGAGCCAAAACCTGAACACATGGTCATCATAATACATGCATCGGTTCATTAAGCATTCCAGCATCTTAAAATAAATAAATAAATAAATAAATAAATAAATAAAAATCACAGTATAGATTTTTACAATTTTGTAAAAAAATGTTTGTAAAAAAGTTTCAAGAAAAAGTAGGTGAACCCTTTGGGCTTACTTGAATTTTAGCATACATTTTACAGAAAATGTGTTCTGAGCTTCATCTAAGTCACAACAATAGAAAAGCACAGTTTGCATAAACTAATTCCACATAAACATTATATGCTTTCATGTTTTTATTGGACACAACATGTAAACATTCACAGTGCAGGGTAGAAAAAGTATGTGAACCCATAGACTAATGACTTCTCAAAGAGCTAATAATAATAATCTAATACCACAAAAATAGTATATGTTTTCATATTTTTATTGTTCAGGCAATGTTTCTTGAGAACAGAAAAGTCAAAACTGGTGTGTGTTTTTATAGGACAGGGCAGCTTTGACCAGCACATTAAATCTCATTACACTGACTGGACTCCTGGCACCAATTAGCTCTTGGAGAAGTCATTAGCCTAGGGGTTCACATTCTTTCCCTACCCTCCAGTCACCCTGTGAATGTTTACATGTTGTGTTCAATAAAAACATGAAAACATATCATGTTTGTGTGTTATTAGTTTAAGCAGACTGTGTTGTTCTATTGTTGTGACTTGGGATGAAGACAAGTGTTCACTTACTTTTTCTTGCAACTGTTTATATATGTATAATGAATTACAACAAGCGACACAGTGGCGCAGTAGGTAGTGCTGTCGCCTTACTGCAAGAAGGTCGCTGATTCGAGCCGCGGCTGGGTCAGTTGGCGTTTCTGTGTGGAGTTTGCATGTTCTCCCTGCGTTCGCGTGGGTTTCCTCCGGGTGCTCCGGTTTCCCCCACAGTCCAAAGACATGTGGTACAGGTGAATTGGGTAGGCTAAATTGTCCGTAGTGTATGAGTGTGAATGACTGTGTGTGGATGTTTCCCAAAAATGGGTTGTGGCTGGAAGGGCATCCGCTGCGTAAAAACGTGCTGGATAAGTTGGCGGTTCATTCTGCTGTGGCGACCCCGGATTAATAAAGGGACTAAGCCGAAAAGAAAATAAATGAATTAATGAATTACTACATTACTGGCAAATAAAATATTTAAAATACTTCATTTGACCTGCAATGTGCAAGCTGTAAATAAATGGTTAAATAATCCACATACTCTCAAACTTTATATATACAGTATAACCCACAAGTATATGTAACAAATATTTATTACACGACTTACTGGAATAATTGATTGGTCAATCATGACATCCCAAGATATTTCCCTGATAACAACCGATTAAACAAATAACAGTAAAATAAAACAGGTTGGCACCATCTTGCAACTTGAATAATAATAAATAACATAGTGTAGGTTTATCCAGCCGTTCGTTAAGATATTTTTTTCAGCAAACTTGTGTATATTTAATTAAACGTCTAGTAAATTATTACAGCTCAAAACAACTTTTTGTGTCCAATTGCTCACTTTTGTGGCAAGTAGCTGAGTAATAAGTGGAATAATGTACATCCAGCCAATTATTTTCACAGAATAAAGTCCTTCAGTCTTATACATGTTCATGCGGGAAAAACAGCTTGATGTACTTTGTCTTACATAAACTTGCTTTCATTATGTTTCACACAACTTGTCATTTTTTTTGTCACAGTTTTAGTGGTAAACATTCAGGTCATGTTAGCATTTTTTTCTGTATTTCAATGCACCTTTTGAAAGAAGTATTTGTTTTATTTAGCAAATTGGATGCGGAGCAGTGACTGATACTGATTATGTAAAGTCATATTTTGCTTCTGTTCAAATTAATATGCAAATATTAAAATAGTACAATCAACTTCAGCTCACACAGTTTAATTAAACTGTCTAACCATTACAATTCATGTGACTTCGAGCAATCTATACTATCATTTTAATAATAATAAGTTTAACTGATGCCATTCTGCATCTTAAAGGGTTACATTTATGTAACCACTTCAATAAAACAAACCTTCAGGAAGTCGTTTACCTCATTATAATAGTCAACAATCATCTGCAGAATCTTTTTGAGGTTGTTCATCTGTAAAAATAGAGAGAAACAAAGACTTTAGCTTTGACCAACACATTATACTTGGAAATGCTCTCAAAATTAGATTTAAGAGAAAAATAAATCCACCTTGAGTCTCACATTATCTCCAACATCCTCTTTAATGCGGGCCAGCCAGCTCTCACTGAACCACGAAGGATCTCTGTAATTGAAACATATTGATCAGAGCAGTTCAGTTTTAGCTAATTCACTCGCTTTCATTCAGATCAGCCCTTTGAATCGTAGTTTAATGTAATTAGAATTATGTCAAACTCTAAGACTCTACAGATTTCACTACACATGAGAGAGTTTTTGAGTTTATTGCCATATCAGCTTCTTTGTGCTTATTTCGTGGAGCTTATTTTGTGGCAAAAATAGATACAATTTGCAAACATTTTATAAATAACACCTTTCTGTTATGTGTAAAAATAAAATGACATCATCAGCAATAAATAATATATAAAACAAGATAAAAAGGTAACACTTTTCTTGAAGAGGTGTTCGGAATTCTGTCATTAAACCTTTATAATCATGACATGACATGCCTTTAATGTCAATGAGATTTTATGCATGCTTATAACAACTGTAATTAATTCAAATCAAATTTTGTCATTCGCTCAGTTATGGTACTTTAACTGTAAAAATGACATTGTTATGACAACTTGACATACACAAATAAAACCTGTTTTTGTCTTTGTCATAGCTTGACTTGAGATTACTAAGACAACAAAATTTGTCATAAATCTGTCATAAACATGATTGTCATTAGGGCTGCACGATATAGAAAAAAATCTGACATCCAGATATTTCTTTTCTCTGCTATATACATTGGAATATAAATACAATTTCACCAGACAACTTAAATAGTTCCATTAGGAAAGTCATTCATTTAGACTGACTGGGATGATTTTGTAGGAGAGTGAAACATAAATATATTTTACATAATTTATTATATGTATGTAATAAACAACCTACATTTATAAATAAACACAATGGTGCAAAATATTAAAGTGAAATGAACAGTGCTTTATGGTTTTCTGGGGAAAGTTTCACAGAATTCAGACATAGAAAATGCATAATAAAATCGAAAATAATATTGCATAATTTTTATCATATGAATAATTCAATAAAATTAACCTTTCTTTATGTACTAGAGCTGGGGAATTAATCGAAAGGTAATCAAAATCGACATTCAGAACCTATAATCAGTCGAATTTACCAAGTCAATTACTTTCCCTATACTGTGTGTGGAGTCACATGACCCCATTCTGTAAAGGCTGATTTATATTTATAATATGATTTATACTTATTATATTATTATGATATTATGCCTCTGCCAAGTGCACATGTACAGTCTGGTGCAGCCTTTGCATACACGTGCACCTCTCAAAAAAACTATCAACTATCCGTTACTGTACAAAACTTGTCACAAAAACTGTCAATATCTGTAACTTGTAAACTATGAGGGCAAAAACATAAAATAAATTAATCGTTCATTAAATTGCAATCGAGTTAAAATGTTCAATTAATCGAGATTTTGATTTTAGGCCAAATAGCCAAGCCCTATTATTCACAAAAATTGAATATCTTGTTGTGACTATTGTGGATGCACACATTGCGATATTGATGCTGAAACTAGACATTGTGCAGCCCTAATTGTCATGAAGCCATTATAAATATATAATGAATTTTAGAACACCGTCCTTAATATTTGTTTTGATCTCAACTACAGTGATACAAGCTATATTTGTCATTAAAATGCCATTAAATATTAATGACGCTCTTACAAAATATTTGACAGAGTAATGACACTTTTAATGAAAGAAATACAGTTTGATCCACTTAAAATGTGATCAGAAAAATAATCCTGACACAATTATAATGCCTCTTGACAATATGACAGATTTATGACAACAGATTTATGTTGTCTTGGAAACGTAAAGTTGTCATGTCAAAGATAAAGAACACTTGTGATGTATTTGTTTATGTTTAGTTGTCATAACAAACAGTTAGGTTGCTATTGCAATATTGACATTTGGAGCAACCTCTCGGCGCTAGGCGATTTCCAAAAATCTAATTCATTTTATTAAACTATTAGAATGACCATATTTTATCCATAACCTACTGAAGAGCAAAATAGTAGTTATTGGTAACCTTGTTAAGTTTATAATAAACATAAAAAACAACAACATGCAAATTAAAAGCCATCTGCCTTATTATTTTGCGACTCCTGGGGTGATTACGGTATATTAAAGACACAGCAATAGCTTTAGACGCAGCACATTGATTTTAGGGCACCAAGTTAGATTTTCTGACACCCTTACGGCACTCATGTACATTAAAAATAAATACAGATCACAACTGAACATAGAGAATGGTCTCTGAGTGGCGTTCTCCAAAATTAAACGATAAATAGACTTGGGCCTTTTGGTATGTGTGTGCAAGGTTTATATATTTATAATCACCTCGGAAAATATTGAGGGCCGAGTCACTGGCATTGTTAGTTTGGGGGTTGCGGGCTAAAAAATTTGGGAACCCCTACAATCCAGCCACTACACATAAACAACAAAAAACAAACAATATACAGATATTTCAGGTAATATGACACCGAGGACGAGCAACAACCCAATGCAAGCCATAAAATATTTAGACACTGACAGGCTGAGATATAAATCAGTAATGCTGACCTGGATAAAACAAATGAGATTAAGCAGAGCAAGAAAAGAATAGAAAGGTGGGAGAGGCTGAGATCTGTAAAACCAGTACTTTTGATCACTTGTACAAATCAGATACGTGGAATGAAATTTGCTTAGGACAAAAGCTAGTCTGCCAGTGAATAAATGTGACACTCACATCTGATGCAGAGCCTGAGACATGGCTGCTCCTGAGGTCAGATCCTCCACAGTCTTACAGGGCGCAGCGGTTTTGAATGTCTGCAGCTGAAGAAAGAAATGAAACATAGGAACTGTTGATAGAATTACAATAAAACAAGGGTTGATTACAGCAAGTGTGCAGAACTAGAGGGGTTTCTAAGCATTTTTATCAGCAAAGCTCTTTAAATATAACACATTTACTTGACGTAACAACACCATCTACTGGCAATTAGTACCTCCTTTTCTTGCTCTATTTGCTCTATATAAACTCACTACCATGTTTTAAGCAATCTGCTCACAGCTCAGAGGCAGATCTTTATGTTTATGTTTTTTATAGTAAGCACACGTTTTTTGTATGACTCACACATTATGAATTCATATGGAATTGCTAGAATGTAAAAATGTTTTTTTTTAAACAGTGACATTGATTGACATTGATAGTGACATTGATTTTTTTTGATAATGATAATTGAAATAGGGACTAATCAGTGTTTTTAAGTGCAGATAGGTGCCCTGGCTTGTTTAGGCATGTCATAGATAAATAAATATGACATAAAAAAATCACCAGTAGTTGCTGGAAAGCCTTGGCCTTAATGAGTTATTCAGTGATTCATTCAAGCGATTTATTCTAAAAGGCTGATTTATTTTATTTTCATATTTATTTATTTCATATTCACATCCAATTTAATTGATTATTAGTGTATTGTGACCTCTCAATCCCCTATTTTAGAAACTGCATTGCTAGTACTATAAAAGGATGTAAATGAGGCAGAACGAAAGTATAGGCCATTCAACATAAATATTTAATAGGTTATGTATTAAAAGTGTTTTGTATATCTAGTAAACTTTGACAGCATACAGAAGTCTCACTAAAAAGAAATACTACGGTGTAAACATTAACAAAATGCTCATTTGCAATGTTAATGATTATGTTACATTTACCAAAAGATCTTTGAACAGCATTGCATTTTTAAACCCTTATAGCCTGTTTTAGTCTGATCTTGGCCAGGGCGCTCTTGTAAATATGCTTTTCCTGGTAAAATAAAGGTTATAAATAATATTTAAAACCTCCAGTTAATTAGATTTATAATAGTTTACACAAAACACAAACTAAGTAAATTTGAGTGAGTAGTTCTGACTAAAGCATAAAGAAATCAATAAAGAAATCCTAGCTCAATAAGCTAATGCATTTACAGAGATCAGTTCACACAAGAATTAAAAATCGATCATAATTTAATCACCCCTTACTTGATCAAAACCTTTTTGACTTTCAGCTGTTGAGCATAAAAGAAGATATTTTGAAAAAAGCTAGAAAGTGGCAGCCATTGACTTGCATATTTTTCCCTCTAATATGGAACTCAATGCATGGTTACAGGTTTTTGAGCTTTCTTCAAACTATCTTATTTAGTGTTCAACAGAATAAAGAAACTCATAAAGGGTTGAAACCACTTGAGGGTGAGTAAATTTACATTTTTGGTGAACTATCCTTTAAAAGTGTCATTTATTCAGGCATTATAACAATTATAAGCGAGAATTTGTCATTCATTCCAGCAAAATGAATAAAAAATCTGTATCACCGAGACACAGCTTGACTGACAGCATGAATTAGGGATGATAACAGTGTTTTGCATCTTCCAAGTCTTTCTGAGTGCTATACAGCAGGGGCCCTGATGCAAGCGCGATGTAAACACAGCTCTGGACTACAGCCAAGTGCAGACAATCGCGTGCACGCGCCGTATGCGATCATACACCGCAGTCAAAAATCAAGGCGACATCATATTAAACCGAGACTGGGGATATCTGATTGCATAAGTAACATTCCACAAATACTCCAGCTAACCTGATTAGACGCCTAAATCGGATGAGGGAGTTGGCTGTGACTGTTCGTGTTGTTTACATGTCTAACCGCATTCAGAGGCTCGTTTGTCCTCCTTTTTGTATACATATATCGGTGTCACGTGCTGTACGGGTGATGCAAGGAGAAACGAGAGCATTAGTTAATGTTGTAATGATGCACCGCAACCCGCGTTTGGCTTACGTGAACGAGCTCACATATAAATGCCGTATTTCCGGTATTTTTACACCATGATGCCAGAAGGAAACGACTACCTGCGACAGGTAACGCTAACGTCCTGGAGCTGATACAAGAAAATAAATTTAAAAATCCTGGTTCTGTTGACCTTTAGAGAAGCCAGCGTCTTACCCAAATAATCAGGCTTTCGCACAGCACCGTTTTCTTTAAATCCATCTCTCCTCAGTGTGTCAGGCAAATATCTCCGTCCACCTGTCAACAATGCGCTTCCACTTCCCACCTGCGAGTGTATTTGCCTAGCGCTGCGTTCGCGTCTATTGATTCTACGTACTAACTGATGCGTAAAGTCTTCGTGAATCGAAGCCGCTGATAAGGATTGGGGGATTGATGGGATCAAGAGCGCAACGGCAAGAAATAAAACACCAATGGTGTCTTGAGTTCAGGACACCGGGCAGCCAATCAGAGCAGAGAGCTGAACAGACCGGCACAGCAGCACTGAATGCGACTCGCTTATTTGCTGCAATCACTTGGTTTCCAACACCGTGGTAAGTGATTATATGGGCAATGTAAAAGAATGTTTGACTACATCAAAAGGCGGTCAGTATGTAATGTTTGGCTGTTACAGCTAATGGTCAGTTTTCAGCATAATTTTCATTTTGGAGCAGATAAGAAACCATAGCCTAGATAAAATGTAGCCTATATCTGTAAGAACAACACCAGAAAAGCATCAAGAATTATTAAACAACATAATTCTTAATTAATATAAATGTATATTAATAGAATATTAATTAATTAATGTGTAACACAAGTTTAGTTTTAAAACATTATAATTTAAATACTTATTTATCCCAAACTTATGTTATATTATTTTTATATTTTTTGCAATGTTTATTTAGGTAAATCTGATGAAATAGTGTATTTTTATAAACAAATAATAAAAATTAATGAACAAATAAATAAATGCCTTAACCTGGATTTAACAATTTAACATCTTAAATTAACCATGTAAAACATTATAATTTGTCAGTGCTTGTTTAGTTGCTTAATTGGACAACATTTGATATTTTCTTAACATGGCAATAAAAACAAAAAATCTAAATATAATATTAAATAAAATATTAAAGCATTAGCCTATACATTTTTTCAGTGCTTATTTAAGATATCTGCCTATATTGTTTTGTAACACACACTATGAAAACCAAATAAACCTTGATTTAATATTTGTTATTATCGTTAATTAATCCATGAATGTTAAACATTTTGTTCAGGGCTTATTGTAGTAAATCTAACGAATTTGAATAATCCGTCTACTGTATAATCCTCCTGCTAAAAGTTGCATTTTTTATTTGTAACTACAAACATTTTTTTTGTGCCACCACAACCTTAACCATACAGCTACATAAAAATGTATATACTTACTTACTCCCAGGGCCATTTATATCGATGTTGATATTTTAGCCGCTCCATATTGGTGTTTCGTAACGTTTTTATGAGGTGAGTTGTTTTCCCAACGCTCAACCCCCAATCTTGAGGACCAGGACATACACTACGGACAATTTTAGCTTACCCAATTCACATAGCGCATGTCTTTGGACTGTGGAGTAAACCCACGCAAACACGAGGAGAACATGCAAACTCCACACAAAATGCCAACTGACCCAGCCGGGGCTCGAATCAGTGACCTTCTTGCTGTGAGGCGATTGGGCTACCCACTGTGCCATCGTGATGCCCTATATTATATTATATTATATTATATTATATTATATTATATTATATTATATTATATTATATTATATTATATTATATTATATTATATTATATTATATTAATGTTTAGGGTGACATGGTGGCGCAGTGGGGAGCACAATGGGTTTCTTCCGGGTGCTCTGGTTTCCCCCACAGTCCAAACACATGCACAATAGGTGAATTAAATAAACTAAATTGACAGTAGTGTATGTGTGTGAATGAGTGTGTATGGATGTTTCCCAGAATGGGTTGCAGCTGGAAGAGCATCCGCTGTTTAAAACATATGCTGGATAAGTTGGCAGTTCATTCCGCTGTGGCAACCCCTGATGAATAAAGGGACTAAGCCGAAGGAAAATGAATGAATAAAATAAAATAATATTATTATATTATATTATATTATATTATATTATATTATATTATATTATATTATATTATATTATATTATATTATATTATATTATTCATTCATTCATTCATTTTCTTGTCGGCTTTGTCCCTTGCGGGGTCGCCACAGCGGAATGAACCGCCAACTTATCCAGCACGATTTTACGCAGCGGATGCCCTTCCAGCCGCAACCCATCTCTGGGAACTTCCACACACACATTCACACTCATACACTATGGACAATTTAGCTTACCCAATTCACCTGTACTGCATGTCTTTGGACTGTGGGGGAAACCGGAGCACCCGGAGGAAACCCACGCGAACCCAGGGAGAACATGCAAACTCCACACAGAAACGCCAACTGACCCAGCCCAGCCGAGGTTCGAACCTGCGACCCAGCGACGTTCTTGCTGTGAGGCAACAGCACTACCTACTGCGCCACTGGGTTGCCCTATATTATATTATATTATATTATATTAAATTATTTTATTCATTCATTTTCTTTTTGGCCTAGTCCCTTTATTAATCTGGGGTTGCCACAGCAGAATGAACCGCCAACTTATCCAGCACATGTTTTACGCAGCGGATGCCCTTCCAGCCGCAACCCATCATTGGGAAACACCCATATACTTCCATTTACACATACACTACGGACAATTTAGCTTACCCAATTCACCTATAGCGCATGTCTTTGGACTTGTGGGGGAAACCGGAGCACCCAGAGGAAACCCATGTGAACACAGGAAGAACATGCAAACTCCACACAGAATTGCCAATTGACCCAGCCGAGGCTCGAACCAGCGACCTTCTTGCTGTGAGGCGAGATCGCTACCCACTGCGCCCTTATTATATTATATTATATTATATTATATTATATTATATTATATTATATTATATTATATTATATTATATTATATTATATTATATTATATTATATTATATTATATTATATTCAGGGCAACGCAGTGGCGCAGTAGGTAGTGCTGTTGCCTCACAGCAAGAACGTCGCTGGGTCGCAGGTTCGAACCTCGGCTGGGCTGGGTCAGTTGGCGTTTCTGTGTGGAGTTTGCATGTTCTCCCTGCGTTCGCGTGGGTTTCCTCCGGGTGCTCCGGTTTCCCCCACAGTCCAAAGACATGCAGTACAGGTGAATTGGGTAAGCTAAATTGTCCGTAGTGTATGAGTGTGAATGTGTGTGTGTGGAAATTCCCAGAGATGGGTTGCGGCTGGAAGGGCATCCGCTGCGTAAAATCGTGCTGGATAAGTTGGTGGTTCATTCCACTGTGGCGACCCCGCAAGGGACAAAGCCGACAAAAAAATGAATGAATGAATGAATGAATGAATGAATATTATATTCATTTGTTGGTCGGTATAGATAAAAGTGTCTGCTAAATAAATCAATGTAAATGCTAAATAACATAGCATTATAAGGAGAAGAGTAGATCCTTCATGATGATTTACACAGATATTTTTTTTCTGTTGTTAAACATTAAACATTGACGTCTCTCAAACCCTTTATTATCTTTTTGTAATAAAAACACAAGATAAGATTGTGTTGTGAAGTCACATGCGTTTACCTAGTATGGGATGAACATATGTGGGATTACTTCATAAAACATCACACATTAGTGCTTTTATTGCAGATACCGTATTTTCACAATTCAACATGCATTACATTTAAACTTTTCATAACTGATTCCTAGATTCATTCTACCAGAAATGCCAAAAATCTGGTCACATTAAAACAACTCACTTCAACTCGCTTCAACTCAGAAATAAGTCAGATATGCAGCTTCATTCCTGTTAGACATGATATATATGGGACAGCCTTTTAAGGTGGTAGTAGTAATGCTTGAATGACATGACACTGGACTTTAAACCATGACAGCCTCCAGTTTCTGATCTGGGTTTTTAACCCACCCCTATATGCCTTCAGCTGTTGCTATTTTCAGCCACTGTGACCTTGCGGTTTAGGCAAAAAACGAGAAATGTAAATATTAGCTTGAGAAATTTTTAGCCATGCAAACACACTGATGTGGTATGAAGCCAATTTGGAAGTGGGGTAACTAAGTTGCATGAGTTAATCTCATCAATTGAGAATATATTTCTTGAAGAAGCATGTAAATAAATAACACTCAAGCATACCGCAGATTTAGTGGGTTAACATACAGCTAAGGAAAAAGTTAAGAAAATTGACTCTTTCTTTGGATTTATTAGGTACTGTATGAGTTTGAGGAAAAGTTTCATATTTGTTTTATTCTTTAATGATGTTATGTGATAATTCTTACTAATTAAAAAAAAAATATATATATATATACACTGTATATTGTCCTTTAGAGCATTTATTTTTTCAGAAAATTAAAATGTTTCCATTTGTTGTGAAAAAATCAATAATAAATTAAAATTAATATAAACAAGTAAACATTTTATGAAAAATGCTTTAAGTTGACTTCCGGTTCCGGGACGCATCGAGAAGGCTGCGTCTAAGCTCCAACAATCTTCCAAATAATTTAAAATGATTGAACTTTAGATTAATTATGAATCATCAAAAGTGTTCTCAAGAGATTCAAGAACGCATTAAGCCTTGATATTGCCAAAAAAAAAAACTCGAAAAGAGAAAGCAGATTACAAGAAGAGGTCGATGACGACCACGGCAAAGCTGGCTATCCAGAGGAGCTGAGGCAAGCCCCCAATAAAAGTGGCACAACTTCTCCTAACTATTAAGACATTATGGATGCTATAAAAGCCTTAAATGCCTCAGTTAATCAAAAATTCGACGCCTTTACACAAACCAAAATGCTTTGTTACATTTTTTTTTACATTTAAAAAAAAATAACATCAGTAGTTTGCAGAATAAAACAACAATTAAGTTTAAGTCATATATTTAAGTCATAAATCCATAAAAACTAAGAACACTGTGAAAAATGCAGGGTTCCACACAATTCCTTCATGTTGTCCCAACACAAATCGATTAAGTTAACTTAATGCTTTTTACAAATTAAAGTAGATTGAACATAAAACAATTACATTGTCAAAAAAATACTCAATAATTGTTGATACAGCTCATTTTAAATAAGAAAAACAAGCAGCAAACTTTTTTTATTTTATTAAGTGACCCAAGTGGTTACTTCATTTGTTTTCTATGCCTACATGTAACAGATGTACTCAATAATAATAAAAAAAACCCTGCTAAATAACTTAAACTTGCTCCTCTCTGATGATTTGATCTTCTTTTATCGTCATTTGTAATTCACAAGTGTCTGCTAAATTATTAATGTATGTAATAAGGTGTATAGTATTAAATCGGCTGTAGCTTTATTTTAACTTAATGATCGTCCCAGTGAAAGGCCTTTCTTTGGTGATCCATATGGGACAGCATCTTAGATTGTATAAACTTAGGGTAAACCATTGACAGGTCAACCAGACACCTAACCTACTTAAAGTAGGTGGAGACTTTCAATCTGTCTATAGTGGTCACATGACAAAAATACAACATTGAGGACGAACCATAGCTTTATTACGCACATATGATCTAAATCAATACATATTTACATGCACGGCTATATTATAGAGTGCAGTAAGATTGCAAGTATCTTTCCTAAATTACGAAAACATACAGGAAATCGGTGTAGTTACCTAATCTCTGAAAAAAGGGGCTGATTTGGGACCAAATCACTGGTTAATGATTAACCCATCTGTCAAATTTACTGTGTACAGGGAAGCAGTGAGAAAATATTCCAGTCAAGCCGTCCACCAGAGAAAAGCAACTGAATTTCGAACAGGAAACATGCACACTAACCACAGCTTCAGCAACAGGTGAGTCTTTATTATATTTAACACACATACAGTGCTTCTATAAGTACACCCCTCACAAATCTATCTTTTAAATTCACATTTTTAATAGTAAGCTAAACAATATTACATTTGTGCAAATACATTAGATTAGTCAGCACTGAAGCTAAATCTGGAGCTTATCTAACAAAATAACTTACAAAGACGGTCCAAAAACTAGTACATACAAATTTATGTTATAGAAAAATATTAAATACAAATTTAAAAAAAGAGGAAAAATCAAGAGAAGCAAAAAATGGAAAAATTTAGTTGAAATTTTGTAGGTTGTAATTTTTTTTTGCAATATTTTGCATGAATTTAGTTGTATTATCTTTTAATTTCTAAATATGTTTGGTGACTAAAATATTATTTTAATTAATATATGTGTTTAATAAATCTGTTTTGTTTAAATGCACCACAATTCATTGCCATATTCACTGAGAAATGGAGTAAAATATTCATTTTCAAAATGGGGTGTACTCAATTACTGAGCACTGTATCTGTGCATATTCATCGTTTTGGAAACCTTTTTGTACTGTGTAAATGAAGTGTTAGAGTGTGTCCTGTGACTTTTTACATTTTAATCATGATTTATTTAAAACTGTCATGAAATGTCATTCAGTGTAACTACAGTTTAGATTACATAAAAGCATGTCAGACATATATAGAACAAGAATCATTAGACAATATATTAAAAAGCTATTTAAAGGTATAGTTATTCTGTCATATTTACTCATCCTCAATCAAGTGGTTCCACATGTTTGATTTTTTCCACTAAAGAAGATAGTTTGAAGAAAGTTGAAAGTCAGTAACCATTGACATACATAGATTATTCTTTATCTGTATAGATTTTTTCAAAATATTTTCAGTCGTGTTCAACAGAATAATAAAAAAATGTTTGGAACGGCTTAGAGAGAGCAAATTTTCAATTTTGGGTGAACTATCCCTCTAAGCCAGTATTTCTCAACCACATTCTACCAGCCCTGCACATTTTTCAGGTCTCCTTAACCAAACACACCAGATTCAGATCATCACCTCATTACTCATCACTGAAAGACCTGTAATGGGTGTGGAAGACAAAGGAAACATCCAAAACATGCAGTGTTGGTGGTCCTCCAGAAACGTGGTTGAGAAACAAGACTAAATACTAATTGTCATTTTAAATCTTTATTCTTTGCCACTATGCCACATTTTAAAATGTATTTTGCTTTTTATTTTAACTAAACCATAGACTATTTGTCCATATTTTATCCTAATATCTATTTAAACAACCCAACATTCTTTTATATTGCATTTGTCAGCAAGACATTCAACTTAAATGTAATTAAATGTAGTACTATCACTTATTTTGTTACATAATTGAACAAGTACTGGCAAAAAAAAAAAAAAGAGTATGTTGCGCTATATGTGTTACACTGAATGATTAGGGAACATCATTTTCTACATAGAGTGTACACATGTGTTATGATGAAGTGTTGTGTCCTGAGACTGGAGGTCATTTGTGTTATAGTACAGTATGTCGAAGCAATAAAATGCACCGCACAGACAAACTACCACATGACATCACAGAGTTCAACACGCTTTTCAGAACTTCACTGAATTTTAAACTCTAACAACTGTCAAATTCCTCCTCTGTTGTGTTGTTTTACGGACAATTGTGTCAGGATATCTTGAATGCAGGTTTTCTAGATATAATTGTTGCCCATTTAGTACTTTATTACATTTATTTCTAAACTTGATAGGGGAAATTTGTTCTCAAATCACATGCAAATGTAAGTTCAATAGTGAGATATTTTAAAGCTGGATGTGCTGTAAGACTGTGTGGTGTTGTGTTATCTTGCATGAGTTAAACACATAGGTGTGTCTGACAGCAACGTTTCGAAATGGTAGACGTGCAGCTAGTCATACTATCCTGACTAATCACTAGGGCCAGATGGAATCTGCGGAAGTTTTTTGCAATTTCTGCGGAGAATTTTGGTAAAAATCTGCGGATTTCTGCAGAATTATTTTGGAAGTCTCGTAACTAAAACCTTAATATGTGAAATATGTGTAATTTAAAAACTGAACAAATTCAGGTTTACACACATTTACTCAAGTAAATAAACAATTAATGATGGGCTAAAAATCTGCGGAATTCTGCGCGCGCAGATTTCGTGTGGGCCTACTAATCACTGAATAAAAGGGGAGCAAATATTCATTTTCTTTTCGACTTAGTCCCTTTATTAATCAGGGGTTGCCACAGCGGAGTGAACCGCCAACTTATCCAGCATAGGTTTTACGCAGTGGATGCCCTTCCAGCTGCAACCCAACTGGGAAACACCTATACACACTCATTCACACACATATACTATGGCCAGTTTAGCCTATTCAATTCAAATATAGCGCATGTCTTTGGACTGTGGGGGAAACCAGTGCACCCGGAGGAAACCCACGCGAACAGGGGAGAACATGCAAACTCCACACAGAAATGCCAACTGACCCAGTTGGGGCTCGAACTAGCAACCTTCTTGCTGTAAGGCGATTGTGCTACCCACTGTGATGCCAGTGGAGCAAATATTATAGGTTAAATTCGGTTTTAGTTTATTGATGATTGCACAGATATTCACTGTAATTCAGGGATGCACCTTTAATAACTCTGAGCTTTTGAATTGTAGTCCTTTATTGTTATATGAGGTTTCTCTGTTTGATACAGTAGGTGAACATAAGCTGTATATTAATGTCTTCATCTCTCTCCTTTGAAGGTCCTCACTATTACCAAAGATAAGGAGTCAAGGTTGTCCACATAATGCTCACGTGAACAACAGAGAGGTGAACACGCGCACACACACACATTCAAACAAACACACACACTTTTGTTTTTGTGCATTGTGAGGACGTACCATTGGTTTCCATTGATTTAATACTTTATAAACTATATTTTCTATGCAGAAACCCAACCCAAGCCTATCTCTAAATCATATTACTTTCTGAAAAAGAGAGTAAATCTGTATGAATTATAAGACTTTTGAAAAATAAAGGGAAATGGATAATGCCTTCATTTAATACATAAAAAATGAATAATTAAACACACAAAAGAAGATATTTTGAAGAAAGGTGAAAACCAGTAACCATTGACTTACATGGGTTACTGTTTATTTATATAGATTATTTCTAAATGTTTTCATTCGTGTTCAACAGAATTGTAAAAAATGTGTAACGGCTTAATGAGAGTAAATTTTCAATTAGAAAAGGACAATATCCTCATAAATAATAAAAAATAAAAATAAATAAATATTTATTTATAACACAAACACATTTTACAACAACACAACTAGTCAAAATTCCTTTAATTGTTTTAATCGACATTTTAAATCACTTCACCAGAATTTCACTATTGTCATACAATACTGACACAGTAACACACACTCTTCATTACAATCCATCAAAATGAAAAGTTGGTTTTAAAAATACTAGGCAATTCAATATAATAATAGTTATAATAATAATAATAATAATAATAATAATAATAAACAATAAAATACATAACCCTCATTTTCTTAACTTTTCATATATTATTTATACATATTTTCACTATAAAATATTTCATAGCGTTCTCAAAAATGTCATTTCCGAAAGTCCAGAAAAATGTAAAAATACAAACATGTAATCCAGAAAAAAAGCACAATTTGCATAAACAATCAAACAAAGAAATAAATGAATAATATAGCATTTTGAAAATTAATATATCCTATTTCATTTAATTCCCTGTAATAAATGTAAATGCAATAGAACAATATTTACTAATTCATTTAGTATGATTATATGTGAAAAGTAAAGTGTCAGTAATGATCTTTTAATGTCATACTTGCAGGATTTACCTAAGATGTGGTTACCAGCAGGCAGCAGGGACGTCCACTGCCCTGTGTGTTTACAGATGGCCAGCTATCCTGTGGAGACCAACTGTGGGCATCTATTCTGTGGTGCGTGCAAATTTACTGCAAAAAATATCACTACAACAAAAAATGATAATAATTCTATGACATTTCAACTGTATATCACATCTTAGATCTCAGCGTTTCACAACGTTAGTCATAACATGCTGGATGACTCGAGATTGGAGAGTCTGGTCTGCTGTGAGAGAGCAGATGGTGCTTATCTGACTCTGCACTGTTGTATATGGAGTTTAATATTATACTGTTACCATAGTTATGACTGCTGTGCTTCTCATCTGACCCAGATCATGTGAATAAACACTCAGAGATGGAAATATCTGTACTGTTAATAGACAACTACTAAACGAATGCAAAATTCAAAACTATTGTACAAACACACTGTAATTCTTGTGCGTTATACAGTACATGTTAAATGAGCACAATAAACAGACTGAATTAAATTGTTTAATTTAAAGTGTTTTTATTAGTTTAACATGTTTTAATAATTACCAAACAACACAACAATAATAATAAATACAAGGAATAAGCATGATAATACAAAGAGAATAATGATAATAATAATTAAAGAAAGAAAAATTGGGGTAGTGAGCATATTAAGCATTACACTCCTGCTCAGAATCTGCATTATATTGGTCAGGGTGATCAAGAAATGGTTGCCATATATTGTAAACCTTAGCAAGATTATCAATAACTCCATAACAGACTATTTCCATGTGCAATATTTGAGTGAGATAAGTTAATCATGTCTTAAATTGAGGAATAGATTCTGATTTCCACAGTTTTAGAACGACGCTCTTAGCAATAATCATTCAATAAATTATGGTGCTTTGTATGGACACATTATAATCCAGCAGAGAACGAGAGCACCCGAATATAGCAATTTCTGGTTCGGGTGTAAAGGTAAAACTATACATATCAGAAAACCATTTAAATATGTCACACCAGAAATCATAAAGTTTTGCACGCGTCCAAAAGAGGTGGTCAGGGAGCCTTCAGCAGACATACACCGGTCACATGTAGGGGAACTGGTAGGAAAAATTCTGTGTAATTTAGATTTTGAGTAGTGCAGTAGTCTATGCATTACTTTAAATTAAATTTATTGCTGCCTGGAATTAATAGAACAAGAAATCTACTGAGGCTTTCCTCCCTGAATTAAATAGTTTAAAAGCAAAACAAACAGATACCGTTTATATTTAGTCAGTGGTTTCATATCTCATTTTCTTTCGGCTTAGTTCCTTATTTATCATAGTGGAATGAACAGCTTACGATTCCAGCATACATTTTACGCAGCAGATGCCCCTCCAGCTGCAACCCAGTACTGGGAAACACCCATACACTTTCACATTCACACACACACCCATACACTACGGCCAATTTAATTTATTCAATTCACCTATAGCGCATGTCTTTGGATTGGGGGGAAAGCCGGAGCACCAGGAGGAAACTCAAGCGAACACGGGAAGAACGGGTTTAATATTTGTAGTTCTTATTATTCTTCCTTCATTACATAAACTACAAAATATCTAAAAAAAAAAAAGTGAACCATGTTTATTAATTTAATTCAAAAACATTTAAATTCTTGCATCAATATAAATATAATATGTTTATCTGAATCATAAAATAAAAATAAATATCAACAATCATATTTTGTGTGTAGTTTTAACATGATGGGAATACAAATTGCATTGCAGAATTAAGTCAGTATGGTGGAAAAGTCCATTTAAGACAGCTTTCTGGTGTAAATGGTTAAGCATAAACGATTGTAAATAACAAATACTCACTTTTCTGTCTGCCAAGTTTATTAATCTTCTGACTGTTTCTCTCTGTAGCACCATGTCTGATATCCTACTGGAAACACTGCTCCTGGTTAGATGCCATTAGCTGTCCTCTGTGCAGACAGACGGTAAGAGTCTCTCTCTCTCTCTCTCTCTCTCTCTCTCTCTCTCTCTCTCTCTCTCTCTCTCTCTCTCTCTCTCTCTCTCTCTCTCTCTCTCTCTCTCTCTCTCTCTCTCTCTCTCTCTCTCTCTCTCTCTCTCTCTCTCTCTCTCTCTCTCTCTCTCTCTCTCTCTCTCTCTCTCTCTCAATTCAATTCAATTCAATAGTTGCTTTATTGGCATGACAAATGTTACAAATGTATTGCCAAAGCAGTTCTAAAGTTTACATGAAAAGGTAACATATATATATATATAATAAAAAAAACAGTACACACAATAGATAGTAGTAGTAGTAGTAGTAAAAAAAAAAAAACGTGTATATATATTATAAATATATATTATAATTAAAATATAGATAATACATCATATTACTCAATATATCATATTTACTGTATGGTGGCTTGAGAAAATCATAACTTTTCGCCAGACTGTCAGACTTAATGTTGGGCCCATTTAACTCAGACTACCAATCTGCCAATCACCGATGACCGTTTAACTTACTAGCCACACCCTAGCAACAGTGTTGCCAGATTGGGCGGTTTCCCGCCCAATTGGGCAGTTTTGAATCCAAGTTTGCGGGTAAAAAATATCATAGGCGGGTAGGGGATATTTGGGCGGTATTGTTAAGGTACGCCCGCCTGCCCACGATCGCCCATAACCCCACAATTTTCGTCAATTTTGGGACCATTCCCCCTACTTTTCGTGAAATATAGGACGATCCAACCACCCCTCATACGTTTTAGAGCGCCCCATATACCCCCCCCCCCACTTTTCGTGAAATTTGGGACCATCCACCCCCCCCCCCCCCCCCCCCCCCATTTTGTAAAATCGAGGTTGTTGGGCGGGTGTCTTCGCATGTCGGCGGGTTTTTGGGCTGGAAAAAGTCAGCTACATCTGGCAACACTGCCTAGCAACCACTTACGCCACCCTAGCAACTGTCCCATAGACTTCCAAAAAAAAAAAAAACAAAAAAAAAAACTGCCATTGACTTTACATTGAACATACCAATAACATACCGACTCATACTAACAATATACTAATCCATACTGGAAACATACTAACAAACATACTAATCATACTAGCAAACATGTGAATTCATGCTAACAGCATGCTAGTTTATACTAGCAACATGCTACTGACATTCTAATTCATACTCAATGCTAACGACATGCTAATTTATGCTAGAAACATGGTAATTTATGTTAGCAACTACCTAGCAACCACTCAAAACACCTTAGCAACCGCCTAGGAACACCTTATTAACCCCCTAGATTGCCCTAGCAACTGCCTAGCAACCATCCAGAACACATAAACAATAGTCTAGCAACGCCTTAAAAAAAAAAATGACTTAGAACACCATAGCAACCACCTAACAACGCCTTAGTAACCACTCAGAACACCTTAGCACCTGCCTAGCAATGCCTTAGCAACCATTCAGAACACCATAGCAACTGTCCAGCAACACCTTATCAACCACTCAGAAGATACTGGCCATGGCCTAGCAAACATACAAAACCTAGCAACACCTTAGCAACAACCTAGAACATCTTGGCAACACCTCAGCAACCACCTAGCAGCCAATCAGAACATCTTAGCAACTGCCTAGCAACGCATTTGCAAACACTCAAAACAGCCTAGCAACTGCCTAGCAACCACTCAGAACACCCTAGCAACCACCTAGCAACGTCTTAGCAACCACCAAGCAATGACTTTTCAACGATCTAACAACCACTCAGAACACCTTCTCTCTCTCTCTCTCTCTCTCTCTCTCTCTCTCTCTCTATCTATCTATCTATCTATCTATCTATCTATCTATCTATCTATCTATCTATCTATCTATCTGTCTGTCTGTCTGTCTGTCTGCCTAGATAGACAGCTTTTACCAATCTTCATTTAAATACTAATAGAACAAAATGCATTGTTTTTAATAGAAATTTACCAGGAGTTTCCTCCTAAAATGTCCTCATTGGACGGTACTGAGATTGATTATGTTGACTGCTACAAAAATCTTGGTATCTGGTTAGATGGGAAACTGACGTTTGAAACTCACATAAATGAATTGCTCAAAAAGGTTAAAGCCAGCAGTGGTTTTCTTTACAGAAACAAATCTTCCCTTACGCACTCTTCAAAGCAGCATTTGGTCAAATTGACAGTATTACCAATCCTGGATTATGGGGATTTAATTTACAGAGCAGCTTCGAAAACTCTCCTTCACAAACTGGATGTTATTTATTATGCAGCAATTCGTTTTGTTACTGGTGCGCCATTTAACACTCATCTCTGTCAGCTGTATTCTTTACTGAATTGGCCTTCTCTTCAATCACGTTTCTGTTCGTTTACAAAACTCTAATTGGAAAAACTCCACTATATTTACAGTCACTTTTAACATTCAGGAAACACGTCGAAATCTGCGCTCTAGTAATTTTATTAACCTTTGCATACCCAAAGTTTGCACTTCATTTGGTCGCTACTCTTTTCAGTTTTCTGCTGCTGATGCTTGGAATGATCTGCAGCAGACCTTAAAGCTCAGCACTTTCATTCCACTATCATCTTTTAAAAATTCAATCCAGTCAATAGTACAAGATCACCGTGCTTGTTTTTAGTTGATTTTATATGTTATTATTTGCATTTGTGAAATTGTTATTGTATTGTGTCCTTGCTGCTTTGTACTGTATCTGCTTTTTATGTTGCCTCTTGGCCAGGTCGTCATTGTAAATGAGAACTGGTTCTCAATTGACTTATCTGGTTAAATAAAGGTTATCTATCTATCTATCTATCTGTCTGTCTGTCTATCTGTCAATTCTCTTTTCTACTTTATCTATCTGCCATTATATTGATCGTTCTATCGATTATTCTATTGTTCTGCTTCTCCATCTTTAAATTGACAAATAATAATCAGAGTTGTGAGGTTTTCAAACAAGACTTTTTTTTAAGCGTTTTTAAAAAATATGAACGAAATTAAATGTAAAGAAAAATTATTCGTAAATAGAAGTATATAATATAAATACTGTGTGTATATTTGTTATATTGTACTAATTTTCACAGATATACAAAACAACAGACATGATGGAGAAACATTTTATAATTAGTCATTTATTCAATGCTTTGTCAATTCAAATAGACCATATAGTGAAATTGCAGTAAGGGTGGTATGATGGCTCAGTGGTTAGCACGGTCTTGTTTTAATCCTGGCTGGATCAATAGGTCTCTCTGTGTAAAGAAAGTGTGTTCTGTGTGGGTTTCCTCTGGGTGGTCTGGGTACATTCGTTATAGGTGAATTGGATAAACTAAATTGGCTATTGTGTATGTGTGTGTGATTGAGAGTGTGTGGGTGTTTCCCAGCACTGGCGGTTCACGTGTTAGTGTACTCTCAGTGATGGGTTACAGTTGGAACGGCATCCGCCACATAAAAACATGTGCCAGAGTAATAAGTGGTTCATTCCCTTGTGGCGACCTCTAATAAATCAGGGAAAGTAGTGAATTTACAGCGTAGTGTTTCATCAATTTTGAGTACAGTATTAAAAATTTCTGGAACATACACATATTGGATTTTTATTTTGAAACCATTTGCCAAATACATTTTCTTAATGGACTTTGTTTTTAATTTTGTATATTCAGGTGAATAAGATGTGCCACCTTTTCAGCGAGAACAAGACTGACTGTAAAGAGAGAGAAGTGCTGAGACACGTGAGAGACTATAACAAGCGCTACTCTGGTGCACCAAGACAGGTAAACACTCATCTTCAGCCCTGCTTTTTTTTGTCCATCTAAAAATCATAGTCCAATAAATCTGATGAACAATGCAACTGTAGCTCAGCTTCATCCACCAAGTAATCAAACCATGGTTGACATTGTTTGCACTGCACATGCTCAGATTTCTTGCTCAATTACATTTCATGCTTAATTCCAGACACTTAAAGGGAAAGTTCACCCAAAAATGAAATGCAATATACTCACCCTCCATTTTTTCCAAACCTATATGAATTTGTCTGTTCTGTGGAACACAAATGAAGATATTTTGAAGAATGCTGTAAACCGGTAACCATTGACTTCCATGGTATTATTTTTACCTATTATAGATGTCAATAGTTTCCAATGTTCTTCAGAACGTCTTCTTTTGTGTTCGGCGGAATATAGAATGCCAGAAAAAGCAGTGGTTCTCAAACTGTGGTACGCAGGCTTCTTCTAGTGGTATGCGGGGGAATCACTGAATAATTAAAGTAAAAAAAAATGAACACTTTTTTTAACCCTTTAAAGCGTACGATAACACCGATATGAGCAGGAAATTAATTTTAATAGGCTAAACCTTTTATTTTCAATTTTCTAATGTTTGTTATGTATTCTATTAATGGAACTAATTTCCTCCCCATATTTGTAACGGTTGTTGGAGGCGTATCCCGTATTTTTATATCCCAATGTTGACAGGTGTAGTTTAATCACTTGCTTTTCTGACACACAAAGCCTACTCTAATGCGCAGTAAGCAGATCTAATTTCTAATTTAAATATGTAAATCCAATTCATATATTTAAAATACAAGTTAATGTTTAGATTTCAAGGATATACAAATAAGTCATAAATAAATACAACATATATTTCAAAATTTATCAAAAAGATTTTATATATGAATATGATGACGTATAGCCTATATTTATAAGGTCCAAGGAACATTTCCAGGTTTTGATGAATAGACTACTTTATGATAATACTTTACATTTAAGTACTGCAGTTTTCTAATTACTTTTTAAAAACAGTGCCATTTTTAATTAACTTTTTTTTTATTTATAATAATTATTTTAGGGGTTTTCACCTTTATTGTGGATCGGCAAAGGACCTCGAGCTGGGAATCGAACTCGGGTCGCCGTGAGCCCATTTGTGCCATATGTCAGCGCTTAATACCACTAGGCTATTGGCGCCGACCATTTTTAATTAACTTTTATAAGCATATTTTAATTTAAACGTTGACGTTTTATTTATTTTTGACCTGTAAGCACAGTACAATGTTAATGTTTAAACTATTTATAAAGTTTAAAGTGGCTGACAAAAATGAATATTCATAAAAATAAGAATTAATCTGCCACGTTTTTGAACTATGCAGAGCTGCATCAGCTGCTTAATTAGACCTACTAACTACACTCTAAAAAAGGTTATTTATTTAACCCAATGGTTGAGTTAAAAATATTTGGTGCTTTGTTCGGTTATTTTTAACCTTTAATAGGTTATTTATTTAATAACAATGATACAACTTTGGAATTTCAACAATCAACTGATTATATTGACACAGAACAGCTGTATTAATATGCGTGTGTAATGTTGTTTTTGCTTTATAATGTTTATTTAGGATCTAACACAATAATATTGCTTTTTTTTTTATCAAATTACCTCTCTGGGTCTTGTTTTTTCTATTCGTTTCACCAGCACTTTTAATTATTGATGATACAAGCATGAGCTTCGTGGCCGATCTATATTAAATGGATAAAAACACTGGAACATAAAATGTAGTGGAAAAAAGCCTTTTCAATATTTTTGAAAACTGCATGTTATTTATTTGCACAGCCAAAATAATAAAATTAATAGTAGTACTAGTAATAGCATTAGTAATACCAGAATGGAAAAAAATAACATTTAATGAAAATAACCCAATGCATTGGGTTAAATTTTAAACCCCAATGCATTGGGTTAAATTATATACCCCAATGCATTGGGTTAAAATAACCCATAGTTGGGAAGGTGCTATAATAACCTATAGTTGGGTTATTTTTAACTGAGTACTGTATTTCAATACCATCATTATGGTGGTACTTGAAGAGACCATTTTTTTCTGAGGTGGTACTTGGTGAAAAAAAGTTTGAAAACCACTGCCATAAAGCTTTTGAACCACACCATTGTGAATAAATAATAATAATAAAAAACATCATTATATAACCTTCAGTGTTGACAAGCTCATGCCGCTCCTTGTAAAATCAATGCAACTGCCATGATTACTTCTCAGCAGAGCGAGATTATTGTTTTATTTGCTCTGGACTATCACATCACCACACCCTATTTCTGGTCCTCAAAGCTTGTGAAAGCACCGGGCATGATTACCAACAGACATGTTTTTATTGTCCCACCTGCTCTGTCATATGCTCCAAAATGACAGTCATCTTTTGTTCTTTCTAGGTGAAGGATTACCTGTGTGATGCTCCGCTCTTCCTGTTGGTTCTGTTCAGGGGGCTGGGCAACATGGGTGGCCTGGTGTGGCTGTTTCTCCTGCGGGTGGCAGTGTGTGGATTTGGTGCCGCCATGTCGTTGGCTTCCCCGCTGGAGTCTCTTCCTGGGCCGCTAAGTAGTGCGCTGGGCATGCTGGATGATTTTGTTGTGGTCTTTCTTCTGCTCATCTGCATTATTAACATTAACCAACAGATGGGGCCCCAGAGGACCCGAACGCACTCGATCACTCAGGGTGTGCTGACAGACACGTTGTGATAATGCGCACACTAGCATGTTGAAATGACGCTAATCAACCTTGTTGGCAAAGGTTAACAGTGTTATGACCTGCTGCACTTTGGTCTGGCTGAACATGGATTTTCAATAATGAGTCTGGATTGGACATACAGCACTAAAGACAAGAAGAGTTTGGATGTTTTAAAACATTTAAGGACATTTTAAGGTGTTTTATTAAAGACAGGATGTGATAAATGTAAATGTTTTTTTTGTAAATATGCACGTTTCTAATAAATACTTATTTATATGTAGTTTGTAATTGAAGTAATTCATATTTCATGCACACACACAAACCAGGGTTTCTGCAGGTTCAATTTAAGACTTTTTAAGATCATTATGAACGAAATTCTAGACTCATACAAGGCTAAATGCTAAGTGTTTTTTTGAATTGTCCAGTTGGAAAAGATTTTTATTTGCCCTATTAAACCTTTTTCAAATAATTTAATAAATGTTTCTAATATTTTAGTTAATTCTGAACAAAATACCTTAAATATGGTGTCAAATCAAGCAAGCTCTAGTTGTATACATACACTTTTTTCAACATAACCTTTCTTAAAAATAAAATGAAAAATGTTTTAAAAACTATAATAAACTAAATGTATGCACAACAGTCTGTCCAAGTCAGCTTCTTTAGCAGTAAATATATGGAGAACTTTTAAACAAGTGTTATTGTAAGGCAAATAATGAAACCATGATGGTAGAGTTAAAATTACATTCTTAAAGTTTTATTGAGATGGATTGTTGGTGATTGGATGGGTGTTGGCCTGATTGGGTAGCTATACATGAACAAAGGATAATTAAGACCTGTTTAAAAAAGATTTAAGACCTACAACACACTATTTCAGTAAATGTAAGACTTTTTAAGGCCTAAAATTTAGTTTTTAAGACATTTAAAGATTGCGCAAACACCCTGACAAACACAGACGCAACAGAGACTTTGTGTAATCAGGAATTTATTAAATGCATTTTGTTTTGCTTTCAGTGGAATGTTAATAGTTTTTGGATGGTAAAATCTCTCCATAAATCTACAAAGGTGTAGATAAAGTACAAAAATAATCAAGTGATGATCAGCCATTCAGTTACAGTATTTTAGTGTGTTTTATTTAAAGAAACCAGTGTAAATTGACTAATTTCTGGAATGTATGTTTTGGAATTGACATTTTTTTCTTAGTAATGCAACTCAAATTTAACAAGTAATGTTTTATAAATGCATTTCCTAGAATGTATAATTTGAAAAATCTAACTCTAATACCCCAGTCTGAATTCTGACATGTGCAACATGTTAATTCTACATACAACTAACCTGATTTGTATTCTAAAAATATTCAGAAGGTATGTTCTAGTTCAAAAAAACCTTCTATAGCCTTATACTATAGAAGTCATGAGTCTTGAAGGAATAGTTCATCCAAAAATGAAAATGTACACACCATATATACTAACCATTAAAGAGACACTTCACCCAAAACAATTAAATGTACTCATATATGACTATTAATTCACCTTCAAGTGGTTCCAAACCTTTATAAAGTATTTTTTCTTCTGTTGAACACAAAAGAAGATATTTTGAAGAAAACTGAAAACCTGTAACCATTGACTTCCGAAGTAGAAAAAAAACAAACCATTAAAGTCAAAGGCTACAGGTTTTCAGCTTTCTTCAGAATATATTCATTTGTGTTCAACAGAACTAAAAAGCTCAGACAGCTTTGGAACAAGTCAAGGGAGAATAAATGATGAAAGATTTTTCAGTTTTGGGTGAACTATCCCTTTAAGTGGTTCCAAATACATGCAGTATAAGCTTCTTTTTTTCTGTTGAACAACAAAAGATATTTAAAGAATTTTGGGTAGCCATTGTATATCTATAGCTTCTTTTATGTGTTCAAGAGAAGAAAAGAGATGACAAAAAAACAAGTGGAAGCTGAGTAAATGATGACAGAATTGTCATTTTTGGGTGACCTGTCCTTTTCATAAGTTTCTTAGTCTACATATTTGTTTGGTCATCTATCAGAAATGTACAGTATCATATCTCTATGAATTCTGGCACCAGGCGGCTGCGTTTCGGAACATGCTAAGCCACGGCGAGGGCTCCAATGACCCCCTGAAGTGCCGAGGGGCCCAAGCCCACTGCCAACCCAGCACTGCCCGCTCTGGATGGGGCATCATGGCCAGGTGGCGTCCATCTGCTGAGCAGATTCCTGCAACACCTTGCGCAGAGCCGTTGGGGTTCATAGGATAGATTTCAGTCGGATTGCCCGAGTCATCCACATAACGCAGAGGAGCCAAAGAAGAGCCAATCAGCTTCTGCTGAGTGTCAGGAGAACGAAACTGCATCAGACCTGCAGAACAAACAAGATACACTTTATTAAAAAGCAAAAGAAAAAAAGCTTCTGACATTGTGTATTAGCAAACATATACATGTGTGCATTCATGTTATTATGAATAGAAGAAAGATTAGGTTACAGAACAAGTTTCTCCTACAGAAACCAATCACCAATTTGGCTTACTGCATTGTACACTGCATTACTTCACAAACCGTCAATGTCAAGACACACCTAGCTGGACCAACCTAAAAGAATTTTAGAAAGAAGTTTTTTTTTTTTGAACAAAAGTATTTTAGGGCAATCCAAGTGACGTATAGGACAGTTCATTTCTGATTTTTTTTATATATGAAAATGTTATTAAATGTGATTGTGGCAAGCATTTTTTGACATTTCAGAATCTCCCCTTAAACATTTTTAAATAAATAACAACAAACCCAGACACACAGGACCCCACTTAGTACATGGTTTCTACAAGTTTCACAAAGTCACATTTATTCCTTTTTAAGACTATTATGGATAAAATGTCAGACTTGTATAAAGCTTATTTCTAATAACCCGGTAGGTCCAGCAGAATGTTTTTTACTTGTCCCATCAAAATTCTAATTAGTCATATCTTAGTTACATATTTTAATTAATGCATCTAAACAAGCAAACCCTAGTCATATGCATACACATATTTTCAACATAACTCCCATATACAGTATATATATCTATATACACACACACGCACAGTTTAGGTCAGAATTATTAGCCCCCCTTTGAATTTTTTCTTCCTTTTTTAAATATTTCCTAGATGATGTTTAACAGACCAAAGAAACTTTCACAGTATGTCTGATAATATATTTTCTTCTGGAGAAAGTCTTATTTGTTTTATTTCAGCTAGAATAAAATAAGTTTTTAATTTTTAAACAACATTTTAGGGTCAATATTATTAGCCCCTTTAAGCTATATTTTATATGCATGCACAACAGCCTGTCCAGTTCAGTGCCCTCACCACATATGGTCTATAAATACATAAAAATTGGTATATAATAAAAAAAGTTAATCAAATTGAGATTTTTTGAAATATTTTTTAGATGAATTGTTGATAATTGGATGGGTGTTGGCCCGACTGCAGCTTTACATGGACATAAGGAAATTAAGACCCGTTTAAAATGATTTATGACTTACAAGACAATAATTCCATGAATTTAAGACATTTTAAGACCCTGCGGACACCCTATAGTACACTTGTTGAGTACAGTGTTACAATGGACAGATTTTTAACCTTCTCCGTGTGCGACCCAGACACCCAGAGTAGAGCCTTCCATTCTCTTGAGCATGATGGCTGGAGAGGGCAGGATACCCACACTCACAAACCTCGATTCAAACCGACCAGACTTGTTATGGGTCAGAGTAACATCAGAACCTGCAATGGAAATTAATATAAAATAATATCTAAAATATATAACAATAAAAAAACATGAATATATAATGTAAATTAATCCATACATAAGTAAATATTTTATATAGCATCTTAATTTTTATATTTTATCATTTTTATTTTCATATTATGAAAAATAAAATAATAATAATAAAAACAAATATACAATATATATTAAAATCTATAAAGAAAAAAGAAAAAAGAAAGTGGGTCAGTTCTTAAGGTTGTGATCGTTATTGACCTATAAGAGTGTTAGAACTAAAAGTTTAATCTCTCACCTTCATCCTCTCTTTCACCGACCCAGCCGAGTAAAGCCAGCAGCTGACATCCGTTGCACACTCCTAAACTCAGTGTATCCTCACGCTTGCGGAAACGCTCAAACTCCTCACGAGCCCTATTGTTAAAGGTCACTGTGGCAGCCCATCCTGATTATATAAAAAATAATATATATCAGCTAAACATCTAATCATCAACTGAAGAAAAAATGTTAAAGCAACACTTGATTTCCGTATGCTGTGATAAATGAGCTGCGTCACAAATATTAGATCATCAAATCTAAACAATGCTTATGATTAAACAGCAGAACTAACATACAGTTGAGCAGTGATATGTAGGAAGTGCTGCAACATGCAATAGTGTGAGTTTCACCTTTAGCCGAACCCAACACATCTGCATAGCTGAAACCACCCACGAAGACCACGGCTCGGAAAGGGTCAAGGGTCGTGGAGCCTGAGCACAGGTCCTGCATTGTGACGTCCCACACCTGCAGAGAGTAGGATATCAAGTCAAACTAAAAACAAAGTCTTTTTAGCAGATAAAATGAAATAATACTAGTAAATCTCTGCTAAAATAATAAATATATATATATATGTACTGTCATTTTTAAATGAATGCATTCTTTCTGAATTATTTAAAAGAACAATCCATCTCATGTGGAAATAGACTAATTTTACAACTCCCCTAGGATTAAACAGTTGAGTTTTACCATTTTTGAATCCATTCAGCTAATCTCCGGGTCTCACTTTTCGCTTAGATTTGCATAAATAATTGAATCAACAGCAGGCACAATGACATTATGGAGCGATGTTACCTAGTTTGGACACTATTTTCAGTCACTGTGTAATATTATTGAGCCTCAAAAAGGTTCCTTGATCATTAAGCCAGAATGAGAGTATAGTTCCTAGCCATATCGGCCTAGAAAATAGCAACTTTTAGGCCCAGTTTCACAAACAGGGCTTAGTTTAAGCCAGGACTAGACCTTAGTTAAATTAGGCTATTTAAGCCACATTTTTAAAAACAGCCTTAAAAAATACATTACTAGTGTGCACCTGTAGACAAAAAAATGACACTGACATATTTTAAGACATCTCACTGCAAGTTATTTTCAGTTGAAACAGCTCAAACATGCAATTTAATCCATGACTAGCCTTAAACCTTGTTTGTGAAACCGGGGGTTAGTTTTCTAATTGTTGGAAATCTTGAGTGAGATGCTAATGGTCTAATTCAATTCAATGATTCATGCTAAGCTAAGCTAAATGTGTTCCCACCAAACCCAGAGATTGGCTGAATAGCTCAAATAAACAAAACAAAAAAAACAAATGATAACTCAGCTGTTTAACTGTAGCGGATTTATAAATGAGCCCATTTCCAAAAAAACAAAAAATTTTATAAATAAAAATAATAACTTCATAGACCCCACATTTTGGGTCAATAGTCTGCGCTGTGTATTATATCTCTTATTTTGTGTAGGCGTATCTTTACCTCAAATCCGGCCATAAAGAGAGAAGTGGACATCTCTCTGTCTCCATTACTGCCTTCCTCTCTCACAACAGCAACACGAGCTTTCCCTGAAGCTGAAGCACAAGCCAAACATTTTAAAATACAGGTCAAAAATGAAAAGGAAAAGTTACCTGATTGTGAAACACATCTATGGTCTCACCGAGCTCTTTAATGATCGGCGTTTGAGAGGGGTCAAAGGTGAGCTTCAGGTACGGCTGTGTGCGAGAAGCAAGTCCTTCTTCTTCCTCTTGGACACACAGTGGATTAGCCTGCAGTCTCTCCAGCTCAAAACTAGTGCTTTCCCAGATGGCCCTTAATGTGGGCAAACGCTCGTTCAGCACTTCCCGTCCACAAAGACTCACTCTGACCTAAAACACAGTCAATCACAGATATTCAATACTCTTTTAATCTGTGCATATGAAGAGTTCCGATGCAAAAACCTAGAAGCGCCATCTGAAAATGTCCTTTAAGGACATTTTTTGGCTTCTGTGTGTAGGTTCAGTAGGATTACTTTTAAGGAGATTAATGGGTTTTTTTCACCACATTTAAAGTGAAATAACTGAAAACAGACACAGAAGGCTGAGAAAAATGCTCATTTTAGAAGAAAATGTCTGATGGCACTTAGAGGCTTTTACATGTGAACTCTTCATTTGCATTTAGATGAAAAGAGCACAGCTCACCTTGGCATTGGGTCCAAAACCAGATGTTGTGCCAATTCTGTGACACAAGAGGCCAGCATCTGTGTATCTCTGACAGACACTGGATGCATTACGCTCACACACCTCCAGAACCAGACCAAGCTCCTCTGAAAACAGAGCCGCCATCACTGAGAAAGAAGGGGAGAGACGTGAGGAAGAGTCTATAGCTGTTATGTTTATTTTAGAAACTTCAAATATAATTTTCAAAAAAAAATTAAATAATAATAAATAAATAAAAATGAAGTCACAAAAAGCTTCTACCTAGAGTTAAGAACAAATTTAAAATTCTGGAGAAGTGTTATTTCGAAACATTTAAAATATAATTTTTGTGTGTAAGCAGAAATAAGATTCCTCAACAACCAACTGATATAAATGTTTAGTCTAGTAAAATTACTTTAAACATTTCATTATTTTAACTTTTCAAAAGCAAGCAAATAAAAAATTTACAAAAAACTAATCTACATTGAACAGTCAAAATACTGGTTTCTAATTAGTTTATGTATTTGTAATATATATATAACATATATCTAAGTTAATGTAAAGTTAAAATTAGCAACAAATATGAATACGCATAGATAAATGACTAGCTGGTAGGCGACGCAATGGCGCAGTAGGTAGTGCTGTCGCCTCACAGCAAGAAGGTTGCTGGTTCGAGCCTCGGCTGGGTCAGTTGGCGTTTCTGTGTGGAATTTGCACGTTTTCCCTGTGTTCGCGTGGGTTTCCCCCAAGTGCTCCGGTTTCCCCCACAGGCCAAAGACTTGCGGTACAGGTGAATTGGGTAGGCTAAATTGTCCATAGTGCATGAGTGTGGATGTTTCCCAGAGATGGGTTGCGGCTGGAAGGGCATCCGCTGCGTAAAAACGTGCTGGATAAGTTGGCGGTTCATTCCGCTGTGGCGACCCCAGATTAATAAAGGGACTAAGCCGAAAAGAAAATGAATGAATGAATGAAATGACTAGCTGCCTAGTTTAAACAAAATATTTTTATTTAAAAACAAAACATAACTTGAGGAAAAATAATAGCATTATCTCACAATTGTTACATTATTAATCTCACAATTGTGGCTTTAAAAAACAAACAAATAAACAAAACAAACAAATGCCAGTTATGCTGAGTTCAGACTGCACGATTTTCAAAGTGGTCATTTCACAGATGTTTTCACACTGCATGACTATCTGGACTAGCGTTTCGTCGCTGCTTGTTTACACTGCAAAATGGATCATAAATTTCACACTGCATGACTTTAGAAGAGGAAGAATCGCCAACAACTTTGTCTCGGCCCACAAACTGCAACTCTCACAACCAAACACTCTAGTTACTAGTTACTCTAGTTTTTCCTGCATTTCTTGGGTCCAAACAGACTGAAAAAAAGCCCTTTTAACATCTCCCCCAACCATCCGCTGGCCTACAGATACACACACTAGTGGATGCTGCTCTCTTATTGGCAGTAGGTGATCGCCAATGTTATTTTTAATCAGAACCCATTTCACATGGCATGATTTGATTTGCTGACAGTTCCAGATATTTAGCATGCCAAATATCTCAAGGGACTTGTTGCAGATTCTCTCAGATCGCGTCTTCACAGTTCCCACTGTGTGATTGTTACTCACATGAACGAGCTTCAATTTGCCTGTGATTTCAGGCATTTGTCGCCAAATTCTCAAAACCTGTCAGTGAGTCAAAATCGGGACTAAAATGATGCAGTCTGAACTCAGCATTACCTGCATAGTTCAGCCTTTCCAGAGGTCAAAATTGTGAGATATGTGATTTTTCCCCCCACAATGTTCTACCTAATACTATACGAGTTAAATATATATAATATAAATAAGATATAAATAAAATATCATCCTCAAATGTGCATACAGATTTTTGAACGTTTTATTCACATTGCAGTGTTTTCATGCAGACTGTAATGAAGTTGTGAACGAAAATGTTTGATGGATGGCATAAATAGATTTTCATAAGCTTTATCTTTTTACAAAACATAAATCAAATTATATTACCAACCATCAATGCCCTCTAACGGCAAGTCCACTTCCATCCCATGATTCCCTGCAAAGGCCATCTCCAGCAGACAGGAAATAAGTCCTCCATCACTGACATCATGTCCTGCAGTCAGCAGTCGATCTACAATATCAAGTTGAAATCAACAGATTGTAGAGAGATAAAAAACTCTTTGTACTTTAAGAAAAGCAGACCAGAGTTTGGGAGTAAACTACTTCAATGAATGAAGAATGGTGTATTAGTGCACAAGCAAGTTAAATTTCAGATTATAAGGCACATACTGACCCTGAATCAATGTCTGTGTGGTGTTGAAGCACGCAGAGAGCTTGTCTGGCTGATCAAGATCTGGACTACAGTCTCCCAGCTGCCCAAAACACTGAGCTAAAGCAGAGCCGCCCAGCCTGTATTTACCTGCACTCACAGGCACATACAAAAGCACACCTAAGAAAAGAAAAGGAAGAGATTAACATAAACATACTGGTAGACTAACAGGAAAAACAATGTCAGAAACTTAAAGTGCTAAGAAGCAGTAAGGACTAGAGGGTCTGACCTTTGCCTTCAGGGTTGTCCAGGTCGGGGGTCACAGTGGCCGTGATATCAGGACACACAGCATAAACTGAGATAACAAGAGAGCCTGAAACACAAGCAGACCTGTTTGTTGTGTGAGTTCTTACAAGGACCACATACAAATATACAGCTGAAGGCAAAATTACTAGCCCTGGGAACTTTTAATTCAAACGTTTGCCAAATGTTGTTTTTCCAACACATTTTTATACATAGTTCTAATAATTATTTTATGTCTATGTTTTTGCCATGATGACAGTACATCACATTTTATTACTTATTTTGCTAGATGCTAGTAGGCAGGTTAACCTGCAGTTCAAACGCTTAACTGGCTTATTAGTTTAAACAGGCAAGTTAGATTAATTATAGCAAGTCAATGGACAACAGTTGTTTGTTCTGTAGCCAATCAAAAAAAAAAAAAACTAAAAAATAACAATAGGTGGCTAATAATATTATGACCATTAAAATAGTCCTACAATAAAAAAAATGATTTTATTCTATTCAAACTAAAACAAATAAGTCTTTTTGCAGAAGAAAAAACATTATAGGAAATAATGTAAAAATTACCTTGCTCCTTTAAAAACACTAAAAATCACTGTTAAATGTGAGGTTGAATGGGCAACCTCAATTAAACAAGTTACAAATAAATGCAATAGGTAGCGCTGTTGTATGGCACACTATTGTGTTGATTTCATTTGCTGCAACCTAATTAAACTATTTTATTTAAATATTTTCATTTCTTGCTCGTATATTTATTATATGAATCAAAGAAAATATAAAATACATTACATTCCACATGTAGAATTTACATATTTAATATATAAACACTAATCTATAGGTTATTATCAAGACTTTTTGATGTTTAATTTTGAAAGATGTCTCTAATGTAAAAGTATGCATTCATTAAAAAAAACAATTCAAGCAGTACAATTCAAATCAAATAAAGAATTTAAAAAGCTACATTTTTAGCATCATTCAGTTTCAGTGTCACATGACCCTTCATAAATCATTATAATATACTGAATTGGTATATATAATCATGTTTTTATTCCTCTAATCATATTGTAAAGAATGAGAACTTTTTTTTTTTTAACATGTAAGAGGATTTGACTACAAAAATACCAAAAATACTATCAGTTCCTATTGATCAGTGCACTGACATATATCATGCAACTGTTCTGCAGGCCTCCTAAGTTCAAGTCCTTACTTGCAGACCTTTCCTGATCCCAACCACTTCCTGTTAATATCTATTGTCCTATCATAATAAAAGGCAAAAAAGTTCTCCAAAACATTTATTAATAAAAATAATCCAAAATGTCAATCCCTAATTCCTACAACACCGATACCTGGAGCTTTGACAGTTTCTCCACTGACGCGTGCAGCCATGCTAAGTGAGTCTTTTCCTCCATCCACTGCCACTCCCAGCTGACCCATAACCTCACACATGGCCTGACACGCATCCCACAGACACGCTCCCTCTCCTGGCAGCTTAGCAGCCCACATCCAGTTACCACTGCACTTTACATCCTGTGAACACATGCATACAGGGTTCTTTTTTTTAGGGTACCTTTTCCAAAATCAAATGTAAGCACTTTTCAAGGACTCACCAGGTGCATTTTTAAACATTTCCATTCCAAGTGTGGCAAAGTATATACAGTATTTACATACATCATCACATTATATCAGATTCTATTTATTTTATAGTATTCTAAGCAACAATTTCATCATGTTTTTTTTCCAATCCACAACACAGAATTAAAGTCTGTTTATTCTCTTAAATGTAATTTATTTGCATTTTATGTGTCATCTTTCATCTTAATGTTATATTTATTTTAAAATCTGAGGTCAGAGACTAAGGAAAGGCAGATTATGCTACAGGGCCATGCGCAGACTTTTGCAAAGCAAAAAAAAGAAAAAAAGATTTATATTATTTTATTAAAATAGTTAATAATTATTACCTATTTAGTAAGATAAACTATTATATTTTTATAGACACATTTTATAGATAATTATAGAAATTTATACAAAATCTAATCACTTCTCAAACATTGTGAACAGTACATTAAAATTTAAGCACTTTCAAGGATTTTCAGCACCCATACAAACCCCATGCATAGATACACGTCTACCACCTACAGCGATTACCTAACATGTTAGAAAAAAAACACACACACACACACACACACACACACACACACACACACACACACACACATATATATATATATATATATATAATGTATGCAAAAAAAATCACCTTAAGAGCAGTCACTCTTGCAAAAACCAAGTTAGTGAGAGCTTCTCCCACAGCCATTCGAGCTCCAGCTGCTGGAGACAGCAGACCTTTGATGGGCTGCTCTCCTATGGCCGTGGCTGCCCCCTTGAGGCTGAATGGAGACAGAGCAACAACAGCCACATCAGCCAGAGGAGTGTGGAGAGGACCTACACACTGCTGCTGAGCCACCAGACCAGTCACAGATCGATCAACCTGGAATAAAGCAGACTTAATTTAGTTTCATTCCTGTTTGTTGATTGCAAACATGCTGATACTCAAATATAAATGTGTTCCTGTTTAAAGTCTTTTAAAGGAATAGTGTCACTCATTTATTCACCCTTGACTTGTTCCTAATCAGAGTTTTTTTGATGTTGTTGTTGAAAACCCAAGAAGAATGTCAGATAGTATTTTATATGGATGTCAACGGCGGTTTCAATGGTTTCCTGCAGTTTTCAAAATATCTTCTGCATTAAAGAGAAATAAGAAACTCACAAGTGGTTTGGAACCACTTAAGGGTGAAAAAATGGTGAGTAAATTTTTAATTTTTTGGGTGAACTATCCCTTTAATTTTTTTTTGTAATACACATCACATTTTCTAGATTATACACCACATTATACTGTATCAACTGAAACAAGCTGTGAATTAAATTATAAAGCAACTATTTTATGCAATAAACACCAATCAAGGAAAACATTACTAAAAGAGAAATACAATATTTGTACATCAGATTTTAGAAATTTTACGATAGATTTGCTTGATGTTAATTATGCATGTTGGTTATACTGAACGGAACTATATAATTTCTGTTTGTTATATACAATTTTCATTTCTCTTTCTGTTTTGAAAAGCATAATATTTAAAATATCTGCTGTAGAGTGAGCAGAACTAATACACACGTTTATAATATTTTCAAGCAAGGACTACCAAAAGCCTGTTTTACAATATTTTTGAAATTATGTAAATATAACTTACCAAACCAACCTAAAAAATTAGTTTTTCCTCACCTCAACAATGAAACTCTAAACTAATAATCAGATGTGACTTATTCTGCAGAAAACATGACACATTTTAAAAAAGACATTTCATTAATCAATGACATATTCTAATAATTCTAATAATTTAAATAATAGAACTATTAAAAAAAAAACTTTAATGTCTGGATATATCGCAAAGCACATTAATTTGCAACCTATTTCATGGTCACAAGCTGCAAACAACTGTAATACACAAAATAACATTGAAAAGTTATGTATTATTATATGGGTTAATGAGGAGGTACTATACCTTATTGGTTAGGTAGCGTTTGCTGGCCACTGCAGGCAGCCGGAGAACTCTTTCCAGAGCTGGAAGAACAGAAAGATCCGCAGGAAGAGTCAGAGGCTGCAGAGAAACAGACCTGTGCTCCAATATGAACTCCTGAAAAAATAAATAATACTGACTGAGAGGAAAGTGGTAAAAAAAAAAAACAACAACTACAACAACAACCAAACAAGCATAACTTGATAAATAATTAATGCTATCATGATATATACTCACCATAAAACAGGGTTCCCTCTACCACAATTACTAATTTATTTGTAAACATTGCTCTTGCAGGAATTGTTCACACAAAAATTAAAATTTGCAGTTAAATTTATTCATCCAAATGTAGGTGACTTTGATAAAAGTGGCTACGGCACTTTGAGAGTCAAAAAAACAAACATATAGGCAAAACAAAATGATTACCTGTCACTCTTGATGATACTCTGAAACCTCATGACTGATTTCTTGAACATGACAATGAGTTCACTGTACTCAAATGGCCTCCACAGTCACCAGAATGATCAGTCTTTGAAAGAAACAACTTTACTATTCATTTACTTTATCGTTATTATTATCTTTAAACCACAGCCTAGACAAATGGTCTGCGTTTACAAAAGTCTAAACTGCAAGTAAGCATCCAGTTGCATAATGATAAACGTGCTGACATTTTTTTTGCCTGTATATGCATTTTGTGACTCTCAAATTGACTCTCAATAGTTAGTAAATAAAGTAAATGCAAGTCATTGATGTAAAATATTATTTAAACTATCCCTTTCGGATGTTTTGAGCAAATGTAGACCATTTTAATGTGATCAACCAAAATAAATTATTTTTGCACCTTTTGTGGCATCTTTCCAAGGACCCAATCTAGCTCCAGATCCACAGGGTTTCGTCCACCATCAAGACCATGATTCTGTTTATGCAAGTCGTCAACCAGCACAATCTATACAGCAATACATAAATTACAAAGTGTTATGAAGCATCCCCCCTAAAACACAAGAAAAAGGCACATACAGTGTAACTCACCTTGCCATCACCAGTTATCTTGCCCACAAAGTCGACGGGGCATTTCTCCCTTTGACAGACCCTCTCCAGAAAGCTCCGGTCAGAGGGGCGGAGCAACAGAGCATTGCTCTCCTGATACTCCGCCCCCCACAGCTCCAAAACACTGAGGGTGGGGTCTCCTGTCTGAGCATAAGGGTGAAATATGTGAAACACTTTGATACAGAAAAAAAAAAAAACATGATTCTGATGTTCTTATGAATCTATATCTCACCTTAAACTTGCCAGTGTAGATAACGGCACCAGCAGGTTCACTCAGTTCCTTTAACACATTACCTATATAAATAAAAACATATTTAAAGGGATAGTTGACCAAAAATGAAAATGTACTCACTATTTGCTCACTCTAAACTGGTTATAAGTTTCTTACTTCTGTTGAACAAAAACAAAGATATTTTGAAAAACCTGTAACCATTGATTTCCATAGTAGAAAAAACTAACTCTATGGATGTCAATGGTTACAGGTTTCCAGCTTTCTTCACAATATTTTCCTTTGTGTTCAACAGAAGTAAGAAACTGTTTGGTTAGGAACAAGTGAAGGGAAAGTAAATAATGACAATTTTTATTTTTGGGTGAACTATAACTTTACATTGAACCTTTTTGATTGTTCAAAGCACAAATAATTTTTGTGATTCAGTTGTCAAATTTAGCTTGTAAAAGGAGACAGATCTACCATTGCCGCCAGCACCCTGGTCATGAATGCTGCAGATTGGGTTTCCTTCCACTCGCTCCAGGCAGGCCCTGAGAGCTCGGTTCATCTTTTGCTCCATTTCAGCATCTCCTCTTTGAACTGCTCCCAGATCTCTGGCACTGGAGTTATCACCTTGAACCTACAATAATACAAACCTATATTTGGTAATTGCACAGGATATGAGCAATACAGAGGCACACAATGTGTACATTTATTTCAATAAAGCATGTTGGTGTACCTGTATAGAAGAAGCAGCACCTCCACCAACACCAATCCTGTACACGGGACCTCCAATTTTCACCACCTCCATACCTGCCGTGGACAAAAAAAAAAAAAAAAAAAAAAAAAAAAAAGAATGAAAGGAATAAAAATGTATATTAGCACACACTAATGTTCAAAACTTTTGGGCCAGTATATTAAACAAATTTATACAGTTGAAGTCAGAATTATTAGCAACCCTTTGAATTTTTTTTCCTTTTTTAAATATTTCCCAAATGATGTTTAACGGAGCAAGGACATTTTCACAGTATGTCTGATAATATTTTATCTTCAGGAGAAAGTCTTATTTGTTTTATTAAGGCTAGAAAAAAAACTGTTTTTAATTTTTTTAAAACCATTTTAAGTTCAAAATTATTAGCCCCTTTAAGCTAATTTTTTTCCGATAGTCTACAGAACAAACCATCATTATACAATAACTTGCCTAATTACCCTAACCTGCCTAGTTAACCTAATTAACCTAGTTAAGCCTTTAAATGTCACTTTAAGCTGTATAGAAGTGTCTTGAAAAATATCTAGTCAAATATTATTTACCTTCATCATGTCAAAGATAAAATAAATCAGTTATTAGAAATGAGTTAATAAAACTATTATGTTTAGAAATGTGTTGAAAAAATCTTCTCTCAGTTAAACAGGAATTGGGGAAAAAAATAAACAGGGACTAATAATTCAGGGGGGCTAATAATTCTGACTTCAACTGTATTGTATATGCACCAAGAAATACTTTTATTTAGCAAGTGTACAATGTACACAACTATTCAAAAGTCACAGTTAAGACTTTATTTCCACAAAACTGACATGACATAATGTTTTATTTTTCTGAGATTTATTGTAATACCAAAAATAATACCAGAATTGTCACCAGACAACATGATTAGTATAGTATATTTAGAAAGAATTATTTTTTCTCAAGGGAGAGAAATACTTTTGGGGAGTTCTTTGAATAGAAAGAAATAGAAAAAAAAAATCTGGAAAAATTTCTGTCAAGCTTTTTAGGGCTGAGTAAAAAAATAAACGGCTAGTTCTTTTAAAGTTGTAAAACTAAATGCAAAATATAAATTTTTTCAAAATGTTTATTTTTTATTTAATGTGTGATATTTAACATATATGCAGTTTATTTGTAGATATTTGTTTGTTGTATTTATTAGATAAACTAGTAATTTCCATGTGAAATAGTTTCAACGTAAAATCTACATCTAATATAATTTTTACACCTTGAAAAATGTTTTTATAAATCTCTTAACTTTCATTAGTTACATATTTTGATCTATAATATGTGGACATTAATTAACAATATCGATTGAATTTGATTATTAAATTGTTAGACAAGAATTATTAAAGTGCAATAGCAGTATCGAGCAGTAAATTTAATTCTTTCATTGTAAAATTACAATACTAAATATTTGCATCTTTATTTCTTATTTAAAGTAATGCTGCACTGTAGAGTACAGTAATGCCTGCTTAAAAATATAGCTTTGTAAACTGAAACAAATTATGTTCAACTTTACCAACATTTTGAATATTTATAAAATACATTATTAACGCAATTTTTTTGTCACTGCTTTTTTTGTGTGTACTGATGATTTGGCTACATTATATATGCATTAATCATAGCAACATATAAAACTGACTATAAGTGAAGTAAGGAGAAAAGATGCGGACAAACAGGGAACGCTTTAAAATATATTTTTCCACATATACCTGGCTCAGCTTGATCTTTCCTCACATGTGGATCCTCAATAGATCCCAACCCACCGCTGAACATGATTGGCTTGATCCACTCCCGGCGTTCACCATTAGCCAACCGCATTCCAAAGGAACGAGCAAAGCCTTAATGCAATAGAAAATAACAAATAATTCTAGATTCAAGTTTATATTTACAGATAAACAAGTGGCTGCTTGATTTCACCTGCTAGAACCGGCTCCCCAAACTTATTGCCATAGTCAGAGGCTCCGTCACTGGCCTCAATGGCCACCTGAAGTGGAGGAGCAAAGCTTGATGGGTATTCCCAGCCTTCCTCCTCCCATGGGAGCACAAAACCTGAGTAGAGAGAAGATTCTAGTATGAGGGGTTGGGCTCACAAAACAAAATATAGCAAAGAGTGAGCGTAATCTGAACTTTAGGGGACAATACATTTATGAGGTTTAATCTTAAAACAGAAAAACATATTAATATCTTTAAAAGTCCAGTGAATTAAGGCTTACCTGGGATGTGCAGGTTACCAAAGCAGTAGCCAGCAGTGCCTGCGATCACATGACCACCCTTTCCAGCACTCTGCACATCTCGGATTCGCCCGCCAGTTCCAGTTGTGGCTCCGCTGAAAGGAGCAACACCTAGGTGTAGCAAAAAACATTTTATTATTTTAAATTGAACATTACTGTTTTATTTTTGGACTCTAAAACTGTTATTATTATTCACTAAAAGTAAATTATTGTAACAAACATTACAATATGTTTGTTAACTGAAATAGTGCTGAAATAAAATAAAATACAAAAATTAGATGTCATTTGACTCTTCTTGTGATATATTAATTTGTTTCCCATTATTTCCTAAGTTATGTTTAACAGAGAAAGGAAAATTTTACAGTATTTACTATAATATTTTTCTTCTGGAAAAAGTCAATTTGAGGTCAATGTTATTAGCCCTCTTAAGTTTTTTTTTCAGTTAGCAACAGAACAAACCACTCTTATCCAGTGACCTGCCCGATTAACCAAGATTGTCTATTTAACCAAATTATCTATTTAAGCCTTCAAATTGAACCTTAAGCTGAATACTAGTGTCTTGTAAAATAACTAGCAAAAATATTATGTATTGTCATCATGGCACAGACAAAATAAATTAGTTATTAGCAATGAGCTGTTAAAACTATGGTGTTTAAAAATGTTTGGTGATTTGAGGGCTAATAATTTTGACTTCAACTGTATGAATTGCTAAAATTGATTAGATATATTTATAAAAGAATAAAGAATATAAGGGATGACACCTACAAAAAACATTTAGACATAATAAAGAACGTTTTAAAACTGAACATAAATAAAAATTGAACATTAGAATTCATTTATTTTGGCTTGCAGTACATTGTATGTGTAAAAAAAGACTGAACGCATTCAGAATCATACCGGTAGGGAAGTTGTGCGTCTCTGCAGTGAAGATCACGTGTCTGGTAGCATCTCTGCTTTCATATGGACTGGCCTGTGCAGGGTTTGTGGGATACATGCACCTCAGTTCCATGCCTTTAATACCACTACAAACACACAAGAACCACATATTAAAAAAAGCCTGCCCAAAACCCACTGAAGTGGACTGACATTCACAGTGAAGTGTCTAACCTGCTGTTGTCACAGAATTTGATGACATTATTCTGGTTGCTGTGCTGCTGAGTGCCCATAATGAGGCTGAAGAGAGTCTCCTTCTGCTCTTCTCCATCAATGATCATTCGCCCTCTGAAGAACCAGTGACGGCTGTGCTCACTGCAGGACAAACATAGAATTCATGTTAGTGGATGTAAAGGATACACTTTAACTTGGTGTTTATTCTTTAAAGACCATGCACACAACACACATGTTGGTAATTGGTGGTTTACAATGACTCCGCACAGGCGTAATTTTATTTCATACAGTAAAAATGCTTATTACATGGCCTTATCATACCCCACCCCTAAACCTAACCCTCACAGGAAACCTGTGGCAAATTTTGAATGTCAAAAGACCCCGTTAAGTATGATTTGCACATGTTTTGATTTACAAGGACAGAAGACAGAAACCACCTCAATGTTGTAACCTCTGTAATACCTATGTATTATACAAATGCCTGTCCTTGTAAACCACCAAAACCAGTACACACACACACACACACACACACACACACACACACACACACACACACACACACACACACACACACACACACACACACACACACACACACACACACACACACACACACACACACAAACAAACAAACAAACCTGTTAGACTGAGCCAGATCAAAGCATTCTACACTTGTGGGATTTCTTTTCACTTTCTGGAAGAGTGCAGTGTAGTAGTCCAGATCCCAGGAGTCAAATGCCAACCCTGCTCATCCACACAGTAAAAGAGAAAAAATAATATATAGCCAACATTAATATATCTTAGTAACATTAAAACACTTTCATAAAGACCTTGGGTAAAATTAAAGATGAAATGTCCGATACTGACAGCTAGTGACTAAAGTAGGTACTGCACGCAGGGTTGCCAGATTGATGACACAAAACAGGAATGAGTGAATTAAAATCTGGCTTAAAGCAGTCTCTATCTTTCAAACACATCTTCAATTTTTGATTATACTTTTTTCATTAAGGTTTTTAGATATGTGGCTTTTGGAGTAGTGTCTGAATCATTCTTAATCTCACTAAACACATTTTGGCAACACATTAGCTTGAGATCCAGAACCATTTCAGTGAACAGGCACCATATTTTCTAAATTTTCTAAAAGAAACAATTATTTACCTAAAACATCATATTTCCATATTCACCTAGAAAATCATATGTCCAAAAACAGAAATACCTTGACATTTTCATGGACTGTTAGGACTTAGAGAAATCAATTTCACATGAATATTTAACCCAGCATGCCTTAACTAATCTCTCTTTTAGCGTAACTCACGAGTTGACTTTGTCTCTCATACATCATTCATTCACTCTCTTCACACAACTCGTGATTTAATCAACTCGGCTCCACTTATCTTGTGACATGTACACAACTCCTAATCATGTTAACTGCCATGTGACCTTAAAATACTGGTCCATTATTTGTAGAAAGAGTTGCAGACCTCATCTCTGAGCACAGCCTGCATGTGCATTTCTGATGCAGCTGATTGAATCTCCCGGTATTTTTTCTCCTAAAGTAGTAATACAGTTTTCAAGTAGTAACTTATTGTTATTTTTATATAGTTTTGCTCTATTCTGACAGAAAAATATAGATTAAACTACTAGTTAACTGTTAGCTTCTATTGATTGCCCATTTAGATTGTGCTGAATGTTATCTACTTGTTAAGTCGTGATGAATGTATGAATGTTTCTCGGTCCAAGCTGCTGCTCATTTGGATTTAGAAAATTATCTATGACCACTTTATTAGTCATACGAACATTAAAGTGAATCTATTGCAAAATAATGGTGTAAACTACAGTTTCTGGATTTGCTGAATCATATACATCAATGTTTTAGCATTTTATATTCAAGAAAATCACTTTCTGGCCATCTGATATTAGGCAGGAATGTATACATGCCGATCATGATTTTCAAAATTATTAAAGCTCTCTTCAAGTGTTTATTAGTACCATTTGTTGAGCCTCCACATATAGTCTGAGTATTTGGACACAGAATAAAGCATTTGGATCAAATAAAGACCAAGCCAATTTACATGCCTCCCAATTAGTAATACCATGGGACACAAAGCAACTTTGTACACTGATGCATGTCAAAAAAGCACATTATTGAGTAATCAGTCTTATCGTTATTACCTTTTTGTTAATGCAAAAGCGATTCCAAACACAACTCTTACCAAGTTCATCATTGGCCTTTTCCAAAGCAGCACGCCCTTTTCCTAGAATGTCCACCTCAAACACATCCTGCGGCCGAATATCAACTGCGAACGATGTGATTGGCTGAGCGTAAATGCATTCAGTCATGCTGTCATACAAGCATGAAATTAGACTCTCCATCTCTCCGTCCTTCATGCCAACTTTACATCCTTCCTGGGGCTAGATGGGGATGAAGAAAAGAGAGCTTTTGATTAAAACAAGGGAAAAAACCTGTAATGCAAGTCTATTTAAAGCTGTTCTCTTGACCTTGATGAGATGCCTGTGGGAGAGCTCGACTCTCGTCACCCGACTCAGACATGCACTTTGGCAGATGGACACAGCATTGGTGGACCAAGCAGTGGAGAAGTTCAACCTGAAGTGGTCAAGATATAATTGTGATTTAAGTAGTATAAAAGTTTTTAATGACATACCATGATGATAGGAGGTTACCTGGGTCCAATCTCCACCAGTCTTGCTCCATCTTCTGCTTTTAGAGTGGGCTCCTCTAACAAACTGACAGAATATGGTGGGCTAAACAACCAGCGCAAAATGTCTTTTTGTGCAAGACTTAAAGAATCAGGCCCTAAGAGAGAAAGAGATTATGATGATGATGACAATGACAAAAGAGACAGTATAACATAAACAGTTTTTTTTAATGTGACTGGCCTTACTACAAATGCATTTATAAGAGTTGAACGTATAAATTAATTTTTAAAGGTTTACTTTAGTCAATTTATTTGGCGTTTATGTCAATATTTAATGCCCCTAAAAAGTACGATTCAACTTATTTTGCACTTGAAATGCTTTGATAGTTGCTAAAGGAAAAGCAATGGAGAAACATGTCAAGAGTGTGTTGTAAAAAAATCAATTCTCCACATGTTTATTTATTTGTAATGCCGGATAATCAAGTTATCTAAACATATTGATTAGCAAGCCACGCAGGGCTTTACATTAACACCCGCCAACCGCAGGTAGAATTCAGCTCTGGCGGGTTAGACAAACACCTCCACTAGCCACTTTGGCTGGTTGGAAATAATTTTTAAATTGTAGTTTTCTTACAAGCAGGGTTCGACAATAAGCATGGCCCAATGTGATCTTAGAATCGAGAAGCAGCAGGACTGACAAAAATAACTGTGTTCGCGCAAGCAAAAAAAGCAGGTAAATACCGAACGAGAGGATGATCACTCACGCGCACAGGTGATGTGATGCGTGCGACTGTTAAAAAGCGTGCGCGCTCCCGTTTACTTGCGCGAAGTCACCGTGCCTAGAGGAAGCGCAACTGATCGGTTCCCTTTGAAAGAGCGATGATCGTGCACCCACAGTCCTGCTGCTTTTAAGAGCTCAAGATTAAAAAAAAAAAAATACACATCTTCTTTTGTAAGCAGCAGCGGTCACTGCTTTCATTTTAATTATTCTTTAACAGGTTATTAACAGGCCTATATTAACCGTGTGCGGGTGATCATCCTTTCATTATCAAACATGGCATGTTTCACCTGCTTTCTTTTGCTTACAGTTATTTTTGTTAAAATGGTTTAATTATATTTCTTTATAATAACATTGCTTTAATGGGCGATTACTCCTCATTTATGTGTGGTTAACTGGTGATCTAGGACCTTTAGCCAGGAGAGATTACTGTGCATATTTTAGTTACACGACAATAATTCTTTTTTTTAAATGTAATGTTTTTTTAAAGAAAAGTTTTGTTGAATTAAAAAGTGCACCTATACAGCTATATTTTCCTTGTTTTGACACATTAAAAATTGTGGCTAAGAAATACTTATTTGGTGTGGTCAACTTGGTAAATCCCTAATTTTGAGCCCTGAACAGTCATGTGAAATAAAAACTGATTGCATTGCGTCACAACCTATTTGCTCATGCACACTGAGCAAGCTAATACACATTACACACAAGAAGTTAAATGAATGAGAAGGCATGTGGACATAACACAACATCTAAATCAAGTCATTTTAGCATGTCAAAGTCAAATTTATGCATATAAAATATATTTTCCCAACAAGAAAAGTGTGGCTAGTGAAAATGGCGAGTGGCTAGTAATGTTGGAAATCTACTAGCCACAGTGGCTGGTGATCAAATACGTTAATGTCAAGTCCTTCACCCACGTTATTATTAATATGCACTGCTTTTGGTAGATTATTATGGTCATCATGAAGGAGCTGATCTTTATTTTGTCCAATCAGTGTTAGTAGATCATCCACAGAAATTCCACTCTCATCAAGAATTTTGTGAGAAGGCATTTTTAGTAAATATTGTTAAACTGAACTGGAAAATGACAAATGTTATCCGAGTTGCCTTTTTGTTTCATTTTTGACAAACTTTACAACTTTGATCCTAGTATTAAATTAAACTAGGGCTGCACGATATTGGAAAAATCTAACATTGAAATATGTTTTTATTTTGCGATATAAATACAATTTCACCAGATGACTTAATATCTCTATTTGGAAAGAATTTATAATGTAAGATCAACTGGGATGATTCTGCAGCGGGAGTGCATCTCCATGAAATCTAATAAACAATCTATAAAATGTTTGGTGTCCCCCGACAATTTTCGTTGTTGTCTGTCCTATTTGCAGTGCCTTTCTGTATTTGCATGTATTGTAAGTATTTTCATGCATAACAATCTATAAATACAATCAAGAAAAAGATACAATTGTTTGTAACAAGTGTTTTATCATTTCCCGAGTCTAACAGTATTCAAGTACAGTAACTGAATGATAAAAATAAAAATAATTCAATAAAATTAATCATAGTTAAGGTCACAAATGGTACAATTTCTTATACCTGAATGTTTTTTTAGTCATCATCCAAATCACAGGCATTTAAAAAAATGCATGCAAATGATAAATTATAATACAAGCATAACATTTCATATCCTGCGATGTGTCTATTTCAAATGATCACATTGCGATATCCATGCTGAAACAATTTATTGTGCAGGCCTAAATTGAACTGTATCAACACAGAACTGACTTGCACTCTATTAAAACACTATTATATTATGCAATGTGGTTTAAAGCAGATTCTGCTTCATAACTACTGAACTTAATTACTAACAAGAATTTACCACCAACAGTCAAACTATGTGTACACCTATTTATTGTCTTATATGTATTACTGTCAACATCGTCAATTGTATATTGTCTTGTTTTTTAGGAGTATGTTGTTAGTAGAGTAGTTAGGGAGTATTGTAGTATTTTGCACTGTCTGTCTTTGGACTGTCTAGAGCCAGCACCTAAGCTTTTCACTCATCATAGTACACAGTGATTTGATTTGATAAGCTGAATATTTTAGAAGTGTGAAGCTGCTATGGAATTATCTAAATTGCATAAAACACTATTTAAATACATTTGTATTAAAAGGAGTCACAATAGTTTTTCCATTTTTATATGATACTCTCATACCATCCAGCTCTACATTGTAGCAAAGCTCTGTTGTTATAATGACATCTGGATACAGTTGTGCGATCCTTCTTATGGCCCGAGCCTCTCCGGTCTCCTCTGTCCTGTAGAAGCGCACGACAGGCATGATCTTGAAAGACAGACAGAGAAAAAGCATCCATTTAATGTGTTGCAATTTTTTTCTTCACTATACTGTACTTGTATAACAGGTATGTGTGTGCCATAGCTAAATATGTAATAAAATCTCAGTTAACTTTTCAAAGAAAAAAACTACTGCTACTTTGATTTACAAATTTAGTAATTATCAGATCCATACAGATTTACAATTGCTGACCTCTATATGGAATGATTTATCAAGATGAACTAAGTCAGGGGTCAAACAAATAGTTTGGGTTGCATCAAAAGGCAGGCAAAAACAGCCTAGTCAAGGGTTACCACTTCAGTTAAAAATAAGGGCAGACTAATTTTTAATCACTCAAATAGAGGAATAGTAACAAACTCTTAAGCAATGTAAACAATAATATTATAATAAGTATTAACGTTACTAACTCAACAGTGAGGACGAGGTACAGCGAATTATTAACAACCTTTTCGGTGCATATTATATCACAGCCACTTCAAATAAACACTGTAACTTAGCAAACCAAATAAGTTCAAAAGTTTGATGTTTGAAGTTAGTAAGCGAGTACCTTACTTCTCTGTGGCTCGAGAAATCCGCTGGTAGATTCGTCAGTGTTGGATAGTCCACTCTGTGACGGTGTTGTTGACCACCGCAGACACGGCACACTGATCCACGTGCGTCTGCGGGCTAAACACGAACCTTCCGCCACAAGGATCCCCAAGGATCAGCCCCTCGACGCATGCGCACATCTCAAGTTTCATCATTCAGACCTGAAAAATGTACCCGAGTAATTTACACCGCTATCATTTCATTCACTGACATTGTTGTGGTTTTAATATGTAATGCATGCACTACGCTAACTTTTAAAAATACTTTTAAAAAGAAAGAAAACAATCTGATGTGGTCAGTACTTGACGGCCTGTGGAAAGTTTCGAGAGTAAGCATAAGAAGTGTAAAAATCAAATGTAAAAAATTAATTAACTGGATTAATAAAAACTATTTAAAAATTAAGAATGAGATAAATAATCGAACAATTTATTAAGATAAATAAACTCAAATAAAAGTATAAAAACATCGAATCAGTTAGATAACAATGTAATTAAATAAAATTCTAATAATTAATCCAAAATATTTAATAATTTTAAACAAATTACATTAAAATCAAGAATAAATATTTTATTACAAGTTAATAAATTTGCTAATACATTAAACATTAATGAATACAATAAATCAACAATTATATGCAAATAATATAATAATTTTTAGTTAGTCATATGCAGTAAACTTGTACTGTATTTCATGTTTCCCTTCATCCAGCCATTCACATGCTTCTTTATTGAGTCTAGACAGCCAATCAGAACGTTTCATGTTCACACTCCTCTGTCAGAGGTCAAACATGGCGGCGTGCACAAGGAGGGCGAGAGAAATGATGGGCTTATTACGAATTTTAAGAAGTCTGCCTCAGAATGAGAGTATGTAACTATTACACATTACTAAGTTCATGTTCGTTGATAAAACCGGAAGAATGCTAATGACTGATACAGATAGCGTTAGTTGTCTGTGCCTGATATTTAAAATAATTTCTACATAAAATGTAATTTTTTTATCTTTAGGGTTTCTGTCGACGTCTGTAATGAGACACGCGTCAGATGGACCTCCAAAATTCACCCCTCCGACCAAACCCGTTTTCACAGATAAAGCACAAGAAGAGGCATCAGTCCGGCGGTATGTACAATGTTGTTAAGTGGATATGATTATGCTTTGATTTGCACCAGCCTGCTTCTTTAGGTAACACAAAATTCATTAGGAATCAGAACATGACAGCCACTAAAATGTCATTCAGTAGTATTACAGTAATGTAATAAATACTGTATAATAATGTAACAAAACAATCTTGTCAGATGTATTTTAAGTCAAAGTCAGCTTTATTGTCAATTCAACCACATGTAACGTTACAGGACACACAGATAATCTAAATTGCGTTACTCACAGACCCTAGGTGCCTAACTTTGTAATATTATACAAAAAGTAGAATTTTTAAGAGAAATTACAATAAATACAATTACTCATATAATATAATCTAAGAATACAAGTAAAAATAAACATTTGTAAACGATACATTTACACTTAAGGGCACATGGCAAGGAGTGCAAACCAGAGTTGTGCAGATGCAAAACTGTATAGTGCAAACTGAGAAACAGGTAAGAAACTGAGGTAAAGTGGGTTTTATATTTGCACTTTCACCTTAATATAATTTCAGAAAAGTATTCTGTGCAATAGGGACATCATAATATCGATCATTTCCCTATACTGGGTTGCAGCTGGAAGGGCATTCACAGTGTAAAACATATGCTGGAATTAGTTGGTGGTTCATACCGTTGTGGCGACCTCTGAAATAGAGACTAACCTGAAGGAAAATGAATGAGCAAATATTATCAGCCAAAGACTATGAAAAGCATAACATTGTTCACAGTCAATTAAATAGTGCTAATGTTGTTTTGAAGTCATTATTACATGCGATTTCACACTGAATATTCAAAGTACCATGGTAAGTAAAATCTCAATATTTAAGAACAATACTTGGCGACTTATAGTATGACAGAATAGTACTAATTCAGTGCAATTTTAAGTCTTTATACTTTGCCACTTGATTTTGTTCATTTGTCAGAGTTTTTAATGATTTAAAATGCAATAAAATTTAGTATTATTAATATTACTATACCTATAATGCATACAGCTCAGAATAAGTATTTTGTATTGTTTTTACATAAATATTTCTGTTGCTCTGACTGACGATGGAAATTTATCTTACCCATATTTAGACTTTTTATTCATAGTAAATTAAAATTATTTACATTTAGTTAAGTGAAACATTATACACATTCTTACATTAACATGCATTTTTGTTTTGATTTACTAATAGTATAATCAATTAATTAATTATTAATTTAAAAATATGCAAATGTTGCCTCTTATGGATATAACTGTTCAGTGCTTCCCATAGGTTTGAAATATACTTGTGGTGGTAGCCAGATTGAAACACACCATTTACCCAAATCACATACATAGTAACTATATGTGACAAACAAAACATAGTTTAATCTTTAACAACAATTTTATTTATTATGACACTGTTGTACACTGTTTCTTTTCAATGGGTTAAAGTAAATAAATAAAAAAAAAAAAGACATCCACAATTTCTTTTACTTTTATGCTATTGAAAAAGCCCTGTCAGCCACTAACAGGTCAAATCTGCTTCTCTCTCTTTCAAGTTCAAAGCAAACTTGAATGCCAAAGCATTTTAGATAGGTATATAAAATAGCCTATGTAATATATTAACATCAAATTAATAAAATAATCAGCAAATGAGAAATAAATGACAGGAAAAGGAATAAAAACAGACAATATCTCTAAAAATAATCATAATCACGAGATTAAAACGTGTAGATTTTTAAGGCAAATGCTTTGATTAACCAATATTAATGGTGTACATATATTTTGCAGCCATCTTAGACCAGTCATTTCGTCCTCTTTATATAGTAAAGATTTTTTGAGTCGTTTAGATAAAAAAAAAACAATTTGATGTTTCTCTCGCAACTGTGCTCGAGCAGTCAGCTGCAAAGCCAAACGAAAAACTCATATGAGCTTGTGTCGCAAAAAGCTGTGCCTCTGTGGGTCTACAGAGCATGTGAGACTGTCTTTGGGGAGTATTGACTGATCTTGCGCGCACACAATGAAACGGGTAAACGAGAGAAGATTTTCCACTATTCAATCGATCGCGGATGTTTGGTTATATTGGGTGGATACAAAAAAATTAAAAGATGTTAATAATAGTAAAAAAAAAAGTGTCACTAAATATACTTGGGCGGCTGTTAATATACCTGGGTGACCTGCCCAGGTAAAGTCTATGTGTGGGAAGCACTGCTGTCAGTTGTGTAATCTATGATGAAACAATTTTCATCAACGCGTTTAGCTACTTGGGTCTTATCTTTCACTTTTTTAAATGAAAACTGAACAGCATGTGAGTAGCATGTTTCAATGTGCTTTCATTTTTATTTAGGGTTTTAAGTCCAGAGTTCATCCCTCCTCGCCAGCGCACAGACCAAATCAAGTTTTATATAGAACGGAAAGATATGATACAGAGGAGGAAAGTTTTCAAGATTCCAGAGTTTTACGTTGGTAAGAAATGCAGACTTCTATAACACTATATGTGCTGCTAGAAAGATAAAAATACAGATAAAAAAATCTGTCTTCTCTGTTCCTTCTTTATAAACAGCATTTCTCTTTACTGTTTCATGTAGGCAGCATTTTAGCAGTGACCATGACAGATCCTTACGCGAGCGGTAACCTGAATCGCTTTGTTGGAATCTGCACTCAGCGCTCTGGAAAAGGATTGGGTGCTACTTTCATGCTTAGGAATGTCATCGATGGCCAGGGTAAAATAAACAATAACTTTTTTAATTTCAGTTTTGTTTCATTATGGCTGAAAGCTTAGTTTTGGACAGACTGCTGAGGCAGCATAACATTTTAATTATGTACAACAAAATAGAGCTTTAGTGGTTACTTTTATTATTTAAATTACACAACACTAACATCACGCTGGAAATGACATCAAAAGTGGGAAAGGTTGGTCAAAAATGTACATTTACACACAGAATGAACACTGAGTGCAATCAGATGAAGGAGTCTCAGCAGACAGGAAGTGATGCTAGATTAGGATTCGGACACACCTCAGTGCTGTCTAACCTTGGAATGCATCCTGCTTTCAGATGCAGCCTATATGTTCTAATGCACCGAAACATCAAGTCAATATAATTGAAAATTGTTGACTATAAATCTGATAAATTATTAAATTACCAGTAATGGTCATCAGGAGGAATTTATGAATATATGATGCAATCTACCAACTTATGTACCAGTGTATACAGATGGTTCAAAATCAGATGGACGAGTATCTACTGCAGCAGTGATTGGTTCAGAGTGTTTCAGAAAGAGTATTCCTGGACAAAGCTCAATGTTCACAGCTGAAGCTTGAGCCTTGTTTTTAGCTCTGGAACAAACAGAAAAAACAAGAACGCCAGTTTTTAAGTTGCACAGATTCTGTCCTGCAAGCACTTGAATCTATACAAACTGATCATCCTATGATTTTTAACATAATAGAAAAAGTGGACCTTTTAAATGAAAAAGACTTTGATATTATTTTCTGCTGGATAGCTGGTCATATGGGATTTCATGGAAACGAATGTGCAGATAAAACAGCTAAGGAAGCCCTACAGTTGGAAATTACAGATTTAAAATTTTAGAATTTTACATTCTGTTTACTAATGAGAAATGGTAAATGGAATAGGATGAATATAGATAGGGAAAAACAAATTGTATAGAGTGAATTCATTTGTAAATAAAAGAAATAATTACGACTTTGAAAATAGACATGATCAGGTTGTACATACGAGATGTAGAATCGGACACTCAAGACTTACACACGCATATTTATTAAAAGGGGGGAGAAAAACCTATTTGTGACTTGTGTAAGAATATTTTGACGATAAAATATTTTAATAGAATATGTATTTTTAAATGATGTTAGAGAAAACAATTTTTTCGGGAAATATTTTAAGTGAAATGTTTGAAAAGGTGCCTTCAGACTAAAAGATTGTATATGACTTTTTTAAGTGTTGTTGCTATTTGTTCGTTTAAAAAAAAAATATATATATATACAATGTATGTTTCTTAAGAAAGTGATATGATTATATATTGTATATTTAGTATATGTTTTGCCATGAAATAGCCAATGCTGCTGATATGGCATTAAATAATAAATAAATACATTTACCAGTAACTTCACTATACAATATTGAATACTGGATTTCTATGGAGAAATTACGTATGAAATTAAATGGTAAGTTGGTAAGAGTAGGTTGGTAAGAGTAGTTAGTTGGTAAGAGTAGTTAGTTAGTTAGTTAATTTAGACTTTATAAATCCCAAAGGGAAATTCACATCACAGCAAAGCTCACCATAAAATAGAAATTAATAAATATTATTGACCTTATTTTGCAATGAGGAAGTGCGCTTGTTTCTGCAATTGGTTTTAGAACTTCCGATTCAGTTGCTTTTGGGAGAAATGACTAGGAATAATAAATGGCAAAAAACTGTCAAACTACTTGTTTTACAAACAAGTGTTTGCATGACAATACAGACAAAGCAGAATAATATAATAAGAAAAAATCAGTTTGCAACATCAAGCAGCATAACGAGCTGTTTTTAACATCTAAAAATGAATAGAAGTGAATGAGACCGGAAGTCTCAAACCAAATAGATTCAAATGGCTGCTCCCGTTCGTACGCGAATAATAAGGTGAATAAGAAAAACACAGAATAAGCTGCTTTGGCACCCAAGCTATTCTAAAAATGAGCAAATGTACCTAAAAAAGCACAAAAAACTACAAACATGAAGTAATGCAAACATAAGTAAACAAATCCAAAATGCAGAGATGCATGTTTAAATGACATAAAGCTGCAATAAAGCCCATAAAGCGTTTATTTGTTGTTTTTTTCAATTTCAGCTACAAAACTATGTGGAATGCCTCAAGTGTGTGTGTGTGTGTGTGTGTGTGTGTGTGTGTGTGTGTGTGTGTGTGTGTGTGTGTGTGTGTGTGTGTGTGTGTGTGTGTGTGTGTGTGTGTGTGTGTGTGTGTGACATTTATATCTTTGAATATTTCCAGAGTCGTTTTAACAAAAGCATGATAATATTGAAAACTGTGACAAATTTGGTGATTATAATCTTGATATAAGATTTTTCATATGATTACATTACTAGTGCATTTGACTTTTGTTACCGTTTAGTCATGAATTTGAAATTAATCATTTTTTATTCACTGTAGGAGTGGAGATATGCTATGAGCTGTACAGTCCACGTATGCGTAAGATCGAAGTGTTAAAGCTGGAGAAGAGACTGGATGACAATCTCATGTACTTGAGAGACGCTCTACCTGAATACAGCACCTTCGACTTTGACATGCAACCGGTCCATTATGAGCTCACGAAAGACGTCCCAGTCAATCCGGTACGACATTTCAATCAAACATCTTTATCTGTGTTGTTCTGTAATGTTACATTGTACACTTATGGTGTTCAGCCACCAAATTTAAAAGATTTTCTTGTCTGTTCCGCTCTTTCTCTTGTAGTTAAAAGTAAAAATGAAGCCAAAGCCGTGGTCTAAACGTTGGGAGCGCCCCAAGTTTGACATTAAGGGTATCCGCTTTGACCTGTATTTGACTCCAGAGCAAATGGAGCATGCGCAGAAGTGGGGAGAACCATGGAGAGAGTATGATATGCTGAAGGAGTACGACACATCCAGTCTAGAGAAGAAGATCCTTGAGGAGGTGGAGGAAAATCTCAGAAAATAGACTGTACATGGAGACTATCTCCGTGAATGGACATGAGGCTCAGGTGACCACTTCTAAGATGCTGAACAGATCTGAGACATGCTCGTCTAGGTTTGTGGAGTGCTTCAAAAAGGATTTTGGAGATGCATGGAGATATGTAACTTTGGGAGGGGTGTATTTTTGGAGATTTTCATGTGTCTAAATTACCTTTTTTATCACTGGCTCATTTGCTGATGCTTATCTACAAATGGCCACAGTCAATTAAAATAATAGCAATAATTCTGTGCTATTGTTTATTGTAGTGCCATTAGTGTCATCAAATGCATTTCTCTGTGGTTTTACTTTCTTGCTTGACCAATAGGGGGCAGCAGAGAACACAAGTAATACATGTAAATTAATATCTGAATAAATAATAAATCAAATCTAAACGGTTAATCCTGAGACTGATGACATTAAGTTGTTCATAGTCAGCGTCAATAATATAATTTTTGTAGTTGTTGTTTTTAGAATGGTTAAAATGATTATTTAGCAAAATTATAATACATCCATTAGAATTGACAGTAATGATAATTGATCTCAACATTGATGATGAAAATAAGATATTATAATGATTGTGGCACTGAGGATTGGTGTAGTTTTGTCTTTTAAAGTGATAATTTTTAAAAAATTTGTTTATTTATTCATCCATTTTTTTTGCTCTTTTGAACACAGAAGTTATTTTGTAGAATGTTGGAAACCGGTAGCCATTGACTTCATAGTATGTACTTTTCCTACTATAGATGTCAATGGTTATCGGTTTCCAGAGAACTGAAGAAAAAAATGGTTTGGAACAAGTCAAGGATGAGTAAATAATGACAGAATTTACATTTGTTTGTGAACTATCCCTTTTTATGTTCTTGGATTGCCTGAAGGTGAGTAAATTAACAGCAAATACCTTGTTTTTTTTTCTTGTCAGTCCTACACTTAAGGAGATTTTTTTTTTTTCATTTTGTCATTATTTACTCACCCTTTACTTGTCCCAAATCTTTTTTACTTGCTTTCTTTTGTTGAATACAAAGGATGATACTATGAAGGAAGCTGGAAACCTGGTAACCATTGACTTCCATAGTACAGGTTTGGAACCTACAGTGTGAGTAAATAGTGAGTACATTTTTTGTTTTTAAATGAACTATCCGTTGTTCCTACACGTGAGTCAACACAGCTTTTAATATGACCCAGTTAATTATATGTACAGAGATCAACACCTATTAACGACTACTAAATCTTAAACCTGCCTAGAGTGGTTCTGGTACCCAAAGTCTCACTACAACTCGTCCAGCAGACATGTTATGCTGGTTAAGTACACTCACTGGCCACTTTATTCGGTACACCTGTCCAACTGCTCGTTAACGCAAATTTCTAATCAGCCAATCACATGGCAGCAACTCGATGGTCAAGACGATCTGCTGCAGTTCAAACCAAGCATCAGAATGGGGATGAAAGGGGATTTAAGTGACTTTGAACGTGGCATGGTTGTTTGTGCCAGACGGACTGGTCTGAGTATTTCAGAAACCGCTGATCTATTGGGATTTTCACACACAACTATCTCTAGGGTTTACAGAGAATGGTCTGAAAAAGAGAAAACATCCAGTGAGTGGCAGTTCTGTGGGCGCAAATGCCTTGTGATTCAGAGGAGAACGGCCAGATTAGTTTGACCTGATAGAAAGGCAACAGTAACTCTAATAACCACTCATTACAACCGAGGTATACAGAAGAGCATCTCTGAACGCTCAATATGTCCAACCTTGAGGCGGATGGGCTACAGCAGCAGAGGACCACACCGGGTGCCACTCCTGTCAGCTAAGATCAGGAAACAGGCTACATTTCCCACAGGCTCACCAAAATTGGACAATAGAAGATTGGAAAAACATTGCCTGGTCTGATGAGTCTCGATTTCTGCTGCAACATTCGGATGGTAGGGTCAGAATTTGGCATCAACAACATGAAAGTTTGGATTCATCCTGCCTTGAATCAACAGTTCAGGCTTGTGATGCAATGGTGTGGGGGATATTTTCTTGGCACTATTTGAGCCCATTAGTACCAATTGAGCATTGTGTCATTGCCACAGCATAGCTGAGTATTGTTGCTGACCATGTCCATCTCTTTATGACCACAGTATACCCATCTTCTGATGGCTACTTCCAGCAGGATAATGCGCCATGTCATAAAGCATGAATCATCTCAGACTGGTTTCTTGAACATGACAATGAGTTCACTGTACTCAAATGGCCTCCACAGTCACCAGTACTCAATCCAGTAGAGCACCCTTGGGATGTGGTGGAACAGGAGATTCTCATCATGGATATGCAGCAACAAATCTGCAGCAACTGTGTGATGCTATCATGTCAATATGGAACAAAAAACTGGAATGTTTCCAGTACCTTGTTGAATATATGCCACGAAGGATTAAGGCAGTTCAGAAGGCAAAAGGGGGTCCAACCCGGTACTAGTAAGGTGTATCTAATAAAGTGGCCAGTGAGTGTATGTTTAATCAGCAAGGTGTTGTTTACATCTAAAATTCACCATCTTTTTTATAAATATGACTGAACATTTTTGTAACCAGTTTGTCCTATTTGAAACTCCAAACTAAAACAGCGTGCACTGTCCAAACTAAAACTGCACACAGCACAGACTTCCAAGTCAGTGACTTCTCATTTTCTACTCTTTCAACTCAGCCTCTCTATGTATAATCCCACACAGAGCGAGCATGTCACATTATTTTCCTGACATGATATTTTGTGGAGCTCATCTTCTGGATCCGCGCGCGCTAATCCTCGAGCACATCTGTGCAGCGCTACGGAGCTCCGCCCATCCTGCTGTTGTGAGAGTGACGTCAGCCCTATCACTTGTGGAGAGTGAAGCGACGCCGCAGTCCGCGATCTGCAGTGAGTGAGAGAGCAGGTACAGCCGATCCTTCACCTGGAAACCACAACCGCACGTACTCCGTTATCCGCGGATATTTCCGGTTACGCGCAAATCACAATAACACCTCCGTCTTTCTCATTCGCCGCACGCACGGTAAGCGTTAATCTTTTGCTATTCCTCGTGGGTTATTCTATTGTGATGCTTACAATAAGCTTGCCGGTGCCTATTGTTAATATCTGCGAATCACTTTTCAGCCTATTTCATGTCTAACGAGCAGTTCTTAATTATTTTATCCGAGAGGGGGAAACGCGCAGTTTCGGAACAAAAGCGCGGAAGGTTGCTGGAGAAGAAGCGGATTCTCTTATTGATTTCAGTCATATAACGGACAAACTTGTTGTGCAGGTTGCGAACTTAGAGGGGAACTCAATCCATAATAACCTGAAATATAAGAGCTGGATCATTCTAAGTGTTTCCCTGCGGGACGCTGAAGGTGTCGTCAGAGATGCAACACACCTGTCCCACTAGTGCACCTGCCTCCCTCATGCACTTGTTTTGGTGACCGTTTATTCATTTGTTGACTAAATGAGTGCTTTTAATAGACAGGGTTCTGGTTACATGTTAGAAATTGGAAAAAACTATCCATAAGTAGGGATTATGTTGGGATGGTTTACCAAAAAATGAAAAATTACTCACTGTTTACTCCCTCAATTGGTTCCAAATCTTTATACGTTTCTTTATTCTGTTGAACACAAAAGAAGATATTTTGAAGAAAGCTGAAAACCTCTAAGCATTGATTTCAGTAGCATAGGAAAAACAATACTTTGGAAAGGAAAGGTGGCAAGTTTCCAGCTTTCTTCAAAATATCATGTTTTGTGTTCAAGAGAAGAACTCAAACATCTTTTTGACCTGAATGATGAGTAAATGATGATAGAAGTTTCTGTTTTGGGTGAACCATCACTATAAGGCATTTTTTTTTTTTTTACATTTTTCACTTACACTTGACATCTATTGGGGTTAGCTGGAAAATAGTAAAAAAAATATTAATTGTGATAATTTTTTAATCATAATTTTTTTTGTATTATTTATTTTTAATATATATATAATTTCATTCAGATATTGGCTGATTCTACTTGAAAGAATTTACATGTATCAAGAACATTTTATTATTAACGTGTGATCCGTTTGTTCTGAAAGGTTTATAATCAGACTTGTTCTCATAAGTTGTTTATAAAAGCCTGTAGATTGAATCTTATGTAGAGCTTGGGATGTTTTTCCTGGAAAATCATGTGATGTTTAACGCACACTTCTGTGAACCTCTTATCCGTTCAGTGAGACATGAAGCAAATCTTTATCAGCATATGGCAAAAAAAAAAACATTCTGTACAGTAATATCAGTATTCCATGCTGAAATTAATTTTGCATTATATATTTATAACAGTGTAATTTGAGTCACCTTGTTGACTTGATTTCGGTGAGTTCTGTTGATTTTCAGTGAATTTTTGGTAGTTTTTTTGCAGAGTTTGTGCAAACATATTGCTATGACCAGATGCTTTCTTAACCACTGTTTTCTCTCCACTGCGAGATTGGTTGTTAATGTTGTTCACACACACAGGGTTTCAACTTTAAAAGATTACATTTGGTTCCTAAAATCATGTTTTAAGAATAAGCCAGAAAATTTATTTCACTTGACATAATTGTGTTCCTATTATATAATTTATTTCTCATATTATTTGTTTTATGTTTTTAAAGTCCAAAGTTCAGATCAGCTTAGGTATTGTTATTCTAAATCTGAACAAACACACTCACACTATGAAGAAATTATGTCAAGCTAGCCGTCATAAAATATCACAGACATCTGAATCTTATTTCCAAAGTATAATGAATTAGTTGCATTTGTGTCTTTTGCTAAAACATTTGAAGCAGGTGAATGATTTTGACACACAAAATTTAGTTGCACTTATTTTGGCAGGTTTTCACCTTTTATATTTAGATAATACTGATGATTCTGGGTAACACTTTACAATATGGTATCATGCAATAGTTACCACAAATAAAAACATGCTTTTCTATTAATGGTAAACATATTGAGTAGGCATGGGCCAGTATAAGATTCTGACAGTATGATAACCTTGGATAAAAATATCCCGGTGTCACGGTATTGTGATTACTGCTCCAAAATAAGTTCTTTTAAATGTCTGTGTAAAAAACACCCCCCCCCCCCCCCCCCCTATTGAACACAATATGTTTTATTTTAAGAAACATTTAAAATATTTTGGACCAGTTGCTTTTGATGTAGAGGTTTTTTTTCTGCTGAAGATACTGTTGCCCTAAAAAACTAAATATAGTTGTGGAAAACATGTAAAAAAACAAAAACATGCATATGACTTAGGAATGGTATAACAGAATACTTCGGCATTTTTAAAGCCTTGAACCGGTTATCGTCCCATGCTTAATATTGAGTGATATTTTTTGTTATCAGTGATGTGCAATCTGCTCATATATGTGAAAATCTAAAAAAAAAAAACATTTATCACAACAATGTTGGTTTCACAAACATTTACCTAACAATGAGCATTACATTTGTTGCATTTATTCATCTTTTTTAATGTAGTTCATAAAAATTCTAAACTTCATAAGTGTTCCATGTGCATTTTATTATTAGCGTATATATCTTTTGATTTCTATAATGAAAATATTTTTTATTGCTGACAGATCAGATTCTGAGAAATGGTATGGTACCCATTTTAGATAAAGAAGTCAAAAATAAGTTTATGACATCTAATTACAACTAAGAAATATACCCAACCAACACCAATCCCATCAAATTGTCGATTAGTATCACTCAGAACTTATGAAATGATACAGTAACAGGAGGACTGTACTGTGAAGTGTGACCCAGGTTCTTTCCTTTGAAGTTTTTTAGATTCACAGACTTTTGTAGAAGTAGGTTATGTAGTGTGTGCCAACTGCCATATATTCTCATAACTCTCTCCCCCCAAGGCCAGCGCTGTTAATCAAAGCACAGAGGCTACAATCTGTTTCGGCTCTTGCATCTTCTCAGTATGTGGGGCATGGGCCAGTCACAGTAGTAAATAACCTGTGCGATGAAAGGATGATGCTGGTCAGGAGAAATATGCTGACTATCATTTCTTTTTTTTCTTGTTGGCACTGTGATAAACTCCACTGTGAAACATGTCAAGGTGGCAACATTAATAACTGTCAGGGCTTGTTAATTTGTGGACAGACTTGTCTTTTAATACAATCTGGTTATTTGGTTTTGAAAGCATCAATGTTGAAATAGAGTGCATTAGTGCAGTTCTGTTTAAAAAAAGATTTACAGTGATGTTGTTGTTGATGTGTTAAAAGCCACCAACCAAACCAACCAGCACTCAGGAGTATTACAACATTGCAATCATGATTTAAAGCAAATATGTGTATGAAAATCATGTACAAAGATACCAGACTGTGTTCTTAATGGTTTTAATGTGATAAAGAACAATCACACAAAGCATTTTGAATGACACAATCAAATAAATATAACATAAAAACATAAAATAAAACATAATAAAAATAACAGCAGTTATAAAAATATTCAGTTGTTGGTTTTATCTGTTTAAAAAATATACAGTTGAAGTCAGAATTATTAGCCCCCCTGTTTATTTTTTCCCCAGTTCCTGTTTAACGGAGAGAAGATTTTTTTCAACACATTTCTAAACCTAATAGTTTTAATAACTCACTTCCAATAACTGATTTATTTTATCTTTGCCATGATGACAGTAAATAATATTTGACTAGATATTTTTCAAGACACTTCTACACAGCTTAAAGTGACATTTAAAGGCTTAACTAGGTTAATTAGATTAACTAGGCAGGTTAGGGTAATTAGGCAATTATTGTATAATGATGGTTTGTTCTGTAGACTATCAGGGAAAAAAATTGCTTAAAGGGGCTAATAATTTTTTCCCTAAAATGGTATTTAAAAAATTAAAAACTGCTTTCATTTTAGCCGAAATAAAACAAATAAGACTTTCTCCAGAAGAAAAGGTATTATCAGATATACTGTGAAAATTTCCTTTCTCTGTTCAGCATCATTTGTGAAATATTTAAAATATAAAAAATAAAAAATTCAAAGACGGGCTAATAATTCTGACTTCAACTGTATATATATTTCAAGTTTTTTTTTATGTACAACAGAACAAACAAACAGCATTGTCTCAGAAAATACACACTTTACAGGTAAATATAATATCAACTGCCATATATGTGGGTTCAGCTGTTGGAGATACAAAAATAGAAATGTAGTGTTAGAGTATGTAGTCATCAAAAAGTCCTAAAAGGTAGTGTGCCAGTCAGTTTACATGAGGGATGCTGGATTTGGATTGAGAACTTTTTAGGTCTAACTATATAAGAATGGGTTCCCAGGTGGCAAAGAATTTCCCGTTAGAATTGGACCTCATAAATCGGAGCCTTTCCAAATGGATGATGGAGGCCATATCCATTAACCAGATTCAAAAGAAGGAGGTAAAGGTGATTTCCAGTTTTTTTAGTATTAGCCGCTTGGCCACAGTCATGCCTAGAGTGAGGGCTTGTTGGAGATGTTTTGGATGGGTGAGGAAGTGTTATGAAACACCAAAAATAGCAAGCCGGTAGGAGGGAAATATTGTCACAATTGTTTGTCCAAAAATCAAACAAGAGGGGGAAAACCAAAATGCATGAGTTGTGGTGTCCTTTAATTTAACAATAGTCAAAAATAGGTGAAATAGAAGAAATTCTTTTGTGTAATTTGGTTTTGGTATAGTGCAGGCGATGAATGACCTTGAACTGTTATAACTGGTGCCTACTGTTTACCAAACAGGACCATAATGCAGTCAGGCACTTATCCCATAGTTCCTCTGATATCAAAGTTTCAAGTTTACCCTCCCAAGCCAGTTTAAATTTCTCATTAGAAGCTGAGTTAAAGACTTCAAACAACCCAACAAATGTTGAAATAAGATGAGTGGACTGAGGAGGGTTCAGGAGGACATCAAAAACACATGTTTATCAGGGATAAATTCAAAATTACAAATTTTAGATTTTACATAATGACGTACTGTTTTATCTGTCTTACAATTTTTTATGTTTATTGCAAACTATACATGTACTATATAATTGTTCATGGTGCTTTATTGGATGGCGTGGAACTATTTATTTTACTATTTATTTTGGTGTACTTTGCACACTGCACCTCTCTAATTGGTAAAATTTCTGTGCAGCATCATGAGTAATGTAGTTTTTCTGCTCAAATCCTGCTACTAAATAATTGTTTTAAAATTAAGTTGAATTCATACAATCACATGGCTTCAAAAAAGCTTCTAATATTGATTAACAGCTTTTGGGCAGGTTTGTCTTTAAAAGATTGTCAGTTATTGTTTAAGATGCATTTAAAAGATTGCCAATCATTGTTTGAAAGGAATTTAAAAGATTGTCAGTTATTGTATAAGATGAATTTAAAAGATTGTCAATTATTATTTAAAATGAATTTAAAAGTTTGTCGATTATTGTTTAAAATGAATTTAAAAGTTTGTCGATTATTGTTTAAAATGAATTTCTCTTTGGAAAGAAAATGAATTATTTTTTACTTCAGTCTTCAGTACCCTTTTATGTGTACAGAATCTATGCAGATGATGTCATTTCCTGGAAGGCTAATAGTGGTAATATTCATGTACCTAAACATTAATTTAACATTGTGAATGGCTTGACTTCATAAGCAAATTCACACAGAGAACCGTGAAAGTGCGCATGTGGACATTTGACATGACATGCTTTCTATTTGAGTTTGAATTCGGTAAATTTATTTCACTCTCAAATGCCAACCGCCCATGTTCTGCACTGGTGTGTGTGTGCAAATCTCCCAGTGGGAACAGGGTGGAGTGCCCCAGAAATATGCCTTATATGTCACACACACACACACACAGAGGATTGCTTCCTACTAGAGGATGTTGGCTGCCCTAAATACCAACAGTGTGTGTATGTGGGTGAGAGAGATTTCACCAGTGATATATAAAGAGAAAGGGATAAAGAAGGGAGGTTTAAAATGAAATTGTGCATGTGTGTGTGTGTAACCATGTGTCCTCAATACACTCTTTAATATAATCAAATCAGCGAGAGTCAAATTCTCTTGCTGTCCATCATCTAATCTGGTACCATGAATATCAATGGAGCTACAGCGCCACACTAACAAAACTTCACCGCTCTTCTTGTTCACCTTCAAATGTAAAAAGACAGAGAAAGGTTTTTCAGCCCTTCTCTGTGGAGGAGATAAATAGATTGATGGATGTGCTTCTTTGAACTTAGACAAGCCATTCAGGCTGGATGGTGGACCTGAGTGAAGTGAAGTGCAGTGGAGAAGACAAGCGGCTCCTTGAATGTGCACTTTTAAGAGAACGTGGCTCTTGCCTTCTGTGCTACTGTTTATACAGACACGCATGCTGTGAACTGTGAGAAAAAGCGTGCTAGAGCTGAAGCGCCAGCACTGCTTGTGTAACACCGCAAGATAAACACTTGCTTGTGTTGGTGAAAAAAAGCTGAAAGATATCTTTTGCTGCAGTTCTCCGCCCCTTATTACGATTTAAACATGTCTAAAAGTGCACTTTGAGGACTAGTGACCCGTGTTGTAGGTAATAAAACGCAAGTAAAGCAAATTATGCAATCAGATTAGTTTTCAAGTGATAAAGAACTTTCACTTCCAAATGACTAATTGTGTTTTGTAATATGCAAAATCAAAGTTTGTATTTACATGATATTATATGAAGAGTTCAGATGCAAAAACCTCTAAGTGCCACCTAGAATTTTCTTCTACAATGAGCATTTTTCTCTGCCTCTAATGTTTATGTTCAGTTATTTCATGTCAAAATAACCTATTCTTTGCCGTAAAAGTGAAATTACTTAATCAAAAGGTAGGAGTGTGAGAAAAATAGAAATTAGAAGAAAATTTCAGATGACACTTAGAGATTTTTGCATCTGTACTCTTCATATGTACTGTTTTTTATTATGTACACTGTAAAACCCAACAGTCAACTTTATCAAATGAGTGTAGTTAACTCAAAATTTACTGAAAGTTAATTCTAAAAGAGTTTTGAACACAGTGTTGAAGGTAATGAGTTAATTAAATACCTCATTACTTCAACTTAAATAGAGTAAGTTCACAGTACTCGTATAGATTAGTTTTTTTTTTTTAACTCAAAAGGTTTGTAGCAGTCGGTTTCCACAAATAGTTTGAGTTGACTTAACTTATTAGGTTTTAAAATACTCAGTTGGTTTGAGTTCTTTTCATTTATTGGGTTTACTGTGCTCAAATTGCTTCGTTTGCTCAAATGGATTAAGTTCACAGTGCTCATTAGGATTAGTTTTTGAACTTAAATGGTTTGTTGCAATCGGTTTCCTCAAATGGTTTGAGTTACCTTAACTTATTGGGTTTTACAGTGTACAACACAATACTGTTGTGTGCATTGTGTAAACATAATTTGCTGTAGATGTATATGAAATGTGAACATGCTGATTTACATCTTCCTTATCCTTCAGTTTTCTTTTGGCTTTCCTTCAGTCTAAGGTTTATTCAAGTAATTTTTGGTGTGAAAGGGGTCTTACATTTGGCAATAAGTATGAATGATATATTATTCATTCATTCATTTTCCTTCGGCTTAGTCCCTTTTTTCATCAGGGGTCGCCACAGCAGAATGAACCGCCAACTTATCCAGCATATGTTTTACAAAGCGGATGCCCTCCCAGCTGCAACCCAGTACTGAGAAACTGCCTTACACACACACACACACACACACACACACACACACACACACACACACACACACACACACACACACACACACACACACACACACACACACACACTATGGCCAATTTAGTTTGTTCAATTCACCTATAGCGCATGTCTTTGGACATAGGGGAAACCGGAGCACCCAGAGGAAACCCACGTGAACACAGGGAGAACATGCAAACTCCACACAGAAGTGCCAACTGGCCCAGCTGAAACCCGAACCAGCTACCTTCTTGCTGTGAGGCGACAGTGCTAACCAGTGAGCCACTGTGCCGCCCCAAATTATGGATAATATATTTATAATAAGCTAGAAAAAATGTAGTGAAAAAAAACAAAAAAAAAACTAAATTAATTAGTTACTTTATTAGGGCTTACTTTATTTATTAGAACAGCTCCAAATCAGTTGCATTACTCAACGTGCTGATCTTGGTTTGTAGCTCATCCAATATTTTATTAATGTAGTATTTTTTAATAGAATTGCAGTTGTTATGGTAGAGTGCTCTGGTATGAGTTCCACAAAACAATCAATATAAAAGAGCTTAAAAACTTGTAGAATCAAACGACATGGATGCTTTAGTAAATGTATTTCACATTTGCGTTTACTCATTATAGCCCTACTGATAAGAATTTGTGCAATCTTTAACAGTAGGTTTGCTCAATTTATGAACTGTCAAGATTAGGCATGGGCCGATACAAGATTCTGACGCTATGATAACCTTGGATAAAAATATCACGGTTTCTCTGTATCATGGTATCATGGTATTGTGATTACTGCTCCAAAATAAGTTCTTCTTAAATGTCTGGGTAAAAAACAACCACTTTTTTCCCCCATTGAACAAACTACTGTATATATATTTTTTAAAAAACATTTAAAATATTTTGGACCAGTAGCTATTGATGTCGCTGTTTCTTTTCTGCTGGAGATACTGTTGGCTTAAAAAAAACAACTAAATAGAATAGTTGTGAAAAACCTGTATAAAAAAACAACAACAAAAAAAACAAACAAAACAAAACGTACATATACCTTATGAACGATAATAACAGAAAACTTTGGCGGTTTCAAAACCTTTACTTTTCCAAACTCCGGTAAACCTTGGAACCGGTTATCATCTCATGCCTGGTCAAGATACACATTACTAACATAATAAAATAATATTGTGATGTTTTTTTTAACAAAAATCCTTAACAATGAATCATTCACAATTTACTCTACAACACAGATTACACAAAATGTACCTCAATATCAATTTTGAAGCCACAGCGTTGTTTAAAACAGTCAGTTGTTAACAATTTTTTAAATACACTTTTAATTTATGATGAATCACAACATCTATCAATCTTTTTTAGCAACTTCTTAGCAGCTTACATTTTTAGAGCAAACAGTGTTTTCAGATTACATGCTTAAGGGGATCATTCACCCAAAACTGAAAATGTATACACAATTCACTCCACAAAGGGTTTCAAAGTTGTATGAGTTTTACACAAAACAAGATATTTTGAAGAATGCAGAACTGGAAGCCATTGACATCCACATAACAAAAGCATCAACCAGCCACAGAGTTTTATTAATTCCCAAAACCTTGAGGAAATACCAATGGAGAATTAACTTTCTGCTTTTAACAAATTAGCCACTAGTAAAACTAGCTTCAGCCAAATAATGCTAAAATGTTAACTTATTGATAATATGATGGGTGACACGGTGGCACAGTGGTTAGCACTGTCTCCTCACAGCAAGAAGCTCGATAGTTCAGGTCCTGGCTGGGACAGTTGGCATTTCTGTGTGGAGTTTGCATGTTCTCCCGGTGTTCGTGTGGGTTTCCTCTGGGTGCTCCGATTTCCCACACTCCAAAGACATACGCTAGGTGAATTGGAGGAGCTAAATTGGCCATAGTGTGTGTGTGTGTGTGTGTGTGTGTGTGTGTGTGTGTGTGTGTGTGTGTGTATGTGTTCTTGTGACATATCAGGACACAAATCTGTATAATGACATATGTATGACACAGGTATTACAAAAAGCAAGTGAAATATGAGGACATTGGTGACGTCCTCACTTCTCAAAAAGCTTATAAATCACACAGGATGAGTTTTTTCAGGGAGTTAAGCTGAACACTGTCTCCTGTGATGGTTGGGTTTAGGGCTAGGGTGGGGTGAGGGCAATATAATATACGGTTTGATCTGTATGAAATGAATGGAAGCCTATGTAATGTACCCACTTTTCACAAAAACAAACGTGTGTGTGTGTGTGTGTGTTTGTGAGAATGTGTGTGTGTGAATGTGAGAGTGTATGGGTGTTTCCCAGTACTGGTTTGTAGCTAGAAAGTGCATCCACTGCGTAAAATATATGACGGAATAGTTGTCGGTTCATTCCACTGTGGGGACCCCTGATTAATAAGGAACTATGCCGAAGGAAAATGAATGAATGAATGATAATATGACATTCTGAGGGGATCAACAAGTCGTCATTGGTTTTTAATCTAGATCATTGCTCTTTATTTTAGTTAATCTGCCTCCCTTGTGTGAATGTGGCTGTATATTTTATCAAATGAATATGAGTGTTAATCATACAGCAATAATACAGACTATGTTTTCATTTGTGGTTGTTTTTGTACTGTTCACGGTCACCTCTGCAGCATCGTTCAGCCTGACTCTCTAAATGGCCAGTGTGGTCTCTGCTGGCAAGTTTCATATGCTTGTTTCCTGTGTGGACAGAGGAGTCCTTATTCCCCTCCCTTGCACAAGGCATGCTGGGTAGTTCACTCAGAACAGACATGTGCTGTGTGAGGAGGGTAACATGTTGAATGCTGATTTGCCAGTGCCGCAGGTGGCCTTCGCTATCAGCTCAAGGGACATTTGTATGTGGCTGTGAGAGATGTAGTGAAGGATAAGGACGAGACAAACAGAGGAAGGTAGATTGAGAAAGAGAGTGAGGATTTTATAAGAAGTGTTCTTCAATGTGAGCTTTGGCACTGTTTAAACTCAAGGATTTTGGGTGGGGTGGCTTATTAATGTGTTCATGTGTACAAGCGAGCTTGTATATCATATTCCTTGCCTTGAAGGCTTAGAATCTGTTGGCAGATTTAACACCAACTCTTTGTTATACGTAAACACACATTCACACTGCATATCGTAATGCTGATTTTATCCATGTTGACGCAATGAGGAATCATTTTAGGCTCTGTCTATACCTGGTATTAACATGTATTTTCTTAATCTGATCATAAATGGGCACTAAATACGGGTGTAAACAGATTCTAGCTTGTCTATTTTTAACAAGTCAGTCTTCTCAGTTCAGATAATAACACAAAACCATAGTAGTTGGTGTAGTTTTGCACATACCATTGCAGTTGTCATCGTGTATGATTTTCAGTTGTTTGCTTTTACATATTGCTTAAGCATTTTTGCATTGTTACATCAAATGATTTGAAAAGTCCTATATACAAACAGCCATCAAGAAAGAAAGAAATAGGAAAGGTACATGCGTCGTTTGAAGGCAGTATTTTTCAGCTTTCAGATAAAAATCTGATTTTTTTTTCCATTTGATTCATTCAAACTACTGATTCACTCAGGAATTAAGTGAATGACTCATTATGAATGGGCACTTGAATCATTGGTTCAATCAATTCTTTTGAATCACGGAATCTACTGTGTGTTGATAAGAAAGCAGAGTCCTGCTTTTGATTTACTTTCAGCAAAATTGACAAACAACATTATGTCTAAAAAAAAAAGGCAATTCATAGGTATTGGGGAAATTATCGATACACACATAGTATCGCAATATTTTCTGTGGCTATATTATATTAATACATGGATGCCCATATCAAAATATTCCCAATATTTTATTGCACTATTATTTTGTTGAATATTACTACAGTAGATTGTGGGGTTTAGTTTTCTTTTTGGTGAGCAGGGTCACCATCATGCAGTATATTAAAATAGAGTAAAATAAAGATGGCGCCATTGTGGAAAATGCAGACAACAATTAAGACCAGTTTTTATTAAAGTGTTGGTCGGTTTGTCTTCTTGACAACCCATTTATTTGCAATAAATTGTGATATTTTACAGAATGGTGCTGTATATTAAAAATCACAATAATATTGTATCGTGAAATATTGTGATAATATCATGTGGGGATTCTGGTGATTCCCAGCCATATTCATTTATTATTTACTAAACTGTTTTATAGAATTAGTATTCAACACTCATTCTGTACAGGAATGATTCGTGATATTACATTCTTTGTTCATTTGAGATCAACAAAAAATATTGAAGGGGGAACCAATAGTTTTAACCCTGGAGCGGTCATCCATCAGAAAATCAACGCCATTAATATAATAGATATATCTGGCTGTCCTCATCTACTCAAACACCATCATGTGATGAGTTTGTTTATGTGTGCGGTCTGAATCCTGTGTAATGTTTTCTCAGAGCCAGAGGGAAACATATTTGTGTGAGTGTAAATAGAAAAGTTGCTTCTGCCCAGCTTAAATTTATTGCACAAAAATGCCAGACCCATGACGTTTATTCCAGCCGGTGAGAGAATTGCACAAATGACTGTGAGGATTCACTCTAAATGATCGTTCAGAGTGTACAGAATTCAGAAGTCACCCCTAAAAATGCAAGGATTGCAATATTTGGTTGGATTTGACCATTTTTAAACCATTTAGTGAGACGAGTCTAGCCATTTCTAGCAAGCTGGTGCTGTCAAAAGAGAAGGAAAAAACATTGTTTTGACATTTGATTGGACCTGATTGTTTAAAAGTGAGTTCGGTTATAGACTGTGATGGTCACTTAATGAATATTTATTAATTGTTTATTTGACATAGACAATTATTAGACATCACAATTACACCGGACAAACCAAATGCATTTGTTTATTTGTTTTAGCAGACTTGCTAATTCTCAACACATGTCCATGGAAGGAAAAATAAAATAAACATATACTGTACACAGCATTATATTTCTTTACATAAAATTGCTATAAGACAAAAGCAAAGGCAGCATGATCAAACATGGGATGGAATGGGATTAAATAATTCTAACAAAAGTAACACTGTATTTAGCCGCAATGTTAATATCCAGAACTTTAAGGTATTCATATTACTATTATGAGCATGAATCTTCCGGGTATAAGATCACTGATGTGAAGTCATCTCTTCCACTTTCTGTTTCTTCTTTCTTGCCTCATTTTATATGCATTTAACAGAGAGACTCTATTTAATATTCAATCATAGTTTGTCTATATGAGAACACTGAAACTGAAAATGGAATATAGAGAGTAGTTTTTAATAAGCTATTCATCTTGGGTCCATTACAGCTCTAAATCGCTCATCCCCTGAGCTTGAGTTATTCTAGAAATCCTCAGTGCAGATTGTCTCAAATAAACAGCAGAAATAACTTCCATCCTGATTCCCACAAACACTCTTATCATTGTCAGTGTGTCTGAATGGACCCTGGATGATATTTGATTGTCTGCGTGGCTTTATGCAAATTATGTGGTGGATTATATAAAGCTGATTTAGAAATGAATGAGAATATTCCCCCTGTTCAACTAGTAATGGGATACAAATGTCAGGTGTTATGTTCATATAGATGAGCTAAGAATTCCATGTCTATGCAAAAATAAAATTTTTTTTTTTTTTTTGCTTCTTTGACGTTTAGAGATGTGTTTTGTGTCTGGATGTTTTTTGTCAACAAAAGGGGTTGATTTGAAAGTCATGTTCAAATTTGAATGTATGATCTCTTAGGGGCAGTTAACAACATTAACATCCAAAACACATACAATGTTTGTGTTTTAGGTAAAATTACACAACAGTGTTTTAAAGGACTGAAAATCCTAATGTTTATGAAGATTTAATTACATTTTTGAAGTCTTAAGCTGGGCCAGTTGGCATTTCTGTGTAAAGTAGGGCTGCACGATATTGGAAAAAATGGACATTGCAATATTATTTTTTCTGCAATATATATTGCGACATGAATACAATTTCACAAGATGACTTTATTTGGAAAGAATTCATAATTTTACATTAGGCGACGCAGTGGCGCAGTAGGTAGTGCTGTCGCCTCACAGCAAGAAGGTCGCTGGTTCGAGCCTCGGTTGGGTCAGTTGGCGTTTCTGTGTGGAGTTTGCATGTTCTCCCTGCGTTCGCGTGGGTTTCCTCTGGGTGCTCCGGTTTCCCCCAGAGTCCAATGACATGTGGTACAGGTGAATTGGGTAGGCTAAATTGTCTGTAGTGTATGAGTGTGATTGAGTGTGAATGAGTGTGTATGGAGGTTTCCCAGAGATCGGTCCGCTGTGTAAAACAAATGCTGGGTAAGTTGGCGGTTCATTCCGCTGAGGCGACCCCAGATTAATAAAGGAACTAAGCCGAAAAGAAAAAATGAAAAAAATTTTTTTTTACATTGATTGGGATGATTTTGTATAAGTGAAGTTCCACAAACTAATTTCGAGAGGAGCACGTGATATGATTGACTGCAGCTGGTCTCTCATCTACAATCATTAGTTAGCCAATCAGATGAATCCAAACTCACTATAAGTAGCCTAGCAAAATTTACTCCCTTATCTTCATATTCCGAAGAATCCCCCCATCCACCCCTTCTCCACCTTTCTTCCTTTATCACGGGGAGATCTCGAGAACTACCTGATCTCGTACTCCCCTTACATGCTCAATCGACCAGGCGGGAGCCCTGGGCTCAATTATCTCCGAGCTCAGGGTTCTCTCCCGGGACAGCATGCCAAACCTGCTAATAGCATCAAGCAATATCTAAGTGTGAACTCTTGAAACTATACAAAGTTATCGCAAACATATTTTTTAATGTAACATTAAAACAATAGAACAAAGACAATAACGAAATAAACAGAACTCTTTGGTGAATTGAAGTACAGAAATTCAATAATCAAAAGAAAAATAACACTGTAGTCCTCATTGTATCAATGATGAAACAATTCATCATTCGTCACCTTGGAATTATAAGGTTCTATCTGCGTTCTAAATGATTTTGAGATATTGAACTTAAAAGTTTTTACATTCCATAGAAAACAATATGTGTGTAACATTTGTTTTTTAAATAAAAGGTCTTAAAATGTAAACAACTTATAAAAAAAAAAACATCCCATAATGTAAATAAGTTGTCATTTAATAAGAATATGTCAATAAGTCAATTTTGACAAAAATGTCAGATAGAACCTATAATTCTAAGGTGACGCATTGTTAAAGTGAAGAATGTTATAATTTATTTTCAATTTCACTTGAAATCGTACAGTCACAGACTTTAAAAACATATCCAAAAAAACTTTTTCCTGGTTTATTTATAACTCCAACTTCACATTGCAGGTCCTGCAATGTGACCATTGGAGATTCGCACATTGCGATATCGATGCTGAAACAATATATTGTGCAGCCCTAGTGTGGTGTTTGCATGTTCTCCCCATGTTCGCTCCTGGGTTTCCTCTTGGTGCTCCGATTTCACTCACAGTCCAAAGACATGCGCTATAAGTAAATTGGATGAGCTAAAATGGCCATAGTGTATGAGTGTGTGTGAAGGCGAGAGTGTTTGGGTGTTTCCCAGTACTGGGTTACATCTGCTGCGTGAAACATATGCCGGAATAGTTGGCGGTTCATTCTGATGTGGCAAACCCTGATTGATAATGGACTAAGCCGAAGGAATCTAAATTAATGAGTTTGTTTAAATGTACCCTTATACGCTCACTAATACACAGTGTGTTTTAAATGTAATTAACGGACAATTTCTTATTTTAATTTGAATGATGTAAATTGGAGTTTTTTTACTGACTTTGAGGTTTTATCTCTGGTAGCACAGAATCTGGAGCAAATATTCATTTTATCTCCTGTATTGATCAGCGGATGAAAATCTCAGTTATATTTGGGGTGTGAATGAAATAATTGGGTTAAAGTGAATAGGGAAAATATAGAGGGAAGTATTGAGTATAGCTGTGATTGTGTCTCCTCATATCTGTGCATTCTCTTCATAGGACTTTATTTTCCTGATCTACACTCAAAAAAGATTTTTTCAAAATAAACTGAAACGACACAATCTTGAGATTTTTTTTTTGGGACAACTTAATTGTTTTATGTTCATTCCACTATATTGATATTAGTTAACTTAATCGATTTGTGTTGAGACAACATGAATGAATTGTGTGGAACCCTGCATTTTTAGGTGTTCTTCGCATTGCTCTTATCTTTTCTTCACTAGCTTGATCACAAGCACTACAAAAAATAAAAGTTCATATTAGTATTAATGGTTTCAACATCAAAGAATCATTTCACAAAGTTTCTTAATAGCGGAATGTTTCATTAGATTTTAAGAAAAAAATGGTTCTTTTAAGAACTGTTCAGTGTAATGTATTTTGGCCAATCAAAATGGCTACCATAATGGGTTAATGATTCTTTCATTGTGAAAACCACTATTTAGAACATTGCTGTATAAATGTTTGAGACTTAGAAACATAATTTCCAAATGATAATAATAATAATAATAATAATAATAATAATAATAATAATAATAATAATAATAATAATAATAATAATAATAATAATAATAATAAATAGGGCTGCACAATATCTTGCAATAAATATTGTGATATGAATAGTTTCAGAAGATGGTTTGAATAGCTCTATTTTTTATTTTTATATGTTTTTTATTGGGAGAAAATACACAATTACAAAATGTTTACAAGTATATAAAGATCCTCCACATTTTACTTATGCATGTAAAATTAAAACAAAATATTTCCTTCTATAAATATGAATAGATCTATTTGATGGTTTTCTGGGGAGTCTAACAGTATTCAGGAACAGAAACATAATAATCACAATGCAGAATAAATGCTTTTCTTGTTTCTAGTCCAAATATCAAAATAATTTTTAGACCAGGTAAAAATATTGTTTAGTTTTCACCGTCAAAAGAAATAAGTTTTTATGCTCGTTATAAGGTAATTATCTGCCAGTGGGGTAAGTTAAATAATTTGGTTTTTGCTTTGAAATGTAGATATTTAGAGTAGAAAGACAGATTTTTTTTTTGTATAATACATATAAATTCCATATAAATACAATGATTAAATACAATTCTGTAGCTCTTGGTTAATTATAATCTCTAAAGACTCAACATTAACTATTTTGCGATATGACTATTGCAGATGCACACATTGCAATATGGATGCTGAGGTGATATATTGTGCAGCCCTAATAATAATAATAATAATAATAATAATAATAATAATAATAATAATAATAATAATAATAATAATAATGATGATGATGATGATGATGATGATAATAATAAATTATAGTAATAATTATAATTATTATTATCATTATTAATATTACTTTTATAATTTAAAGCAGTTATTCAGTCTTGTTTTGGACAAAATATAAAACAAAAAAGTTTAAAGGTAAAATAAGAGAAAGTAAAAGATTGAAGAGGAGTCTTGTGTGGGAAAAGCAACCACAGCAGCCTGAAGAGGTTTTGAGTTTCAGTGTGTGTGTGTGTGAGAGTGAGTGAGTGAGTCCCAGTCCCAAAAGCAGATCCTGTCTGCCTCAGCTTTCAGCTCTTTAATCAATCCATCAGTCTATTAGCCTCCATTTATTGATCTGTAATGGACTCTTTATTTGCACACAATAGATTAGTAGAGGACGAGAACCCTGGGTCACATCTTCACTTTCATTATCTAAGTTTCTTCGTTCTTCTTTGTGAAAAAGCAATCTCAAGAGTGTCAGCACGTATTAGGTTGAATACTACAAAGAAGCTTTATATCTCAGTGGGTTTTGAAGCATTTCTATTGTCTGAAGGAATCTGCCCCTCTTTGTGTATTATTGATCATTATAAAAGTAGTTTAAGGCTAAGATTATGTTAAAAGTATCAGCCTGGTTTTTATTTTGCAGGTCATACCTATCGTACTTGGATTCGATACAGTTGATCAATAATCATGCTATATATAAAAAAGTATTAAAAATACAACAAAAATAAAACAACAAACATATTATTTAAAAAAGTATTTATTTTAATTTTTTATAATAATAAAAAAAACGGTAAACTTTAAAAAAAAATCTCTATAAAACAGTATTGTAAGTATATATGTATTTATGTTTATACAAATATTTTATATGCACTGTAAAATGTAATAGATGACTTTACCTAAAAAAAACAAGTAAACACATTGTCCTAACAGTATTAAGGAAACAAACTCATTATTGATCATTATAAAAGTAGTTTAAGGCTAAGATTATGTTAAAAGTATCAGCCTGGTTTTTATTTTGCAGGTCATACCTATCGTACTTGGATTCGATACAGTTGATCAATAATCATGCTATATATAAAAAAGTAATAAAAATACAACAAAAATAAAATGACAAACATATTATTTACAAAAGTATTTATTATAATTTTATTATAATTAAAAAAACGGTAAACTTTAAAAAAAAATCTCTATAAAACAGTATTGTAAGTATATATGTATTTATGTTTATATAAATATTTTATATGCACTGTAAAATGTAATAGATGACTTTACCTAAAAAAAACAAGTAAACACATTGTCCTAACAGTATTAAGTAAACAAACTCTTCAAAAATTAAGTAAGCTAAACATGTTGGGTTACAAGGGGTTTCTCACTTTATGAAGAGTTTACGTTAAGTAAAGTAACTAATTGATTTTTACAGTGATTTTCTAAATGTATATTAATGGAATTTATTTATAACAGTGCAGTTGCAAAGACAGTGTACATTTCTTAGAATAAAAGTGCCTACGAAATCACAAATTATAACATATAATTGAAAATTCACAGTTGTGTAACTCAGTCTGACCCATAATGCAATATAAGGGTATACCTTCTTTTTATTATTAATATATTATTAATAAGGGATTTTATCAATCATTTCAACTGTGATGGATGGAGTTATAGTGCTAAACATACGCGTAAACCTCTGATTTCACATAAAACTGAATGAACAAAGGCCTTTATATCTGGTCTCTTCAGATACACTGTAATGATACTGTTAACCTCTGTAGTCTGCAGATATAAATGATACTGTGCTGTTCATGAATCATAGGGTATTTCCTGAAGCACACAGCAGTCCTTAATGCAAAACTGATGATCTGATGCTCTCTCTTTCATACACATTATAATTTAGATAGGACAGTTTAGACACAAAGTAATGGGAGATGAGAGTGGCAAAGGATTGGGAAAGAACCTCGAGCAGGAACTCAGGTCATAATTTATTAAGGTAATATAACAGTGACACTTTAGAAAAAGGAGTGGAATGTGTGTTGTGATGTTTTTTTTTTTGATCGGTAGGTTTACACTTTAGTAGCTTTCTGTTATTGCATTCGCAGCTTGCTGGTAAATCGGTAATAAAGGTACTGTATGATACTATTGTAACAGTTGGAAATCACGAGCTATCTAAAATGTAATTTTTGCATAAAAGCTTTGATAATCCAGCAGTCAATGCTATTAAAGAGATCCGACTCTCCTGGGAGCCAGCACAACACAGTGAAATGCAATTATGCAGTGCTATTTTGTAAATGTGAACTGGCAAAGCTGTTTGAGGCGATGTAGATTTAGATTGTTGTGCTAAGCAGACAAGTAACATGAAAGGCATTATGCAGTGTGAAAGTCTTGTTTTTGTCAATGATAAATGAAAAAAAAACAACTGAAATTATGATGCACCTGATGGAAGATACACTTTGACAATGTCTAACCGACTATGTCAATATCTAATGTCAAGATTAAGCTATATTTCAAGACTGGAAAGAGAATTTCAATGCTAGACCTATGGCGGTTTTTAGTCCAATAGGTGAATGACTTTTGTGCCTCTAACAACATGTGTAAAATCCTGCTAGCTAAATAATAAACTATGCTAGCAACTAGCTAACACATGCTAGAAACATATTAGCAACAAGCTGTTATTTAAGCAAAGATTAAACATGTTAGAATTTTATTAACATGCTAATAAAATATGCTAGTTGAGAAATGCGTTAGCAGTATAAACACTCTTACAATCATGAAGATTTTAAGTTTAATTTTAAATAGAATGTCTATTCTACAGTACTACAGTACCTCTAGTAGTGTTAATACTTTGTTAATCAATTCATAGCATGATTTAAGTCATGCTAGCAAGTAGTACACATGCTAGAAACATTAGTATATATTAAATCATGCTAGCAACTTGTTAACATGTATGCCAGAAACTTATTAGCAAAGATGTACCAATGTGTTAAAACATTAGCAGTATGCTAGCAGTGTATTAAAGGCATAGTTCACCCAAAAAGGAACATCCTTTCATTTATTAAAGGTTATTATTAAAGGTGCAGTAGGTGATCTGCCAGAATGCTAGCATTAGCATAATAGCTTAGAAATTTTACGACCCTCCCCTGCCTTCCGAGGCCACGCCTCCTTAAGTCATGAACACACGATAGCGCACTGATTTGATATAACACTATATCATGTCATTCACCAGTTAGAAAACTCTATGGAGACACGCACTTTATCAAGCGTAGTTGCTGACAGGCCAGCGGGTGCAGGAATTATATTTCCCCAAAACTGTCACAGGCTGTCACTGTTCAAAAATGAACGAATGTGTGAATATAAATCAAACTTCACCTCAGTAAAGCTGGTTAGGCGGAAGAGCACATTTACTTATGTTTTGTTATTAAACTAAATAAAAATTAGATCAGAAAAAAAGGAGTGCTAAAAACAGAAATATCCTGTCATCTTTTTACATTACACTTACGTTTAATTTACCAATACAATGAGTGACTTTTCATTTTCAATTGTGCTCGCTGATCCTCGTACATTGCTTGTTTTCAGCTCCTTTTACTCTTGAACAACTAAACGAATGCTCAGGTCTATTTAACCAACTATATTATCGATGCTGGAAAACAGGGATGTCAAACTCAATTCCTGGAGGGCCGGAACCTTGCACAGTTTAGTTCCAACCCTAATTAAACACACCTGATCAAACTAATTGAGTCCTTCAGGCTTGTTTGAAACCTACCAGTAAGTGTGTTGAAGCATGGTTGGAACTAAACTGTGCAGGGTTGCGGCCTTCAGGAATTGAGTTTGACATCCCTGCTGTAAAAGGTACTCCATGAACTTGAAAATAACAATCTTTTGCTGGACGTTTTCAGTGGCTGAACAACACTTCTGTGCATATAAACCCATTCATAAACAAGAACACAATCTACATAAGCTTTGCGTGGCTGAAATAGTTTTAAAGAGCCCCTATTACACATTAAAAAAATATTTGATATTTCAGTTTTATGGGTCTCCAACAACATGCTGATATGCATGCAAGGTCAAAAAACACTTTCATGGTCTTATAATATACATTTATTTTTACCTAAGTATCCCAACGACTCCCATATGAATCGTTCAGCGATTCATTTGTTCTCAAACCCCTCCTTAGCGTGAAGCTATTCTGCACTGATTGGACCGATCACAGCCTGTTGCGATTGGTTGACAGCGTTCAGCGCGAGACAGTAAAATGGCCAGCGCGGTTTATCAAGCCCCCGGGTCGCCAACATTGGTATAGGATCCGATTGCAGTGGACGCCCGAAACACGCTTCATCGTAATTTACTAACACCACAGTAAACAGTACCCAGTTCTCAACAGTGTTATTCAGACACCTCACCCCCGAAAGCAGTGCAGTTAAACACCAGCATATTGCTCTATGACACACATTCAGTATTAATCCAGCAGCAAAAGCTAAACTATTCTGAAGCTTGACCGCTGCACGTGTGTACGATCAGCTAACGGTGGCCATAGCAACGACAAACAGCAGTGGAATTAGCTCACAAACGCATTTAAATCCGTAAACAACCCAACATGCGTCGCGTTTTTAAAGGTGGCTTTAGACGCGATATGAGAATATAAAGAGTTAACCTGATACAGTACAAGTCAAGTGGTTACAAGTAACAAAACATGTAGATCATTTCTATTTGCAATCATTGCTATGGCACCCCTTGCTTGAAGTGTTATATGTTCTCAGTGCTTACCTGTACTCTGCTTTGCCCAACGATCACATCCCCAGCCGGGGGGTTGTAGCGCTCACCAGCGCTCCTCCTCTGTCCTCTGACAAGCGATCTCTGCAAGCTCACATTGCGCTCACCCTGAGCCTTCGTAAGCCTTTCCAGTGCTGTGCACCAGCCCGAAGCCCAGTGTGCAGCAGTCTGCCATTGTTTGACTGTGTACCTAATAAACTGTCCTTATTTTGCCCGCACCCCTGGTGTATTGTCTGTCCATTACAAGATAGAGGAAGAAACTAATCCATGAGTGTACTGATCGATCGCCCATTGTAAGCGTGCAGATTGCTGAACCACTCATTTCCCTCACACTTCCAATAATATCCAGGTAAGCACAGCGTCTTCATGACTCATGACTTCAAGATCTGTTTGTCTTTGCTGCTGTGTTAGTAGACAAGGTCGCAGGTTTAAATTTGCTCGCGCAACAATTATGTTTCATATCCACGTCACGCCGAAACAGCTAAAGACTCGTTATCGACTCTTTTTTTTAGATGAATCAATAGTTTTAAAAACTGTCCACTTTCAGATTTAAGCCTTAGCTGGATATTTCACTTCACTTAGAGCTGTGTTACACACATAGACTGTAAAAGATATGGACGTAGTATCTGTGACGTCACCCATAGGTTTCTGAACACTGCAAAAGAAGCTACAAGTAGGCGCGGCCAACCGTCGCCATTTTGTCTGCGCGTCATCGCACCAAACGCGGGATACCAAATAAGGGCAAAGAGGCAGAGAGTGAGCGGAGCTACAGACGCATGCTGGATTCTCAGCATTTTGCTTAGACCTGGCTTAAAACAGACTTATTACTTTGGGAGAACGCTTAATACTTCATTACCTGTGACTCGTTTGTGTTCTGACCACACGTGCTTGGTTGTACACTATATCAATAAAGTGTTTAGACTTTTAAAAACACTGTTGTAATACATTGAGCCACTAAACATTGTTCTTATGACGTTTTTCGACAGGAGGAAAATGTGAATTACTATAAAACACTTCAGATATAGTCTGTGTTAGTAAATGCAAGGCTGTTTATAAAATCCAGCACTAACACTGTATGACAACGCTTCAGATGACTGTTTCATAGCCTACAACTAATCAATCTGTCAGATTCTGGGGTGCAATACTGGTCTAAAGAACATTTTAAATGATAAATGATCTTAAATAAAACAAATACATTTATAGAGATGGTATATAAGCATATAAATTCCCTCACCTGTGAAATGGAGGCAACTTGAACGGTTTGTAAGCACAATTAAGTCCACACAGCATGCCATATCATCTGATAGTTGCAGGAAATAATTCCAAAAGGCAAATGACGGTGTAAAGAAACATTAAACAAAACAAAAATAAAATGTATATGCCGAGCTCAGCGGCTAATTAGCCAGAATCAGCTGAGGTGACGAGACAGCGAGCAGCGAGGGCTAGCTGTCACTCAAGTGGCCACGCCCTTAATTATGCAAACTTAATATAACCTAATAAAAACGAAACGGATGAGTTATAAAAAAATTCACCCCCCTCAGAGTTGTCATGAAGGGTAATCATAGCTATATGCACCAAAGCCATCGTTTGTACCAGGCTGTAAACATGTTTTTATCAGCTGTAAAAATGGCCAATTTACCAATGCAGAAAGAAAGCACTTGGACTTCCTGATGCCAGCCCCCCAGGCAAGTCGATGAATTGCAGTTTTAGTTACTTCCGTATTGGCTTCCCGAGGGAGAGCGGGAGGTTGATGCTTGGTTACACACTACATGGAAGGTCATTTTCAAAAACCCATAATAGGGGCTCTTTAAAACTTACCTGTCTAAAAGTAATATTTCAGCCGTGGTGTCACCCTTCAGATTATTGTTTTGAACTGCGAATCGTCATGTTGCCCTCGGCGTGCAAAAGTAATTCCAATATTGATTCAGGGTTTAGAAAAGTTTTAATTCTGCGTTTTTGGCAGAAGCCCTTTCAGAAACAATCTTTATTTTCATGCATACAAGGCCACGTTGGTCTTTCAGAAAGAAGTTCAGGTTGATGCAGAGTTTGCCTGATGACGTCTCTCTCTGTCAGCGGTAGATCCATGCTTCACGTGTACGTGCGAGTGACGTATCTGTTTGCTTAAAGAGGCTGCGCAGAAATTCAAATTTAAATTTGTTGACAGACAGTTTGAGATAACTGTCGTAATTAAGCTATTTGTCGGTCCGACAGTATTTAATTGGATGATGATTTTTTTAGTTTTATTCCTTATAAAAACACATATAAATACATTTAGATCATATACTTTAATCAGTACTATTGGAATGTGAAGAGACTTTCAACCAGCACAACAAAAATGTTTCTGAAGACAATCACCTACTGCACCTTTAAGGCCCAGAAGCTTTACCAGTAATACTTCACTGGACAGAAAGCTCTGCAGAACACCAGATGGAGATATTTTTGGTGCAGAGCCTGATCTCAACCAAATTATAATACGGCTTTTACTGCCTTAAATGCGTCAGACTGCTCTAATGGTATAGAAGTAAATGTGCAGAAGGTTTGTGCTCACTGTCAGGCAGGCGAGAAGATTAATTAGTAGTTGAAAAAAGTAGATTCTAACACTCCCAATACCGCAGGAAAATTTGCTGACAGGTAATGTGCAGACTGAGAGATGCTGATTTGTATACTAATGCTCTCCAGCATAACAAAGCAGGTGCTACTAAAAATGTTATGTTTGCCTCTAAATTCTGAGTTGAAAATAACTGAGCTGCACCATCACCACCGCTCCACCCATTGCTCAGCTGAAATCACTGCCAGTTCATCTGAAAACATTCCAGGCAGTTCCGTTTATTAACAAATAATAAGTTATGGAATTTTGAACTTATGTCAAGAATGTGATAATGGTCCTAAAGTAACTGTTAGACAGGCTGATGTTGAAATGCTTAAATGTATTTTAGCTTTGGTAATGTCTTTATTTGGGAATAAAGGATGCTTAAAGAATTCTATAACTAATTCATTACTACTAGTTTTTCATAAAAACTTAAACCCCACTAAAGATATTTAAAATACTCATTATATGCGTATTATATGCAAAAATCTTTTGATGTAATGTAAATTGTTTTGTAAATTACACAGTATTTAACTGTAATATGAACTGTACTGTACTGTTGGACAGTTATGCAGTTTGTTACTAGCTACATTTCCATCCACCTATTTTTATGCACATTTTGGATATGCGCATAAAAAAGGTTGACTGAAATGCCAAGATGTGCATAAATTTTGAAATTGCACATAAAAAACATATGCGCATAACTGAGTAGGATAAACTTTTAATTTGATAAGAAAAGATGCGCTCAAACTATGAGGGAAACACTTTTACCAAACAAATTCCAGTATGCGCATTAAAAAAAGTGATGTGATTTTGTTATAAGAGATCATGTGGTGATAAAAATGTGTGAATGGACAAACCAGCAGGCTGAGCGCATTGTAAAACATCTGAAATGTTGCTTTGGTCATTCTAACGCGCCAGTATTAGTGTTATTATATTAATAATTACCTCCAGAACTGTCAAAAGCATCTGTGGTTCAGGTCTGATGCCTTCAAACGCCACCACGCATTCATTGCGTGTCGGGATTGTCTTCTGAGAGAGAGGGGTCTGGCTGCAGACTCTGTGAATAAGCAATCCCATGCTTTTTAATGTGTTCACCTAACAACACCACCCCCAACCCAACCCCTCACAGTGACCTCACTAGCTCCATTGAGTGCATTGTGTCTGACATCTCGGCTTGCATCATAAAGGCTGCATCCAGATACAATTGTTTTGAAGTGCAAGTCATTTATTAAGTAAAGGAAAGATTCACTCAGCTTCTCCTACCGCAGCAAATTCCATTTTTACTTTTGATATTTGGCGCCAGTTCATCAGGAAGTGACGATTTTGTTTTCTTTGACTATGGAAACGCTGCTTTATTTGCACGTCTTATATGTGATATTCCAGTTATATTTAAATACATTTAATTAGCATCTTTGGATGGAAACATAGCTACTGTATTTTTAAGTTGAATTGTGAAAAAACACTGTATATTTTACAGTAAAGATATACGTACAAATCTGTAAATACATATGTAGCATGGTAAATGGTGCTATAAATTTAAATACAGTATTTTTGCTGTAATTGATTTACAGTAATTTACTGTTGAACTGCTGGCAGTAAGTTACTGTAGATTCTAGAGGAAATTGCTACAGTGTATTACTAACTGTAAAAGTCTGCAATGTTTTAAAGATCAAATTGCACAATAAATAAAGCTACAGTATTGTCTCCTAAAACAAAAGAATCGATTCTGAATTGCCGAAATGGGTCACCAGCAATTCCAGTTTCACTTCCATAAGGGATCTACATTGATCTGTAACACATTTACATTGGTTGCATGCCCTCAAACAACATTTACTTTGACCCTCTCTTAAACTCTTTAGTGTGTTTGTATTTTTTTTTTTACATCATCAACATTTGTTGTCAATACAAAAAATAATACATTTAATAAATAAATACAATTCTTCACAAACACTGCAGTTATAATTACTGAAGCTGCAAAATGAACCTCTTGCAGTACGTTGTCTCCACACTTTGTTGTTTATGATGATAGAATTTCCATGCATGCAGAATTTAGTCACTGAGGATGCACACTTAACAAAACGTTAGTTTTTATCAGCACAGACTGCAACTGGTTGCTCCTTGTTTTCATTAGCTCAACAGAAACATATGTAATTGCTTATTACTGTCAGTGCTGAAATGAACAAGAAGTACAAAGACATTTGATACAACATGTCATGAATTGATACTTTTTTCTTTCACATTTTCACTTGTGTGCTTTTAGACTCTGGATAGATGCCAGTCTGTTGCAAGCCATCCAACACAAAGATATTTATATATTTAATCCAACACAAAGATGTATATTTAAATAGCCTATTATGCTATTTAAATATACAGTTGAAGTCAGATTTATTAGCCCCCTTTGAATTTTTCTTTTCTTTTTTAAATGTTTCCCAAATGATGTTTAACAGAGCAAGGAAATTTTCACAGTATGTCTGATAATATTTTTTCTTCTAGAGAAAGTCTTATTTGTTTTATTTCAGCTAGAATAAAAGCAGTTTTAATTTTTTTAAAAAACATTTTAAGGTCAAATTTATTAGCCTCTTAAAGCTATATATTTTTTTGATAGTCTACAGAACAAACCATCGTTATACAATAACTTGCCTAATTACCCTAAACTGCCTAAATAACCTAGTTAAGCCTTTAAATGTCACTTTAAGCTGTATTCACCTTATTCTCCGCGTATGAGCGGGCGCAGCCATTTGAATAATTTTGGCACGAGACTTCCGGTCTCATTCACTTCCATTCATTTTTAGACGTTAAAAACAGCTCGTTCTGCTGCTTGATGTTGCAAACTGAGGTTTTCTTATTATATTATTCTATTTTGTCTGTATAATCATGCAAACACTTGTTTGTAGAGCGAGTAATTTGACCGTTTTCAGCCGTTTATTATTCCTAGTTATTTCTCCCATAGGCAGCTGAATCGGAAGTTCTAAAACAATCGCAAAAACGAGCGCACTTCCGCATTCAAGAATAAGGTCAATAGAAGTGTCTTGAAAAATATCAAGTAAAATATTATTTACTGTCATCATGCTAAAACAAATCAGTTATTAGAGATGAGTTATTAAAACAATTATGATTAGAAATGTGTTGAAAAAATCTTCTCTCCGTTAAACAGAAATTGGGCAAAAAAATAAACAGGGTGGCTAATAATTCTGACTTCAACTGTATATCTTTGTGTTGGATAGCTTACACTTTAAATATTTATCTACAAAAATGTACAAAGGTGAGAATAGTGGGCAGATAATTCCGCTGTGGCGACCCCAGATAAAGAAGAGAGATGTTTACAATGTTGAAAGCACTGTAAGAAATGACCGTAATCAGTTTTTAAAGCAATACTGAACCTTATTCTTGGCGACACCATGGCTTAGTGGTTAGCACTGTCACCTCACAGCAAGAAGGTCGCTGGTTTGAGTCCCGGCTGGGTCAGTTGACATTTCTGTGTTTGTGTGGGTTTCCTCCAGGTGCTCCGTTTTCCCCCCACTGGCCAAAGACATGTGCTATAGGTGAATTGGATTAAATAAATTGGTCGTAGTGTATGTGTCTGCATGTGAGAGTGTATGGGTGTTTCCTGGTACTGGGCATCCACTGTGTAAAACATATGCTGGATAAGTTGGCGGTTCATTCCGCTATGGTGGCCCCTGATGAATAAAGGGACCAAGCTGAAGGGAAATGAATGAATGAATGAATTTTTTTTCCATACTGAAGGTCTAACTGCTAATTCACATGACACGATCACATTTAATTAGGACAAGAACCAATGAGATTTCACAATGGATGGGGTTTTCTTCTGCTCCATTGTACACAACAGTTTTATTAGTCTGTGACTAAAACACCCAAAAGTTTATTTTACTGTTTGAACACATGAAACTTTCTCACACTGGTGACAGTTTAACTAATAATCTGTGTCTATCCAAGTTCTGCAGGTTTACAGTGTAGCTTAGGTCAAATGAAAACCACATTCTTTATGACTGTTATTACTCAAATATATTTCAAATAAATTATTTGATCTTTAAATTGATCAGAAAATCCTAAAAATGTATTACTGTTTACACAAAATGTTTAAGTAGCACAGTTGTTTAAACATCAATATTAATTATAAAAAGAAAAAGAAGGGATAATGAAACTGAAAATGAAAAAGAAGAAGAAAAACGTTTTTGATCATCACATCAGAATATTAAAATGCTTTCTAAATGATCATGTGACTGCAGTAAAGGCTGCTTAACCCTTTAACAAGCATCGTAACCACCTGGTTGACCATTTATCTATAGGCTATCCATAGACTTATTATTACTATTTATCAGATTTGTGTCAGTATGTTATTTAATGCAAGTGTGGGCCAAAAATTATTTCCAAGGAGTGCACCTTAAAGGGTTAATATTCAGTTTTTTATTCACGGGAATAACAAAAAATTCAGTGTTGGTGACCATTAGAGACTTTTGCTCTGATGCAACATTTACTATATCTTACCAGCTCCAAAGTTTGTAATCATAGTAAGTTCTGCAAATATTTGTGCATACTCAATGTATGTACTTTAAAGATTGATTATTAATTGATTACTAATTCTAATCTGTTTGGCATATCTCTGATCATTTCAGTTCAATATTTGTGTATTAAAAAAAATAAATGTATACCTGTATATTCTGTCTCACTAATTGACCACAAAATACATCTACAATATTTTAATATCTATTTTTTTTAGAAACTAGGAACTGACTCACTGAACTTCTAGATATTTCCAACGAGTGTTTAAATGGGCTTAGAGTTTGTGTTTGGCTTGCGTGTGTTCAATCTGCCCATGGAGCACCGACTCGGGATTCAGCTGCGAGACACAGGGCTGCTTTCCCAGAAAGAGCTTTAGAGCAAAGACAGAGACGAACAATCGCTTTTGCATTAGGGGAAACACTCTGGCACAATCAATATCCTGTTTGTGTGCGAGTGCGTGATGGTGCTCAAGGGATGTGGCTTGTTGCATGCACACGTGTGTTATGGCAGACAACACGACTGAGTGTAAGAGGAAAATGGATAGAAACAATAGAGGGAATATATAAGAGCGGCTGAAAAGAGGTGTATTTCGTCCAAAACGCTTTCTCATTATTCTCCCCTTGTTCTCTTCTTTCCTGTTTAATCCTTGTCACTTGTTCGCAGTCTCTCTCTCTCGCTTCACCTCTTTCTCTTCCCATCTGAGTGTGTCCTCAGTTGCTCATCTGCATGTAAAAATCCTCCTCACTTTCTCTTTCTGTTTCTACAGATGAGTTTTAGCCAGCCAGTGGACTAGAGGATCCCTCACATCCCACCTGCAGTCATGAATGGTAAGAACGCAGCACCTTTTTTGTGTGTGTCATGGCCATGAATCATATTTAAATCCATTATTGTTTAACTTTGTGAGTTTTTAAAACCCATTAAGCTTTTTTATTTTGTGGAGGACAAAAGAAGATGTTTATCAGAATGTTCATGCTGCCCTTTTCTGTATAGTGAAAGGTGACAGTGGCGTAAATATCCACTTATAAAGCTATGACTGTTATGTAGTCATGCATTTGTCCTGTTCAGATTGTGCACACTAAAACTACAAAATGCCTAATAGAAACATACATCGTGTAAAAGGCCCTATTGCATTGCACAGCTCCAAAAAAGTTTCTGAATCTACAGTTTGTCGGTGAGATTGTGTATTAACATCTTTAACATTTTTGGAACGACTTTCTGTGAATGAAAAAATGTTTTAGTTGCATAATATTGTTTAATGTAAACACTGTTGTTTTGTAGTAGTTTTTATTAACGTGTTAAAAATATCACAGAAATGTGGTGCATAACATGGAAACCATGCTTCAGACTAATTCCTTGATCCTTTTATGGTTCGTTTTGTCATTTTTGCAGCTTGACAGCTGGTCCCCGTTCATTGTATACATCAGCACGTATAAATGTCTTCTTTTGTGTCCTGCAATAAAAAGTGATGCCTACAAAATGAGGCTCGGTAAATAATGTGAGCATTTTGAATTGTGGGTGAACTATCCCTTAAAGAGGAGGAAGAGGCAATGGAGAATAATTTAAGCACAGCTCATTTGGCTTGTGTGCTGAATCCCTATAGTATAGCACATTTGCAGAATTACACTATGATGAAAACTTCAGAGGTTCTGATATTCTTGAAGAATATTTTATGAGTGAACAGAATGTTATCAGAATGTTCACATTTTTTAGATTCAGCACGGTGTTTGTATAAAACACACCCAGCTGAAAGCTGCTAATGACTGCTTCCCTATTTATATAGGCACAGGCTAATATTTGCTTAACTTCCATGAAGGATTTTGCTCATGACGTTTTTATATATGTGTAGCACTTTTGTAAAATCATTTATAGAAGTTCACTGTTTAACCTTGAGGAGCTATTTTTTTCTTTTTATATTTTAATTTTATTTTAAATTTACACTCAGAAAATACAGCAACAACAGTCACAAGGAAAAAAAAACTTCTCAGTATATTAAAATATGTTATGATCTCTCTTCTTATTCATCAATCAACAGATATCCTTCTGCACCACATTTTAGGAACCATTTGAAAGGAAACTCCTTCAGAAATCTTGTATTTATCTTTTAGTATATACATAAAAGATATATACATATTTTTTTTCCCTTGTCATGTATGTGACCTTTTATTTCAGCCAATATCTTATATTTGAGATACACAAGGAGCTATTTGGGCTAATCTTGTGTAATTTTCTTGTTTTGTCAGTGATGATAATAGTATTGTTATAAAAGAAAAGATCTGTTGCTACTTCTGTTGAATTGTAACAATTTCTAAATTATTTTTACATCTACTGAGGTGACATTATAGTATAGTTGTAGTCAGGTATGGTAATACCAGTCAAGGGCGCCGCTGGCCGCCTTGGACCCTCTGACAACCTTTCATTTAAGAAAGCGAAGACCCCCGTCATCCTAACTTTCCCCTGACCATAGTCCTTTGAAGTATGCCATCCTGTAGCTTCTGACACATTTACATAATTTTTTTTTACGCCATTCACAGGTTAAAATACCATCACAGGTACACACTTTCCTGACGACAAGCCCATTTAATCTCGCTCACAGCATTGTTTTTGGATGTTTGATAAGTTCTGTCTTAAAAAATAGCCTATAAAAATCAAGACCAAGAAAGCAAACTGTCGACACATAGTGATTCTTTGAATAAAACCATCAAAAATAATGTGTAAATCAGTTTTATGGTCTAAAGACTTGATATTACCATCAGTGCTTTTGTAAGTGAAATCTAAGCAAGATGTCTACCAGATTTGCTGATTGAGACAGCATTCGGCTGTGGTTCAAGTCAGTTCCCTCTAATGGTTTGATTAAATATTTATCTCGCTGATGAGCTAGAGAGAAAGTGTGCAGCCAATAGCGAGCAGTAGAGTTTGTTTAATATTCTGCTGGGTTTTGTTATGTGGCTTTAATGTAAATCTGGACAAAATTAATGCTTAAATTTTTTACTTTAAAAAAATCCAGAGAGAGATTTTTAGGTCTGTTTGTTGAAAGCAGCGTCAGGATGATGGTAACAGTAGGAAAGCTGAGGTTGAAGATTTGTAATGCTAACAATTAGCTTCTGAGTAAATTGTGTATATTTGATGTCAAAGAGCTAAATCACCTCAAATAAATGCTAATATCAGCAGTGTGAGTATATTTATAGGACTATGTTCTCTCTGTATATGTGTATGTGTCTGCATGCCTATTTTCTCCTTGTACTCATTCAATTGTTTAGAAGCTAATCCTCTAAGCACTTTAGGGAAATGGTTGCGTCTTCGCAGTTTAATCAAGCAGGAAAAGCACAGTAAATAAATAGATATTGTTTGCTTTGAACATTTGGTATTTTGGGATATTTGCAACAGAATTTTCTGTGCTTCTATAAAATTACATTTTTCAGTTAGTAGGCTTAAATTGGTAACGCTAATGCTAAATAAGCACAAAAGCATGCTACTTCTTGAAAACAAAGACTTGCAGTGCCACTTCAATAGCTGAATGGACCTAAATTACCTCGACGTTTCACCTTTTGTCCTAAAGGTATCAAAAATACACAAAAATAAATGACCACACATGCGCTCTGATTCCCACACCGACATACTCTGTTGCCATGTTTCAGTGTTAGGAGACCTGATTATGAAACCGTTTGTCCTTGAATACACCATAAATAGTATAACTGAACTGTTGTTAATGTAATAAAATTATTTGAAAAAAAAAAAACATGTTTAAAAGTTTTTCCCAGAATTGTCCCAACATCAGCTCCCCCACAAATATAAATAATAGGGATGCTCCGATCAGGATTTTTGCAGCCGATACCTAGTACCTAGTGTCATGGTGGTCGGCCAGTACAGAGTACCGATTTTGATGCTTAAGCTTTATAATGCATCAAGCACATTTTTCCTCTAAGTATGATACTTAAGTGGAGCTAACTCCTTACCTAAGAGAATAAGTATATTCTAGTATATATATATATATATATATATATATATATATATATATATATAGTATGCAACATATAATCCTTTAAACATGTGTCTTATAACTAGGCCCACACGGAATCTGCGCATGCAAAAATCGGCAGATTTCTGCAGATTTTTTGCCAATAATTGAGTCTATTTATTTACTTGTGTAAACTTATATTCATTCAGTAGTTAAATTAATTTCAGCAATATTATTGACTAATATGAAAATGTTCTTATGATTTATTTACAATACAGTTTGTAAAGTAATATATTCTGTCTTTTAGTACAGATATTATATGAAAGACTTGCTTAGTTTACCAAATAAGTGGATCTAATTGGATTTGCATTGTAAACAATAAATATTTAAGTTATTTATTTAATTAAATAAGTTGAAAACATATAGTTTTTTTATTTCATATATTACGTTTTTAGTTATGATACTACCAAAATCATTTAGCATAAATCCGCAGATTTATTTTACAAAATTCTGCGCAGAAATAGCAAAAAATGTCTGTAGATTCTGTCTGGCGCTGCTTATAACCATTTAGTGTGCATGGCCAGAAGCAGCTTTACAGAAAATAATATAACAGATATGAATAATTTGTAAACATTGCAAATGATGAAAGAAGAATTCAACATGTCTCAATCAAGAAAAAGTTTGCAGCGCATAATTGATGCATAAGAAGTTAAAACGCACACCTAAAAATCCATTAATCTTTTACTAAAGGAAATATGTCTTATTTCTGTGTGGAGTTTGCATGTTCTCCCCGTGTTTGCGTGGGTTTCCTCCGGGTGCTCCGGTTTCTCCTACAAGTCCAAAGACATGTGGTATAGGTCAGTGGTTCCCAACAAGTTGGTCCCGGCCCACAAAGGGGCCTCAGGGAGCTCTGTGGGGTCACGTCATTTGTTAGCAGTGGACGATTAGGAGAACTATTATGTTGCCTTAGTTTATTTCATCCCCTGGCTGACCAAAAAATGGACAAATTGGTAGTTCGTCCTCCAGAAAAAAGAAAAAAGTCTCACTGATTCGCCTTCAGCAGCTATTAGTAAGCATACTGGACCCAGGTGAGGAAGCTCCTAACATTTTGGGTTGCAGCGCTAGCAATACTGGAAACACGAAACGCCAAGATAGTTACTTGAACTATGGTTTTATTTCATTTTCTCGAAGCAAAGAGTCCCTGACCCAGCCACAGTGCTTTATCTGCGACAAAGTTCTTGCTAACGAATGCATGAGACCGTCCAAATTTATAAGACATTTGCAGACAACTCATCCCCAATACCGTGACAAGCCCAGAGCATTTTTTGACCGCAAGGAGGTAGGCTTACGTTTTTTAGTTACAAATGGCCTACTGATGTTTTGCTTTTATATTTTACATATCTAGATATAGTAACAAATTGTTTATTTGAAAACAACATTTTTTGTCATCCTTACTGCAAACTTATATTAGCACTGATATCATTAAATGTGGAAGGGGCCTTACAATAGTTTCTGGGGGAAAAGGGGGGTCTAGGCAAAAAAGCTTCGGAACCACTGGTATAGGTGAATTTGGTAAGCTAAATTGTCCATAGTGTATGTGTGTGAATGAGTGTGCATGGGTATTTCCCAGTGATGGGTTGCAGCTGGAGGGGCTAAGGGATAAGTTGGCGGTTCATTCTGCTGGGGTGACCCCAGATTAATAAAGGGACTAAGCCGAAAAGAAAATGAATGAATGAATGAAATAGGTCTATAAACTACTGTTTATTACAATAAGTGTATTACAAGAAGTTATATTATTAACTAGTCATGAATAAATAAGTTTTAAGTTTTATCTAATTCAGCCAGCTTTACATATAACAACTTTCAGTTGGCCTAAATACATGCAAGAACATTCAAATATTTTCAAATACAATGGCTGCACTTGCAACAAAGAGAGCATCACTCGTGCGAGTTGTGCCAATACAGTAGACTGTAAAAACAGGTCACGCACGCATCTGTATATATTTTAGCTGCTGTGATGCGAGCGCATTGATTGCTCAAGCCCCCATGCATTATTTACCTCATCACATGTTGTGGCTGCTATAGACTATGCATAATATACGAGAGCGCATGTGCGACCTCCTCTGCTTTTAAACTCATAAACAAACACCTGCGATCAGTTCATGAGATCGGCTAGATTGGCGAGTACCGATTGAGTCATTAAATGTGATTATCAGACAATACCAATTTTCGGCTGATTGATCGGAGCATCCCTAATAAATATGTCCTGTATTATAGGCTATCTGGTTTAAAATTAAGCATCCATGTGTGTCCTTGTAATTTAATCATCACATCATGTGCCATGTGTCAGTTCTTAGAATTCAGCATCAGTGTGTTATAATATAAAACTGTTAGGATAATGCGCTAACTTATCATGTAATTTTGACATCCTTCAGAGGGAATAAAGAATTAATTAGGGGCGTCAAACCCTACCAATCTAATTCGCACCCTGGTTTGAGCCTGATTTTATGGCTATGATTTTATGGCTAATGTGTACTGTAAATGTGGCCACAGAATCCTATATTTCAAACATAATGACTGTGTATTTCTTTAGAGATTAGCCTTTATTAAATAGGAAAGACATGTTTTAGTGCACCTACAGTACTTTGAGTCATTAATGTGTTATTTTGTTATATTAAAAAGCTGCTCAGTTGCTTAAGTGAAGGCTGATTACCTAGAACAGTCAAACTTTTTTGTTGTTGAATGGGCTAAATTTCTGTTAAGAATGACATCACATGATTTAATAGACCTGTGCTTAATTAATCATGATGGCCTTTTTCTGAATCTCAGAGCTGCTGACAATGCAGCAAACATGAGCTGAAAGTAGTCTATGTGTCCCCCCTAGAGAGAGAGAGAGAGAGAGAGAGAGAGAACAAAACATTGAAGAGAAGAAAAAAAGTGTACTAACATTTGCCCCATTCTCTCATCAACTAAGAAAGACTGAAATTAGCATTTTCTTGAGACATAATTAGTATCATATGCAAAAGCATATTATTGTTTTATGAATAATTAATTGCTTAAATATATAAATAAATTAGTGCTGGGCCGTTAACGGCGTTAACGTGCTGCGTTAACGCGAGACTCTTATCGCGCGATAAAAAAAAATATCGTCGTTAATCTATTCTCAAAGTTGGGTTGGGAGCTGGGTCTTTCACCTTGATATATTACCGCGGTAGTATACCTGACTGGTGAGCCGTCTGCTCTTTTGAATCAAATCAGCAGAGACTCTAACTGCAGTTTGACAGTTTCACTTTTCATTTATTCCTTTGTGACAAACTGGGGTATTAGACGCAAATAGGGAGTAAGGACAGGTGAGAGAGTTATGGAATTTAATGACGCATGCCAAATGGTAAGAAAAAAAACTTCCGCATTTCACGATGTGTGTGTGTGTGTTTGTGAATGTGTGTGTGCAGTCCTTTCTGACAGCCGCGTGTGGACCTTGTCGGAAAATATGGCGAAAGGTCCTAAAGACCGTGGTGTTTACTTCAATAATGCCACAAATATCTGCATACTCCGCGTCTTTATTCCATTTCTGTTTAGTTCAGTGATGACTTTAGTCAGATTAAGCTCATCAGAATTCGCTGTTTGAAGCTTATGTAGGCCTACAGTTCAACATTCATGTTTAACTGAATAAACAGTTAGTAAACACAAGTACATCTTATTGAACAGTTTCTCAAGCAGTTTGTGATGCATTTTGGAAACATTTTGGAGATGAGACCCTGGTCTAATGCGACACCCGGCTTGAGAAACCTGTTGTCAAAGGCTTATTATTGGGGTAACGCACATATTCTGAATACCTTCGGCAGAATTCAAATGAGCCATTTTAATCTAGATTAATCTAGATTAATTTCTAAATTAATCTAGATTAATCTAGATTAAAAAAATTTATCTATGCCCACCTAAATGTATCTTGTTTTCGAAAAACAATGGCAATTTGATATAGCCCACTGCAGCTGTGGTCAGATCTGCTATATAGCTGTATACTTTAAATGAAGCACTGTCTGAAGCTATTAAGAGCAGTGTCAAAAAATGCCAGCAGCTGAAAAAGGCTCGCTTTCAGCACTCTGTGCGAAAGCTGTGTTAAGATTGACCCACTTTGAGCATGTTAAGTGTCATTTACACTGACATTTTTGATGGATCTTCGCCTGCTGCCTCTAAAAGACACCATGCTTGACAATAAATACTGAAGAGATATTAATGGGGCTGTCATTCTATTAAACATGTAAAACATGCAGCCTCCCTCCAGTAAAACACCTCTAATGCCTGGATTATACAAGTCAAACAGCTTTCGTCAAAGCAACAGACAACATCTCGCAGAGTTCTGGCAGGAACTTCAAAACCCAGAAAGTGGAAAAACAACAGCTGATCCAGAAAGAGATTTGTGAAGACAGAACGTGATAATCAAAATAAAAATCTCTTTCATTTTCTGTCCCTCTCATGATCACAGGTGGCTTTTCTATTTGGGCTATAACTCCAGAAGAGAGGGGGAAACATGACAAACAGTTTGACTCGCTGGCTCCCACCCTGGGATATTTGTCAGGTAAGAAAGAGCACATACAGTGTGAAGGATTGAGGTCATTGAGATTTATTTATTTTTTTCGCATAGAGGGAGATTTAATCCAAAATTGAAAATTCTGTCATCATTTACTCCCTTAGTTATTTATTTAGATGTGCACCTATGATGAAAATCATCTTTTGTAAGCTGTTAGACAGAACTGCGTGTAGGTATAGTGTGTCCATATCATCATATTGGGGTGATATAAAGATAATAAGTCTCTTTTTTTTTTTTTTTTTCCCGACGTTAAAATAGGATCCAAATCCCTCCCATTTTGAGGATCACCGCAACGTGATGTAGGAGTGCGGTTTCCCCGCTCACAGAATTTATTGACAGCCGTGTATTAACATGTCGCCGTTGTAACGTGTAATCGTTTCAACAAGACAGGACGTGCGCAAAGCAACTGGGATTAAAAGATCTGTTGAGCTTGCTGTGATCATCATCATCAAATGTGATCAACAATGAGTATTACAAGTTTAAAACATTTTTAAAACAGTGCATGTTTATAATGAATTACAGAGATTTCACCGTCTTCACTTTATCACTACAGCCGTGTGTCAGTACAATTATGAAAGAAGACACTTCAATCCCAGTTTGTGGAAGTTAAATCAGGTTTATTTTGTACATTAACATAACGGATATCAATACAGCAGTGGATATTAACGTGTATCCTGTCACATTTGCCGTGCAAAAACAGTGCAAAGTTAAACACGCATGTTGTGTGTGTGTGTGTCTGCTATTTGTTCGCGTGAACTTTAAGATTGTGTGTGACTCATCATTGCAGAAAGGCTTGAATTAACTCCACAACAAATACATCAAATAATCATTGTTAAAGTTCTTACTGTAGTATTTCTCACAAACGTTACAAGAGATCTGCTTCTTTCATGTCTGTCACTGTGCTGTTTATCTTACGCAACCAGAGATTCAGGCACACCCTGACAGGCACGTGGAAACGGTGGTTGGGAATAACTAGCATTAAAGGCACAGGCAACAAAAACAGCTACATTGTGTTCAGAGCAGAAATTCCAATATTCTGAAAGGTCTAATAAATAATCTGATGGGTGTTTTGAGCTGAAACTTTACAGACACATTCATTTTAAATCTTGAAAAAGGGGTAAAAAAGGTGCCCTTTAAAACTAAAAAGTTATTTATTTATTAAAAATGTTGGAAACCAGTAACCATTGACTTATATTGTATATATTTTTTCATACTATAGAACTCAATGGTTACCAGTTTCTTACATTCTTCAAAATGTCTTTCTTTGTGTTGAAAGGTTTGACACAACCTTCTGTGTCAAACTGAAAAAAGAAAACTCATAAAGTTTTGAGACCACTTAAAGTAAATAAAAGTGGAGGTAAAAGTAAATAGATATTTACATTAGATGTTGCCTAGCTGTTGTTGTCTACTGGAAGCATAGATATATACACTAGATGTCACCTACCCTACTGTTGTCTATTAGAAGGAACGCGTCAATAGAGCCGCCATTTTAGTACAGAGTAGCGCTCCTTCGAAATGAATGCAGGACCAAGGTGAAGTGGAGGACTGTGGCCATCCAAAGCCAGAGAAATGCACATATACAGATATATCTATGATCGGGAGTTTTTCCCGGTGGTCAGTATGCAAATATTTTTTTAAATTACGAAATATTATAATTTTACATCACTTTTCTACATTGATGGATGTGACCGCACGGGCATTCCTGACAAAGAGTGTGTGTTTGTGTGCATGAAAATGCATTATCCTCCTTCCCTGTTTAATTTGATCTAATCCATGTCCTGAAACACACCCCTCACCTGCTTTCACTTCTCATTCTGACGGAGGGAGCGATTTGTTTGTGAATGAACCTCCGTTATGAACGACTCGTTCACTTAGCTAACAATAATACAAGTTTCTGGCACCGCAGCGTCTTCTTGTCATATTTCATAACATTGTTTGCTTATTTTATTCAACAAAACTAGCATAAGCTTAGAATTTAGCGCGAGTTGATGCTACTTTGCCTTATGGTCACTGCAGTAAGAGACTATTATCATCAATAACATTACTTGTTAAGCACAAAAGTTCATAACATACAAAAACATAAAAAACGAAATCTTACCTATGAAATGTGATGACTTTGTGCTTTGTTTTCTTTGTTTGCTCATTACTACACCCGTACACAGCGCTAAAGTCCAGCATCTTCACATTGGCACACTGTCTTGACTAGTGCGGTTGAATGATGTTTGTCTTAGGAGCACTGTACCAATGTGGCGGCGCTATTGACGCATCTTCAGGGTCCCTATGCGATATCTAGTGTATATATCTATGTATTGGAAGGAATGCATCAATAGAGCCGCCATTTCAGCACAGGGTAGTGCTCCTTTGAAATGAATGTGGGACCAAGGTGTAGTGGAGGACTGGCCATCCAGAGCCCAAGATATGTAAACATTTACACATATATATATGATCAGTTTTCCCGGTGGTCAGTATGCAATTTTTTTTAAATTACGAAAATTATAATTTTACATCACTTTTCTACATTGATATATAAGTGACCGCACAGGCATTGCCGACAAAAAGCATGTGTTTGTGTGCATGGAAATGTATCATCCTCCCTACCTGTTAAATTTGATCTAATCTGTGTCCTGAAACACACTTCTTCTCCTGCTTTCACTTCTCATTCTAACGGAGTGAGCGATTCGTTTGTGAATGAATCTCCGCTATGAATGTCTCGTTCACTTAGCCGACAAAAATACAAGTTTCCAGCACTGCAGCGTCTTTTTGTCACATTTTATTTACATTGTTTGCTGATTTTATTCTACAAAACTAGCATAAGCCTAGTATTTAGTGTGAGTTGGTGCTACTTTGCCTTCTGGTCAGTACAGTAAGTGACTGTATTATCATCCATACTTGTTTAGCATAAAGTTTGTGACATACAAAAAGGTAAAAAACGAAATCTTACCTGTGAAATATTCTGCCTTTGTTGTGTTTTCTTTGTTTGCTCATTACTACACCTGTTAGCAGCACTAAAGTCTAGCATCTTCAGATTGGGTTTAGTCTTGACTAGTGCAGTTGAATGACTTTTGTCCTGGGAGTCCTGTACAAATGTGGGAGCGCTATTGATGCATGCTCAGGGTCCGTATGTGATATCTAGTGCAGTGTTCTCAACCATGTTCCTGGAGGACCACCAGCTCTGCACATTTACCATGTCTTCTTACCCAAACACACCTAGATCATCAGCTTATTAGCAGAGACTGAAAGGCCTGTAATGGGTGGGAAAGACTAAGGACAAATCCAAAACATGCAGTGTTGGTGGTCCTCCAGGAACGTGGTTGAGAAACACTGATCTAGTGTATATATCTATGGTAAAAGTAAAGTAAATTTTGAGTCAAATGTCTCTTGAAATGATCAAAATTGATATTAAAGCCATGCATGATGTTATTTTTGAAATAATTGCAATGGGAATTTGCATTTTATAATTATTACAGAATGATTTCCACAAAAATATTAACTAGCATGACTGGTTTATCATTGACATTAATAAGAAGCATTTATTGAGAAGCAAATTAGCAGAGTGATTTCTAAAGATTCAAGTGACATTACTGAAAACTGGAGTAGTGAGAGCTGAAAATTCAGCTTTATCACCAAAGGAAGGTTTTGAAATATACTAAAATAGAAAAACATTCATTCATTTATTCATTTTCTTTTTGGCTTAGTACCTTTATTAATCATGGGTTGCCATATGTTTTATGCACCGGATGCCCTTCCATCACTGGGAAACACCAATACAATCTCATTCACACACATACACTAAGGACGATTTAGCTTAACCTGTTCACCTATACCACATGTCTTTGGACTTGTGGGGGAAACCAGAGCACCCAAAGGAAACCCACGCAAACACGGGGAGAATATGCAAACTCCACACAGAAATGCCAACTGAACCAGCCGAGGCTCGAACCAGTGACCTTCTTGCTGTGAGGCAACATTGCAACCCACTGCGCCACTGTGCAGCCCAAAATAGAAAACATTCATTGCATAATATCACTTTTTTGTTGTCGTTTTTGAAAACGTAATTCATTTCACTTTAATGCTAAAGCCTGTGTCTGTATTCTGCGATTATACATGCACATCACTTGCATTTCATTTCTTTCTAGGAGATCAAGCAAGAAAGTTCTTCCTGCAATCTGGTCTTCCCACATCGGTCCTGGCAGACATCTGGTAAGTGTACACATACACACACACACACACCCTTAATGTACACACTTATTCCGGTTCTACTTTTCTTAAAATGTCTTGTCCTTCCTATTCATTTCTAAAATGTAAAATATGTTGTTTTAAATTTGAAAACCATGTTAAATAAAAGAAAATTGCTATCCTTGTGCATATTATAAACTCCACATATATGCAGGATTTGTGTTTGTGTGCATGTAGGGTTGTGTTTTCTATGACAGGGCTGCACTTATCACAGAAGCATTGTGAAATGAAAGTTGTGGGACAAAGTGCATTTGTAGCCACATACCTCTCTGGAGGGTGGAGGTTCCCAAAAACAACCTCTTCCTGTCTGCGGTTAGTCTACTGGTGTAAACACTGTCGCCCATCCACAAACAGGATGTAGATTTGCTGATGCAGGATGCAGAATGTTTGATGTCTAAAAAACGTCTTGTTCATAAATAAATAGGGTTACGTAACAAAGATCTGAACTCACTATAATACTGCTTTGTCATCACACACCAAGCAGGCTTCTCCGCTGGGATTGTAATAGCAATTAGTGATGAGAGTTTGATGAGAATGGCTGCTTCCTTTCTTTCAGGGCTCTGGCGGACATAGGAAAGGATGGGAAGATGGACAGATTGGAGTTCTCTATTGCAATGAAACTAATTAAACTGCAGCTGCAGGGTCAGCCACTTCCGCCCAGCCTGCCGATCATCATGAAGCAGACGCCCACCCCTGCGATGACGTCATCGTCACGCTTTGGTAAGAGTTGAAAAGTGAGCTTTGTTTGCTTTGTGGTTGGTTTGTTAAGGCTCATATTCAATTGTGAGTAAAGTGATGCTAATTTTAGGTTATATGTTATCATTTTTTATATGAAATATGTCAATTCATGATGTTAATAATTAATAAAACTCTCTTAATAAATCAGTGTTGTTTTTGTTCATTAATTTTTTAAAACACTAAAACAACCAGAATTCTATGGTCATTTCAACAGTTCACATAAGACCTAACCAAATAGATTTTTTTTGTATTGTAAGCTTATATTAAAGGGGTGGCCCCCAGTGTATTTTAAGGCTTTGTTGTGTTTATAAGATGCAAAGCAATATGTGCTCATGCTTCATTTATAAAAAAAATCATGTCATTTTTTCATATATCTTACTTTGATTTTATACAGCTACACAGCTAACATCAAAATGACTGTAATATTTTCTAGTCCCGTCGAATGGCCAGCCTTCAAGAAGCTCTAATTGGTCAGCTAACATAATGTGCTGTGATTCGCGGATCAGCTCCACGTCACCAGGAAAACCATCATGCCCCTACAAGCATGCGCTTATGCGCTGTATAAACACTGAGTCAGAGTAGCTGTTAGCCGTATCAGTTTTAGCCTGAATCAGTCAGAACATGAAGAGGACACAGCTAAACCTCACGCCTGCTCTTGAAAAAAAAAAGTGTTTTTCACATATATTCGGAATAAGCATGTATAAGTAATATAAAATGTTCACATATCTTTTACGAGTTTGTTATTTGAGATGTAGAACACAGGGAAAGCAGCTGCATAGAGAGACACTGAGAGCGTCCATATAGAGAAACACTGCAGCGCTGGTGAAGATTGTGTGTGTTTACAGGGGTTTGATGGATAAATATGAAATTGTAGCTAAATTATTAACCGTGCCCAACAGCATTTCCCGTTGTTAACATCGTTTACATTCTTGCTAGAAACGCTCTAATGCTAGAAACTGTGCATTTAATAGATACATTTTAACCAATAAAAATACTTGCAGGCTGTGGCTCACAATTAGGCCCACACAGAATCTGCGCGCAGAATTCCGCAGATTTTTCGCAGATTTTCCACAGATTTTTAGCCCATCATTAATTCTGTTTATTTACTTACAGTTAACTATTTACTGTTAATTTAATTGGATTTGCATTTTAAACATTAAATAAAAGTTAAAAAGATATTATTTTTTATTTCACATTTTAAGGTTTTAGTTATGATACTCCTAAAATAATTCCGCAGAAATCCGCAGATTTTTAACAAAATTCTCTGCAGAAATAGCAAAAAACGTCCGCAGATTCCATCTGGCCCTGCTCACAATCCACAGCTTCGTCTATTCTGGTTGGAGCTGCTCATTCCTTGAGGAGTTTTTATCCGAATCCAGCACTGAACTGGGAGCTATACTAATATATATATATATATATATTATAATTCTCTGGAACATAATTAGAATTAAACTGTAAGCACTTCTCTCTTTGTGTCATGTCCTTTGGAAGTCCAAATACAGAAACAAAAAGAAGCTCTGTAGAAATAGCAGCATTTGTATGACATTTTAGCTTTCTCTGCTAAAACAATACAGCGCCTCTGGCAATGCCCCTTTGCTTCACGGGGTGTATGCGCATGGTGAATGCACGTAACCGGAAGCGTTTGTGATGTCACTAACATTGATGTATTTTTTGTATTCCCCAAACTTCGTTCGCTGTAGGCTTTACTAAGCTAACTCTGTAAAAGCCAATGTCTCCCTTTGCATTGAACTTGAACGCAAAACTAGAGTATTACATTCAGAAATGTAACTAAAGTTTAAAATATGATATCAAAGTGGACCACCCCTTTAAGATTTTAAAACTAATTTTTGAATGCTGTTATATTTTATAGTCATTATTCTGAAAATATTTATTTTTGTAATATAGCTTGTAATTGTTTACTTGCTATAATTGTTTAATAAGTTACTAGATCACCTGTGAAGGTTCTTATCTCACTTTGTTTGGCAAGTGGAACAGCAATGTTTTTTTTTTTTCTTTTACCACCGTTAATACGCTTTTGCTTTTAAAAGACATTCCTGAAGTAAAGTTATGTTTTTTTCAGAAAGTTATGTTTTGTTAGCACAGAGTTGCTTGGCATCAGAGGCCAGCATATTTAAAAGGCATGGGAAAAAGCTGCATATGCTGTAATGCATACAGTCCATTTGGCTTTTATGGTCAGTAATTTTAATAAAATATTAATTAGTAATTTTAATAAAATAACAATGTTAGAATGAAATGGACACAGATTTAGGAAAAGTCAGTGTACTGTAGATATGGGTTTTATTGTAAAGATATTAAATTAAATTGACTGCCTCATAGTTCAAGTGTTAAATAAAGCTCATATGAAATAAAACTGTTGATATTAGCTAAAAACAAAGAAACAAATTAAAATCCAAAATCAAGCAAAAATACTAGATATGAAAATCATACAAATGATTGTGATTCAAGATGAGATCTTCTACTTTTACTATTAAGTAAATGTTTTTATTAATCCGAACAGAATAGCATTGTTAAATATAATCTTTGAAAAATCTCTTATTAGAATATTTTTTTTGAATGAGCTGGTACTATTAAATAAATAAATCAGCTAATAATTGGTATGGCACCAATAAATTGTATAGAAATCAGGGCTGCACAATATTGGAAAACTCTAACATTGTGATTTTTTTTATTCTGCAATATACTGTATATTGTGATGTGAATACAATTACACTAGATGCCTTGAATAACTATTTGGAAAGAATTTTAGATTGATTGATTAGATTGATTCTGTAGGGGAGTGCATTTGCATAAAATAAAATAAACAATCTACAAGCACAGATCACAGATACCAATTAAGTAAACAGCATTTTATTGTTTTCTGAGGAGTCTAACTGTATTCAGGTATACAGTAATTGAATATTCATTCATTCATTTTCTTTTCGGCTTAGTCCCTTTATTAATCTGGGGTCGCCACAGCGGAATGAACCGCCAACTTATCCAGCACATGTTTTACACAGCGAATGCCCTTCCAGCTGCAACCCATCTCTGGGAAACTTCCATACACACTCATTCACACTCATACACTACGGTAAATTTTAGCTTACCCAATTCACCTGTACCACATGTCTTTGGACTGTGGGGGAAACCGGAGCACCCGGAGGAAACCCACGCGAACACGGAGAGAACATGCAAAGTCCACACAGAAACGCCAACTGACCCAGCCGAGGCTCGAACCAGCAACCTACTTGCTGTGAGGCGACAGCACTACCTACTGCGCCACTGCGTCGCCTTAGTAATTTATTAATGAAATGTAAAATAATACTGCATAGTCTTCGTTGTATAAACAATTCAAAGTTACAAATGCTGCAATTTCGAATGCCTGAATGCTTTTAAAATCCTCATACAGTCACAGGCCTCAAAAAACACTTGTGAAATGATCAATTATAATTCAGACTCATCATTGCATATACTGTGATGTGACTTTTGTGAATGAACACATTGCGATATCGATGCTGAATTGATATATTCAGCAGGTAGAAATGATATTAAATAATCTGTTTTTATTTCAGGTATGGGCTCAATGCCAAATCTCTCTGCCATGTCAGTGATGCCCATCCTAACACCCATGCCCACATGCCCTGTCATGGCCCCTTTAGTTCCTGTGTCCACCCTGATGTCAGGGCCACTGCCTCAGATGCCCAACTCTATCAGTGTGCCAGCCTTACCTAACGGCAATGCAACTCTCCTCACACCAACACCAGGTTACTCCCTCAATTATCAATATACAGTTGTTTTTGCACAGATGAATGTTTGAATGAAATTTACAAATGTAGGATGAGTCAGTGAACTACGTATAGTTAGATGTGTTTTATTATGGTGGCTCGAGAAAGCCAACATACTGTTATACTTCATAAACTTAATATTCTTCTTCTTCTTAGACTATTTTAAGAACACATCTCCTCCTAGATCATTCATACTGCAACCACCAAACTAACTCCAAACCTCCAAACTATACTGAATTAAGTTGCTATATCTTTTCCAACTGATCTGACTTACTTTTTTCCCAAAACTGGCCTGGAAAGTCCAATTTACTTAACATTGGACCAAACTTTGTGACCTCATAACTTTGCGCCAGACTGTCATAAAGACTCAAGTTGGGCTCATTTAACTCAGACTACCAGTCTCCCAATCACTGATGACCTTTCAACTTACTAGCCACATCCTAGCAACCACTTACGGCACCTTAGCAACTGTCCCATAGACTTCCATTGTAAAAAACTGCCATTGACTTTACATTGGACATACAGTACTAACAACATACCAATTCATACTAACAATGTACTAATCATACTAGCAACATGCTAATTCATACTATAAACATACTAGCAATATGCTAATTCATACTATAAACACTAGCAACATGCTAATTCATACTATAAACATACTAGCAATATGCTAATTCATACTATAAAACTAGCAATATGCTAATTCATACTATAAACAATAGCAATATGCTAATTTATACTATCAACATACTAGCAATATGCTAATTCATACTATAAACACTAGCAATATGCTAATTCATACTATAAACATACTAGCAATATGCTAATTCATACTATAAACATACTAGCAACATGCTAATTCATACTATAAACACTAGCAATATGCTAATTCATACTATAAACAATAGCAATATGCTAATTCATACTATAAACAATAGCAATATGTTAATTCATACTATAAACATACTAGCAACATGTTAATTCATACTATAAACATACTAGCAATATGCTAATTCATACTATAAACACTAGTAATATGCTAATTCATACTAAATTCATGCTAACAACATGCTAGTTTATACTAGAAACATGCTAACAACATGCTAACTTGTGCTAGAAACATGATAACAGCATGCTAATTCATACTAGAATCATGCTAATTTATGTTTGTAACTGCCTAGCAACTACTCAGAACACCTTTGCAACTACCTAGCAACATTCTAGCAACACCTTAGCAACCACCTAGCAACTCCTTAGCAACCACCTAGCAACACATTAGCAACCACCTACCAATGCCTTAGCAACCGCCCATCAACCATGCTAACAACATGCTAATTTGTGCTAAAAACATGCTAACAACATGCTAATTCATACTAGAACCATGCAAATTTATGTTAATAACTGCCTATCAACTACTCAGAACACCATAGCAATGACCTAGTGCACCTTAGCAACCACCTAGCAACACCTTAGCAACCACTCAGAACACTTTAGAAACCGCCTAGCAATGCCTTAGCAACTACTCGGAACACCTTAGCAACTGCCTAGCAACACCTTAGCAACCACCTAGAACACCGTAGCAACCACCTTGCAATGCCTTAGCAACCACCTAAAACACCCTAGCAACCACCTAGCAATGCCTAAGCAACCATCAAGAAAACCCTAGCAACTGCCTAGCAACGCTTTAGCAACCACTCAGAACACCCTAGCAACACATTAGCAACCGTCTAGCAATGCCTTAACAACTACTCAGAACACCTTAGCAACCGCATAGCAACAACTTAGCAACCGTCTAGCAACCACTCTGAATACCCTAGCAACCACCTAGCAACACCTTAACAACAACCTGGAATACCCTAGCAACTGCCTAGCCCCCTAGCAACTGCCTAGCAATGCCTTAGCAACCACTCAGAACACCCTAGCAACACATTAGCAACTGTCTAGCAATGCCTTAGCAACTACTCAAAACACCTTAGCAACTGCATAGCAATAACTTAGCAACCATCTAGCAACCACTCTGAATACCCTAGCAACCACCTAGCAACACCTTAACAACCTGGAATACCCTAGCAACTGCCTAGCATCACCTTAGCAACCACTCAGAACACCTCAGCAACCGCCTAGCAATGCCTTAACAACCAGTCAAAACACCCTAGCAACACCTTAGCAACCGTCCAGCAACCACTCAGAACATCCTAGCAACCATTAGCAACACCTTAGCAACCACTCAGAACCCCATATCAACTGCTTAGCAAGGAACATGCCAATCAACACTAGAAACACACTAACATAAGTAGTTATCTATCTATGCCAACTGTTTCAAACTTCTTAAAAACTACTTCAGTTATTTAAACTGTAAAACTACTTCAACCTTTCAGACTAGACTTTCTCAAGCCACCATAAAGTTTGTCTACGAACTTTACTTTTCTAGTTATAACCATGTTATTGAAATTCAACATTTAAAATGACTCTTAATTCTGCATACAGCTTTTTGCACAGATAGACAAGTATTATGCATGTGCCAATAAACGTACAGTATATGCAGTGAGACTCAAACATGGATAACTGCTTAATCTAGAACTCAGTTACACAATTTGCATGTGCTTTAAGTAATTCTCATTGTTTATGTATCTCTCCAGCATTCCCAGTCTCCGGTGGTTTGAGTAAATCCCACTCACTCCTGGACCTTGGCTCTAGCAGGTGTGAACCATGCATACTATAAGTTCAACGTCCATGTTTGTATTGGAATATGGGTGTAGTATCTGTTGCATGCACGTGTTTAAGTACGAGAACTGAAGAAGGTTTCAGTGATTTTCTTAGAATTACACTCTTAGGCACTCTGCTACACTGGGCTTGTTTTGCCAGTGCTAGAAGTTTGTAGTAAATAAGATTTTGTTTGCTGACAGAGTGCCTGAATAGCGCAGCTGTCTCCTTCTATCTTAATAGGATCTTGTTAGGCTTCCTCCGAGAGTCATTCAGCCTCCTTGTGGTGGTACAGGAGCCTGTAATAAACTCACTAATACCTGCTCAGTGCCTGTTAAAAACAAATTTGTGTCCAGGGCTGGGTGATCCACAGAATATATTGCTTATGTTGCAATGATTTTACTGCATTTTTTTTATTTAGCTATTAAGTTTCCTAAGTTTCTGTTTCCATGAAATTCCTTCGTTTCAATGAATCATTAAAAAGGTTTTTCGGCAATTGACTTGTGTTAATTCTAACATGTGTTGTTCACTCAGAAGTGTTCATCCAAATATTTTAGAGAAAATATATGCTGGTTATAATTGCTATTTAAAAGATATTATACATGTTTAAAATATTTAAAATGTAGTGTTAAAATTATGCTGTGAATGATAATCAGTGAATAAACAGTAAATTCATCAGTAATTTATTTAAATTTCATCTAAATCAAAAATTAATCTAAATTCTAAGTTGAATTAACCATATTTTTATGTAGATTTTTTTTAGATTATAAACCATTAAACTTGTTTTAAATGCTATTGCCAACAATGGTTATTTGTTTCACATTCACAGTGTATGTCTATTGGTGCCTTTAGGGTGGCAACACAATGCTCTGTTTACTTGTAGAATGCCAGCATGGGGAGGAAACATAAGTCTGAATAGTAAGTTTAGGTGTAGGGTTGCAGACCCAGATTTTTTATTTTATTTAGACAAACATTGATGCATTGAATTTGAAGCACAAATCTATTGGTAACCAATGCAAGTTGATGGACAGAGACTTTTAAATGCTATTTTGCAACTATTTAGGTGCACAGTATGTAAATTTAGCATATTCACAAACAAACAAACAAAGCCGTTTTTTTTCATACGTCAGAGTGACTGAGTGTGGAATCATGATAGTTGTTTCACTCTATGGGCTCTATTTTAATGATTGAGGTGCAAAGTCTAAAGCGCATGGCGCAAAAAGGGCGTATCCGAATCAACTTTTGCTATTTTAAGGGCGGAGAAATACGCTCTGCGCCCTGGCATATGGTCTAACAGGGTTGTGCTTCTTCTCTTAATGAGTTATGTGTGTGTTTTAAGCATAACGTGAATTAAACCAATCAGAGTCTCGTCTCCTATTCCCTTTAAGAGTCAGTTGTGTCACACCATGGCGCGTGTGCTATTTACATGGCAGACTTTGTAAGAGGAAAAACTGAACGCTTCACTAGCGAGAAAACAGTTAAACAGACCATCTGCATAGCAAAGATAAAGAACGAGCCTCCACCATTCGGCCCTTTTACTTTCTCTTTACTTTCTTTTTACTCTTTACTTTATTCCTTTACTTTCGTAAGGAAACAGTATTGTACACACTCCACTGAAGACATCCAGTAGCCTACATATTTTATTTTGTTTAAGATTTGTTTCAAAACTATTTCTGAATTCAGTTCTAATTTCCAACAAACGAATAAATGAACAATAATAATGGAATGTGGTTATATCCAAAGTTATATCAAAACACAAATCCTATTCTTATGCCCCATATAGGTGCTCATACGTCTTCAAAACCCAACAGATGGACAAATTTAAACTTGTTTTTATTAAAACAAATATGCATAATAAATAATACTGCTAATAATAATAATAACATTATCCAAAAGCAAATTGGCATGAATAAACTGAAAAAAGCCCCCGGACATGGAGGCAGTGGATTTTATATATTTATGTAGAAAATAATAATAATGTACATCTTGTGTGTATTAAGTAATGTGTATGCGTTTTGGACCTGCATAGACGCAAAACTAACGCGCTCTGCACTAGACTTTAGACCAGCTTTTACTTGGTCAAAAGCTCGGTCTATTTCAGTTCTTCAAAATAGCAACATGCCAACAATGCGCCTTAACACACCTCCTTTTTAGACAGGCACACCCATGAGTGCACAAAGTGGCGCAAATGGATTTGCCATTTAAACAACGTGGCACAAAACATGAAAATTAGGGTTGCACTGGTCTGAACATAGCAACAAATCATGCCAAACACATCTTGCACCTTATTGCGCTAGGTGTATGACAGGAACCTAAGGGACTCATGCTCATAAATGAGCAAAAGTAATCATTACTTATTATCATGGTAGTCTGAAGCAGAGTACTGCTGAAAGCTGTTGAATTGAAATGAGAGTGTGGAAGCTGATGAGATGAGCTGAGATAACACTATTGATGTTTATTGGTTTAATGAACAATTTGTACATACTGTGTGAATGTACAACATTCACTCCTGAACTCTGTATCAGTTGTAGAGGTTTGATAGTGTTGGCTGGAGGGGCTGGAAGGTCTGTCAATTGAGCATTACAATAATCCGGCTTGGATAGAATAAGTTCCTGGACAAGGAGTTGTGTAGCATATTCGGGTTTGAAGTGCTTGATCTTCTCAATGTTGTGTAAGCCAAATCTGAAGGACTGGGCCATTCTAGTAATCCAGTCATCGATTCATCCATCCCTAAACTCCAAGGTTCCTGGCTTTCTTGGAAGGAGTTATGGTTAATGTGCCTAGAAGTTGTGATGAAGTGTTGGGTTGTCCAAGCAGTTTTGTTTTGGCAGGGTTGAGTTTAATGTCTTTCTTCCAGCGAGAAATTACTCTCGTTCACGCTGAGATGCGAGCAGCTTTGCTAAAATGACGAGAATGAGAGACTTAAAGGGATAGTTCACCCAAAAATCGAAATGTATAGTTAGTTTATATCATTCTTGGATATTTGTAAAATGCAAATCAATGGGCATACGCTTTGGAGATCTAAAATAAACACATATAAAGTCCTAATCAATCCTTGTGGCTCCTGATGATACGCTAAGGGTCTTAGGAAAGCAAAATGATCAGACTGTGCAAGAAATTGAATATTATTTACAGTATTATAGCTTTAATCCACAGCCTGAGCAAACAGTTCTTGGCACACAAATGAGTGTGGTGAACATAACCTTCCAGTTGCCTGATGACGTATATGCATGAGCATGCACTCAGATACAAGTTCATTTATCAGAATGGATTCATGCCTGCGAAATGTAATTTATCATATGTTCACATCTTATAATCACAGGTGAGAACCATTTTGGCATCCACACTCTCTAAGTGTACGCTCAAGCATACTACTTATATGTGTGCAATGAGAACTGTTTGTAAAGCTAATAATATTGCAAATAATGTTTAGTTTCTTGCACCAATCAATCATTTCACTTCATAAGATCTCGGTGTATCATCAGGAGCCACAGGAATTGATTTGGGCTGGTTTGCATGTGTTTATTTTTAATTTCCAAAACGAATGACTTCATATAAATGATTCAATTTAATTCATGTTTATTTCTGTAGCGCTTTTACAATGTAGATTGTGTCAAAGAAGCTTAACATAGAAGTTCTAGTAAATTGAAACTGTAAGTCCAGAATTAAGAATCAAGAACCACAGATTCAGCTAAAAATTTTCTTTATTGTTCTACTAAAAAAAAAAGTCAGCTACTCTACATCATCAATGGCTTGAGGGTGAATAAATTAACTGTAAATGTTTATATTTGGTTGAACTGTCTCTCTGGGTGAAATGTCGTCAGCATAGCAATGATAAAAAAAAAGTCATGTCTCTTAATGTGGTGACGTATACATGCAGAACAGAAGTTCAAATACTGATACTGAGGCATGCCAGTAGCTGTTGAGACATCTACATGCTAGACTCCAAGACACCCTTAGGGACCTAATAGATGTAAGTCTTGGAGAGCAGTTCCACTGGAGTGTGGTTCCTGAAATACCATTAGTCATAATAATTGCTGGGAAGATCTGGTGGGTGACCATGCATGTCAAAAGCAGATCCAGCAAGACGAGAACTGATGATATGAAAACTTCCCAAGCGTGTCTTGTACTGCAGCTTCAAAAACCATGATGAATGCAGTCTCAGTTAAACGTGTGCTTTTGAAGCCAGACTGTTTTCTGCCCATAAGGTTGTTCTTTGTGAGAAAGACAAACACTATTGAAGAAATGTTCTGGTTTGTAGTTTTCCGGAGCTTGAGTTTGTTTCTGAAGCAGTGGGGTTATCTGAGCCTGCTTAAATGATGTAGGAAAGGTGCTGGTGGAAAGAGATAGGTTGACAATGTGAGTGAGTGCAGGTATATCTGAGCGAAAAAAACAGCTTGACGAATGAGATGGGATAGGATAAAGCTGACAGGAACAGGTAGTAGTGTGATTGGAAACGGTGAGTTTGGACATTTCTGCCTGGGAAAAAGAGGATTCCAGCAAAAGGAGATTGATTTATTGTTAATAATACCAACGTGCTTCGGATTGAAAACAGGATTTTTTTTGCACTTTTTGTTTCAATGCATCTTGTGTAGTGGCAGTTCCACTACACAAGAGTTTCTCCACATCCTACTTAACTGCCTGAGAGAGTGGAACAAGAGGGCAAGTGTGTATGCTTGTAGATATTTTTGTCAGTTTGTTGGTGTGTAGAATTGCTGATGATTGAAATTTTATATATAAAGAATGTTGCAAAGTCATCAGCAGTTCGAACTGATGAAGGAGGGAAACGAGGAGAGGAGAGAAGATTGCTTTATTATGTTGGTTGTTTTCCTGTGTTTGCATGTTTGTTTTGATTATGATATTAAACACTGTAAAAAATGCTGGGTTCCACACTTCCTATCTATTTGTGTTGGGACAACATGACGGAATTAAGTTGACTTATTAGTTTTTACAAATTTAAGTGGATTGAACATAAAACAATTACGTTGTTGCAAGAAAAACTCAAGAATTGTGTTATTTCAACTTAATTTAAATAAGTAGTTTGAACAAACAGCAAACTCCATTTTTTGAGTGAAGGGATAGTTCCTCTAAATGAAAATCTCCTCACCATTTACTCACACTTCAAGTGCTTCTAAACTTTTATGAATTTCTTTCTTCTGTTGAACATAAAGTAAGATATTTCGAAGAATGTTGGGAAAAAAGCAGCCATTCACATCCATAATAGGATCAAAAGTACGATGGAAGTCAATGGTTGCCCCCCCCACCCCAACATTCTGTATCTTGGAAGACTACCACTTTTATTTTTGTTCAACAGTAAAAAGACACTCAAACACATTTGGGAAAGTGGCGGATGAGTAAATAATGGCAGAATTGTCAATTTTGGGTGAACTGTCCTTTTAGTAAATGTGAGTTTATCCTAGCTGCATCTACTATCCGTTTTCTTGTGACACAACCTCCCATTTCATCATTTATTTCACCCATTGCCGGGTTGCAAAAGGCTGTGGCATCTTGTTAGTATTATCTCAGAACATTTCAAATCAGCAAACGACAGCAGTGAGTACAACTGCTGTGGAATTGCTCATAATCATACGTTTTAATTAGAGTTTTAATGGTCCCGGTTGTGATAATTACAGCCCCAATAAGGATTCCGCAAACGTTGCTCGGACATATCAATTATTTAAAGTATGATGTCACAGCAGAAACTCTCAGCACTGGAGGAAAGCTGATCTTGCAGCTAGACTGAGACCAGTTGTCTGTGTTTTATGATAGTCTGGGTTATTGGTTCATTTGGGGATTATATTAGCTGTTAATGAGCAGCTGCTAAATGATGCTCATTTGAATTTAGAATACATATGCTATTTCTGAATTGTTTTAAAGAATGGTATGCAAATGAAACTCTGAGGAATTATGGGAATGAACATGCATATTTGGAGAAGGAAGAAGATCTATATTTAGAATTCATTAGCTCATTCAAGGCTACCATATATCAATTAATTAGGTACTATATACTTAGAAGCAGGTTTGCAGATTGTTACAAATTAGCATGAGGCCACAGTGTCCTGAATATAAAATTTTATATGAAATAAAATAAAATTAAATTAAACAAAACAAAATTAAATTAAATTAAATTAAATTAAATTAAATTAAATTAAATTAAATTAAATTAAATTAAATTAAATTAAATTAAATTAAATTAAATTAAATTATTACTAATAAATTATTACTATTAATTTACTTTTTTTTATATGCATTTTTTTATTTTAGCAGACTTTGGCCTCATGCTAATTTGCAGTGTATAATGACATAAATAATGTGGATAAAATATAATGTAAAATAAAATAACATAAAAAAGTAATTTTTTCATCTGAAAGGGAAAATCAATTCATGTTTAAGTAACTGTTTAGGTAATTTTATTAGTCAATATTTTGCTCTCTCTTTATAAATACTCTTTATAAATATATCACTTGACTTTTTTTAGTTTAATGTATTTCAGCTGACAAAAAAGATTATGACTTTTATTCGTAAAATTACTTATCTTAATATAAAAAAATTTAGTTTCCTCGTGGGGTAATTTTTATTTACCCCAAACATTTAAATGGAACTTTTAAAAAAGTCTTTTACAGTTTTTTTTTAATCTTGTATTTGTTTATTTTTTACACCAAACATTGCCTATAAATTTGAATTTCTGCTAAGTGAATAAATTTGACCCAAATTGGACCCAAGATTCTCACAGAAATCAGTCAAGTATATATAATGCTTCAGCCTCCACATCAAAGTTCCTAAAAGTAAAAGATGGTCAAGGTGCTCCAGGATTGGCCAGCCCAGTCACCAAATATGAACATTATTGAGCATGTCTGGGGTAAGATTAAGCAGGAGGCATTTAAATTGATCCAAAGAATCTTGATAAGCTATGGGAGTCCTGCAAGAACGCTTTCTTTGCCATTCCAGATGACTTTATTAATAAGTTATTTGAGTCATTGCAGAGATGTATGGATGCAGTCCTCCAAGCTCATGGGAGTTATACACAATATTAATTCTTTTTCCACTGCATCATGACTTTATATTCTATATTGTACATTATTTCTGTTAAGTGACAAGACTTTTGTCTAAGCAAAGTCAAACTGTCCTAATTAAATAATTAAAAAATCAAGGCATGATCATATTTTATTTTGGTAAAATAAGCATAATTGAGAGGCCTTTGCCTTTTATATTAGCCACTTCTGATACCAAATGATCAACTAGAAGTCAAGTTATTATTTGTTGTTCCTAAAACTTGGATAAGCTGTTGTCAGGTACTGTATATACACTAATATAATGTATATTTCTAAATGTCTACAGTTCTAACTCGTCCTCCACCACCTCCCTTGCGAGTAACTCCCCGAAAACGAGTACTTCTGATTGGGCAGTGCCTCAGTCGTCCCGTCTGAAGTACCGACAACAGTTCAACAGCCTGGACAAGCTGATGAGTGGATACCTGTCAGGTAAGTTTTTGTGTGTGTAGATCGCAGGAAGAAGAGGGAATGGCAATGTTTGCTTATGATTATGTCTGTATGTTTGAAGGTCCCCAGGTCAGAAATGCCCTCACAGCTTCAAACCTCACACAAACACAGCTTGCCACCATATGGTGAGTTCACATAACACTGCTTTCACTATAGATAATAAACAACATGCTTTTAATGTATGAAGGTTTTGATAATATGATGTGTAAAAATGTTATGCATCTTATATTGGGAAGCCTTAAACTGCTGTTTTGTTTGTGTGGCAGTGATCTATAAGGGTCTGCCAGTTTACTTTCATTTTGTTCTTTATTTATTTCGCTAAAAAAATTAAGCGTTTGCTTGTTCCTGCCTCCTTTTTTTGCTTGATATTTAATTTTGTTACATTGTTGTATAATTTTTAGTAAGAAAGAATGTATTTGTTTGTCTGTGTATGTTTGCATGTATTGTTATCAACAAATTTAGCTGTGTTATTGTCAGTTTTATTAGTGTTTTGTATTGCACGTCTCTGTATAATGTACAGTATATACTGTTTATGTATATAGCATATACAATTTCATTTTAAATATTTCTAGTTTTTCATTTTAGTGTTTAATGTGAAATAATTTTTTTTTATTATGTCTGCATAATATCTATATAAAGTGTCTATAAATGTCTATATTTTAGGAATAAATATTTAGCCAAACAGTATCTTTGTTAGTTTTTTTGCATGTAACATATTATCTATTTTTAATGCTTTTTTTTGCACATTTTTTACAAAAATTGTGTGTTAAAAAATAAAATAAAATAAAATAAAATAAAAACCTCCGAATTAATCATGTCCTCACATCAAACTCTGGATTGCATCCTATTTCTTTAAGCAGTGTGTTAAACATCTACTTCTACGGTGTTGCGTCTGCAGTTTAGCTGCCAGTTGTGTAATTATGAACTGTGATTCAGCTATTAAACATTTGAAATGCTTCCAGGATAATCTCAGAAGGGTGTAAATATATATATATATATTACCTCTTTCTACAGGTTTCTGGCTGATGTGGATCGTGATGGGCAGTTGAGAGCAGAAGAGTTTATTTTAGCGATGCATTTGGTTGAAATGGCCAAGACAGGACGGCCTTTACCTCTCACTTTACCTCCCGACCTTGTGCCTCCTTCACTCAGGTAAACACACACACAGATCTGCTGGCATTAATATGTTATGAAGGAGACTGTATTTATTCTGTGCCTGTGTTTGCTTTCAGAACAACCAAGTCATGTGACCTGCTGAACGGACCTGTTCCTCTGATTAACACTGAGCTGATTGAGCCAGAGCTGCCACAGAAAAACAAGAGCAATGGTATTTGGATATGCATGCCCATACATACAATATATATGTATATAAGTATATAAGGACTCTCCTTAGGCATAATGTGTTTTATACCAGGGGTAAAACTTATATTATAAAATATAATATATTATATTATATTTTAATATATATTTGCATGAGTATTATGATTAAAATATAATAATAATAATAATAATAATAATAATAATAATAATAATGATAATGATAATGATAATAATAATAATAATAATAATAATAATAATAATAATAATAATAATAATTATTATTATAATTATTATTGTTATTATATTAACTATATTAACTATATATATATATATATATATATATATATATATATATATATATATATATATATATATATATATATATTTTTTTTTTTTTTTTTTTTTTTTTTTTTAATTTATTTATTTATTTATTTATTTTTATTATTATTATTTATTTTTTTTATAAATTAAAAAAGTGCATTTTTGACTGAGATGCTAACAGTCTAATCCGATTCAATGATTTATGCTAAGCTAAAAGTGCTCCTACCAGATCCGGAGATCAGCTGAATGAATTCAAAATGGTAAAACTCAACTGTTTAACTCTAAGGGAAAAAGTACAGTGTTCCTTTAAGAAAGAAATGCTGCATATTTTGAAAAAAGCCATCTCAATTTCATTTATTTTAGGCCACAAAAAATCCGATAAATATCTCTAAAATCCTTGAAGAACTGGCCAAACAGTCACTTCTGATTTTGAGTTTAAAACATGTGCAAACTAATACTATTTTCTGTCGGTCTCAGTTTCATATGAAGACAAACTGAGGGAGAATTTCCAGAGGGGAAACGCAGAGCTAGAGAAGCGTCGCCTTGCTCTTCAGGAGCAGCAGAAGAGAGAGGAGGAGCGCAGGAGGGAAGAGGAGAGACGAGAGGAGGAGAAGAGACAGCAGAAGGAGAGAGAGGAGCGAGAGAGGAGAGAGAGAGAAGCGCAAGAGATGGAGATCAGGAGACAGAGAGAGGAGGAGCGCAGGATGGAAAGACACAGAGAGCTGGAGCGACAGAGAGAGGAGGAACGACTGAAAGAATTAGAGCGGCGAGAGGCAAGTGGAGCACGCAAGGACACACAGAGGGTGAACCACCAGCAGAATAACACAGCAGAGCCCCATGCGTTCACAAAAACACACAGGCCATTTATATCAATACATTTGTTCTGTAAAAAATGCTAATATTAGTCATGGTTTGAAATACACGGTTTAGTAATACTAATTAATTAAAATATATATGTTTAATTATATTATATTTAAAAAATAATGTCATACACTGAAGAAAATTATTCATTGGATGTACAATTTTTTAAGGTAAGTGCTTGCAAATAATTTATATGGGATAAATTTCAACAAACACATTAAGTTGAACACTACTTCATTATATTTGTTTGTTTAAATTCAGCCCATATAAATTGTTTGCAACCATTTACCTTAAAAAAATTGTCAATCTGATGAATAATTTTTTTTTCAGTGTATACTGCATTTGAATGTATGCTGTTTATCTGTTTTTTTAAAATGCAAGCAATAAAAACTGTGATTTGCAGAGGATACCCACTAAAATGTCATTCAGTATAACACAAATTTATTGCAAAAAGTCTTGTCAGGCATATATACAACACGAATCAATTAATCATATTAAAATACTTTTTAAAAATCATGGTGGTGCACCAAAATACTAATTATTTGTCATTTTAAATCGTTATACTTTACCACTGTCCTTCAAACACAACAAGAGGTTTTTAAGAATTTGAAAGATCATATAATGTAAAATAATTTCTTATAATATAAATGTAATATAATTACACCAAAATGCAACGTCTTGTCTTTGACCCATGAATAAATGTAATGCATTTGCGTAATGTAATGAAGTAATGTTAAAATATTAAGAGTTATTTAATATTTAAGTTAGCAATATAGCAGTGTTATTTTATTAAATTTAGTAATATGTAAATTTTTAAAAATAGTTTGAATTAGGGCGACGCGGTGGCGCAGTGGGTCCCACGTTCATCTCACAGCATGAAAGTCGCTGGTTCGAGCCTTGGCTGGGTCAGTTGGCATTTCTGTGTGGAGTTTGCATGTTCTCCCCTCCCCATGTTCGCGTGGGTTTACTCCGGGTGCTCAGGTTTCCGCCACAGTTCAAAGACATGTGGTGCAGGTGAATAGGGTAGGTAAATTGTCCGTAGTGTATGAGTGTAAATGAGTGTGTATGGATATTTTCCCAGTGATGATTTGCAGTTCTGCGTAAAACATATGCTGGATAAGTTGGTGGTTCATTCCGTTGTGGCGACCCCAGATTAATAAAGAAAAGAATATGAATGAATGATGTGTATTTTTTCTGTTTTACTTTCTGTTTTATTTACAGTCATTTTTTTTTTTGTTTTTTTAAACTATTCAATTTCTATATTTTTTGTATTCAAGATTTATTTTTAATAACATTAGTTTTAATTCAGTTTAAGTGAAAGTGAGAAATGTTTCCCTGGAACCTAGCTGAAATATAAAATAAATATTTTTTCCAGTTAACATTTATTTTATGTTAAGTCAACTATAATAACCCTGGAATTCATTCATTCATTCATTCATTCATTCATTCATTCATTCATTCATTCATTCATTCATTCATTCATTTTCCTTTGGCTTAGTCCCTTTATTTTTCAGGGGTTGCCACAGCAGAATGAACCACCAACTTATCCAGCATATGTTTTACATAGCGGATGCCCTTCCAGCTGCAACCCAGTACTGGGAAATAACCCTGGAATATAGTGATTAAATCATTCATTCATTCATTCATTTTCTTTTCGGCTTAGTCCCTTTATTAATCTGGGGTCACCACAGCGGAATGAACCGCCAACTTATCCAGCATATGTTTTATGCAGCGGATGCCCTTCCAGCTGCAAATCATCACTGGGAAACACCCATACACACTTTATAATACACACAATTCACACACATACACTAGGATCAATTTTTTGTAGCTTACCCAATTCAACTATAGCACGTCTTTGGGTTTGTGGGGGAACCCTGAGCACCCAGAGGAAACCCACGCAAACATGGGGAGAACATGCAAACTCCACACAGAAACGCCAACTGACCCAGCCGAGGCTCGAACCAGCGACCTTCTTGCTGTGAGGTGATTGTGCTACCCACTGCGCCAACGTGCTGCCCCGTGAATAATACATGAATTAAATAATTAAAATAAAATAAAAAAGATGAATAAATAATTATCTTGTAATTGTATGTACTCTTAAATGGCAAGTTTATTCTTCTTTAACACATTTTAATATAAAAGCAAAATGGGTAATATGTGTATTTACCACAGTCCATTTGAACTGTTGTAGTATTATTTAATAAGTAGATACAGTTTATTATGCTCAATAAATATATTGGCAGTAGATAAACTGGATCAACTCTAATCTATATTATATTGGTAGAGTCGTTCCCAGTTGTCACCCTACAGAATATGAATAATGGGACCGTAATTATGTCGTAAATTCATGTCTGAATGAGTGATTAGATATACATCTGTTGCTGAACCTCTTCTTCTCTTTCTCTCAGGAAGCGGAGCGACAGAGACGGAGGGAATGGGAGAAGAGTAAACGTGTGGAGCTTCAGACTCAGAGAGAAAAGGAGCAGAACGACATACAGAGATTGAAGGACAGGAAGAGGAGTCTTGAGATCGAGCTGGAGGCCGTGGTCAGATTTTGATTTGTTTTTATTATCCTACACTGTAGATGCAGCTGGTGGCACAAGCAGTGCGTAATTAAAATGCTACAGCTCATGCACTACTAAATAGTTTTTAGTTTAAACATAACTCTACGATCCAATTACATATTTAGAAAAGCTTTTGGCCATGAATGATGTTAGAAAATAGATGACCACTAGATTAGATTACTTTGATGAGCTCATGACTGATAATGACAAGCAACATGTTTACACTTCCATCATCTCCCTCTGCTCACAGCCTTTTGCTTTAAATTAGTTTTAGAAATCTCCAATTTCTTTTTAATATGAGACAGAAGAGTTTCATTTTCTGTCAAGTAGTGTTTTGTTTTGTTTGTATCCATCAATTAAAATGAGGATTTCTTCATGACTGAAGTTTTCATCCTCTTCCTTTTGATTTTAGACAGTTTTCCCATCCTACATACAGTATATGGAGCCCCTAAGGTCCTGTGAAATTCAAATAATGTTTTTAGATGTTACTATCAGTATGTATGTTTTAAGGATATCTATAAGCTAGTGTGCAACAAAACAGTGATAAAAATAAAGTTTTAAAAGAAATAAACCTGTACATAAACATCTAAAGCTTGTTGTTTGTTACTTCTGCCTAAATCATGGGTCTCAAACTCAATTCCTGGAGGGCCACAGCTCTGCGCAGTTTTGCTCCAACCCTAATCAGACACAGCTGATGCAACTAATCAAAGTATTTGAGACACTTTTGAACAACTTGATTATTTGGATCAGCTGTTTGATTGGGGTTGGAGCAAAACTGTGCAGAGCTGTGGCCCTCCAGGAATTAAGTTTGAGACCCATGGCCTAAATGGATCAATGATTTTTTAAGTCACCTCATACTTCAGTTTCCCATCAAATTTTGACCAATCAAATGCTCTCTAGTATCTGACATGCCCTACCCTGCCCCCTTAAAGACGCTTCTCATATGGCTGTTTCTCAATTCCAAGAACGCAGAGAATGGACTTACGTTCTTGTGAAGACCGGTCTTGCCAGGTGTCCTCGGAAGATTGAACTCGGGAGACCACAAGAACAGAGAGCGCGTCCTGTGACGAATGAGATGCTGCGTTCTTCCTTATGGTCACATGACCTTCACGTGTTTTTAATGGAAAATGCTTTAAACATTACAGCATTCATACAACGATTTATTGTTTTTCCCCTTTTCAAAATATATACTATGCATAAAGACTTTACAAATATATGTTGCACAATATAAATAAATCCGATTTTAATACAAATTTCAGCAAATAAACACCCTTAATGTGTTTATTCCTTTATTAAGATGTTCATGGTAATGTTTATATTCACCGTCTCATTGAGGGAAACCCCTGAGATAAATAAGATATGTCTGAAATTTAATAATTAACCTATATAAAATGCTGCGCTTCTCCCCTCCAGTCGCAATGACTACCAAGAACACATCCGGGAAGTTTCACGCATCCTCCGTTTTTGCGATCTTGAGTATTGGAACTGAACTTTGGCAGTTGATGATGACGTTATACGAGAACACAAATTTGCTGAAGAACGCATATTGAGAAACAGCCATTTGCTTTTTATTTGATGCGCTTGAGGTCAACCACTCTCACTGAGAGGGGTGATAAAAAGCTGTGATAAAAAAACAAGCTCTATTGGCTGCTACTCTATGTCCCACTACTTATTCATGTTTCAGTTGAGTTTACGTCAAACATCGAATAAATATGCACATTTCAAAGTACTTCACGGGACCTTTAGTCTGTCTTTCCAGGACACATTTGGGCAGGAAGGTCTCATTTTTTCAGTTTTTTCAGATTTTTGATGTTTTGTATTTATTTATAGACCTCTAAAAGTACCATATCTTTTGCTTTATCAGTGAAGAAAAACAAATCCAGTAAGCTTAGCCATCCAAAACCTAAAAATCTGGCGGTGAAATCTGGTGAATAACAAGGGGGGGTTGGGGTGGGTTGGGTTGGGCATTGAAATATGCTTGAGGGTTAACAATTTAAAGACACCTGATTGGTGATTGGGTATCACGATGCATTATCTTATGGAGAGCCTATGACCTGAACTTCCTTAAGGTGTGGTGCAACCAAAGTAAATTTGTTTTGTTACAAACTATCAAACTAGTATTTACTAAGTATGGACTTTACCTTCCAGTTTAAGGAAAAACTTTATGAACAGCTGGTGCAAGTTTTACCTGTTGATCATTCAGTTTTTTTACTTTATGGAACTGATTTTTTGCATTGATGGCTATGTAGTGGCAATTTTCTTTAAGGAGGCTCTCTCAGTGGTCAAGAAGACAAATTCTTACCCAAAGTGTCTTTTAAGGTTTTATTCTTTGCAAAGAAGGTCAGACAATCATACAGCAACGCAGGTTTCTGCAGAGAGTGAGACGCCGAAACAGAGTGCGTTCTCTTTTTATCTAGTTTGTAATGCCCACAAGGTCATCAGTGACATACAAGATGAATCACAGTTACATCAGCGCTCAACTTCATTTTTGACCATCTACATTTCAGTCTAACATCCCATCCAAACATGTAGTTTGTTAAATCACCATGTATTTATCCAGATCTTATCTGGTGATAAACAGATGTTAAAGTGGTCACACTTGGTCTAACTTAAACAGTACATTCATGGAAGAATAAAAGAACAGACCTTTATAATGTATATAAATGAATTTCCACCACAATTCCTCTCTTTTTATCATTCATTGATAACATAACACTAAATTCATATTACATTAGCTTCTAAAATCACACAGTTCATAATCATGATGTTAATCATTTAACAGGTTTCTGCACACACCATATACACTAGAGATGTTCAAACATTCTTCTTAATGTAGTTTCCCCATTAAGGTTTACTTTCCAAAACATCCCTCTTCCCTGGAAGCCGGGCTAAACGAATGATCACTGTCATTGCGCTCCTGTCCGAAGACAGACCCTCAGTCACCCCCAGAGGTTTAAACCACAGAAATTGCCTGTTATTTTTACACTATTGTTATTTCATACACATAGTAAATTCTGTTAAACATTGCTTCAATCAGTTACAAATCACTAATACTCTAAATCATTAATTCATTATTAATAACATCCACATATCATCCACAAACATTGGAACACGTTGTTGTTTCTACACTCTTAAACATACATCACATTTACACTCTTCTCTTGATTTTCATGTAAATGATCACTCTTTTAAGATTAACTACATAACATATCAACTCATGCAGTTTGCTGTTTTTGTTTGGACAGACCCAAAATACATGTAAGCAAGCAAATAGTAATTTTAACTCTCAAATTGTCAATTTTGTTGAATACTTCAATTAAGTAACAGCCGTCACCTAATTTTCACTCTCAATCTGTTTACTGTTTTTCCATGTTCACATAGCTGTTGCTATCATCAAAGTCATAGTCAAAATCATCACCCATGTCAATGTTCATACCCCCTTCATTAACAGTCATTTCCACCATCTGATGTGATGTTGATGCTGTAACCAATCTACTTACTGACCATGATACAAATCTAAATATACATGGCAAACAGCATAATATCATCAGACCTATCCCCAGTACCGGCAATGCTACAGTACAGGCCCAATAAATCCAATCTCCCCATTTGAACGATAACCAGTCTAGCCATGAATTGCTAGCTCAATCAGGCACTTTTACGGCCATTCTCATGTGCTCCATGATGTCAGAAATGTTTTACTGTAATTAGGTTAATCAAACCAACAGGATCCGCCCACCAATTTACAAAGCCCGTCTCTTTCCGCTGTTAGAATATCTAGTGCCATTCTGTTTTGAACTACAGCATCTCTGATTTGTTTCATCTCATCATTTATCAGTGTCAGAGCGGTTTCTGTGTTATTTGCAATTACCAAAACTGACCAGGCCAACCCATTAATTTTGTTTATGCTTACGGCTGTGCCCCCTCCCAAAAACACTGACCACCCAACATTAGCCCCCACTGATGTCCAAGGATCAAACAACACATACCCATTATATCTATCAGACATTTCACCAGTTAAAATGTTAACACTTATTTTATGTCTACCCCCTGTGTGTTCATCAGCACCTGGAAGATTAACAGAAGTACCCATATTCATCAAAGCAGGATAGCAACACCCAGACCACCCCCCTGCTGGAATTGAGTGGAATGCTCTATCCCCACACACCCACACTGCTGCTGGTGATGTGTCAGTCGGGCTGCCAAATGGACACATCAAGTATCTTCTTATACCTTTGATCACCGCTGTGCAGTTGTAGGGTGGTTTGTTTACTGTCTCTATCTTCAACCTGCACTCAAACCATCCCGTAGTTGGTACATGCTCTCTCAAAAGATGACACACGCACACATCTCCTCATGTGTGCACAACTCGCAGAGGTAGTAAGATTATTCCAGATTTTTCATTCATTCATGATGCTTCACAGCTCGAATCAGGTGTTGTTTTTGGAGCCAGGCCATTGTCAATGTCTCTTCCAGCCTCCAATACTGTTGTCATCTGAAGTGGTATCAAGCATTTGGTGTCGTTCCATGCTGCCACCATTAGGAGCCGCTCTCCAGGAGTGGGACATTTGCAAACATAACCAGCAGCTTGTGTTGATATCCAGCTCCCTCTTCTGCAACAGAGCAAGTGCATGCCTTTTTCCCTTGGCATTGTGAAATTGCTGCTTTCACTGGTCGGTTCACTCTTTTTCCTCCGTTTCCACCATCGCTCCCCATCCAGGCTTTCTTGTTGTCCGTCGCTGGTTCAAACACCGGTCCCACGACAGCTTTGACTGGGTCTGGAACTGGTTTTCTCACTAAAATCTTGAAAGTCTCATACCAGTCTGTTCCCTGCACATCAATACCACAGTAATACGTGCCTGCGTCAGACATTTTCACCTCTTCCATCAAAACAGTCATTCCATCCTTGTTGTTTCCTCGTTGATTCCTCTTCTTCACTTCAAATCAGTCATCCGGTTCATATACTGCTGGGCTGCTATAGCCCTTTACATCTTTCCACTTGCAAGAGTCTTTGCAAAAGTACACTTCAGCGTACTCAGCCTTGCTTGTACACTCGTACTCTGGTCTAGGACAATATGGACAGTTGTGCAAGTAAGGATTACTAGAAAACTTTACCGTTGCCCCCCTCAGTCACTGTCACCACTTCCTCTTGTCCACTGTAGACTGGTATGGCAATGTCACCTTTAATGCTCTCTTGACACACAGCCTTTTGGAATGGTTTGCTTCTAGTGACGTCATCCCTGTTTCTGTGTAGTTCTCTGTGCTGACGTCAGGTTCTGCTCTATATTTGATTGCCATCTTTCCTTCCATCTTCAGTTTGGGTCTGATGGTCATCACAGCTTATTCACCTCTCTTTTGGTCACTTTCTCCTCAGTCAGTGTGTTGTTTTTTTTTTTTTGGTGTTATATTCAGAAGTCACTGTCTCACACACACCTCTTGACTCTGTTGTTGTTTCTTCACAGCTGTGACCTTGCTCCATTCAGATAGCAACCCGTTGTTTTCTTCAGACAGCTTCAGAGCCCCTCTTTCTCTCCTATTTCCTCGTTGTATCCTCCACAGGTGATGGAACCCCTTCTCTGCGATGGCTAGCATTCACCCAAATCGCCCTCTCCGCGACCTTCACTGCTTTTTCAGTGGTCAGTAGCACTTGGAACGGACCCAACCAACGCTTTGCTCTCCAGCTCTTTCTCCTTAGGTCCCCAATCACCATGAAATCGCCAGGCCTCAAACTGTGCAGTGGCCTTTCTGCAGCCTTCCCCTGTCCAGCCTTTACCTGTACACAAACATCAAACAACAGATAATACATTTCTTTACAATAATTCAGCATGTCATTTTCACTCACATCTGTTGAGGGCAGCTGCTGTTTTCCCCCATTCACACCTACACACGGTGGTTTGCCAAAGAGAATTTCAAATGAGCTCAAAAATTTATTTTTGGTCTTTTTCTAATTCCCATATACATCAAGACTATGGGTAGAGCTTAAACCCATGTAAGTCCTGTATCTTCACAACATTTTGCCAATTTGTTCTTCAGTGTACCATTTTCTCTTTCAACAGCTCCACCTGAAGCTGGATGGTAACTGCAATGTGTTCTCAAATCAATTCCCAAAAATTGACCCACTTGTTTGATAGCTTCATTAACAAAATGAGTACCGTTATCTGAACTTATTTTTTGTGGAATCCCTCATCTCGGGACAATGTTGGAAAAAATGTTTTGGTAAACAAGCCTTGCCCTCAACGCTCTTTCACACATTATCTTTCATCACGCAGCCAGATTGTCTCCACTTGTTTTTCTCCAGTCCAGTCGCCAATGTTTGCATGTCCTGTAAGGAAGAACAAACATCGTTGTTATTGTCAACAGATAACCAAGTACATTCAGAACTGTCCTTGTCTTGGGACGCTGCGACTTTTGCTGTTGTCTGCCCTCAAGTTACCTGCAGATACAGAACCTTTACTGTTAGTGCGCTGCGCATTTACAAATGGCCAATTTGTCAGGTAGTAAAATTGCCTCCAGTAGTGCATCCACCAAAGGAGCATGGAGTATTGGTCGACCATCAGAATTAAGAAAATTTCCTATGTTTCCACAAAGCCCCAAAATCATGAGCTACCCCAAACGCATATCTTCAATTAGTATAAATTGTGACCTTCTTTTCTGTCATCAATTTACATGCTTCTGCCAACGCCACAAGCTCTGCAGCCTGTGCAGAATAGTGCCCTGGTAATTTCCCAGGGGTCACCATGTCAAATTCAGTTGTTACTGCGTAACCAACCTTATTCTGGCCTGTTTGTGGATCTTTAAATGCCAAACCATCCACAAAGAGGACATTTTTCACAATTTTCAAGCGGTTCGTCAGAGATGTCAGGTCATGGTGTACACACCTGTTCGAGGGCTGTTAAACAACAATGATGGTCCTCCCCATCTTCCTCAGTAGGAAGTAGAGTAACAGCATTCAAACCTGTACATCGCTTAACAGTCACATTTGGCATATCTAACAAGATAGGGTGATATCGCAATCAGCGAGCTGTTAACAAATGCGATGTTTTCTGTTTTTGTATCATGGACACTTCGTGTGACACCACCATCAGTATCAAATCAAAATAACCAACAAAATCTCTTGAAGCCATAACAGCTTTTTCCTGCTGCCGCCACTGCGCTTAAGCAACATTGCGCAGGCCCTTTTACAGGGTCAAATTTGCTCGAAAAGTAGGCCACAGGTCGCAGCCTACCTCCGTGGTCCTGTAAGAGTAATGATGTCATAAATCCACTCTTTTCATCTACCATCTGAACAAAGTTTTGTTGGTACTGGTAACCCCAGTGCAGATGCTTCAGCCATTTTTAATTTCCTATTTACAAATGCCTGCTCTGCCTCAGTTGTTCATTCTAGTCTATCAGTAGATTTGATCCCCTTCCCTAAAGTTAGGGCTCTCAGGGGTTGTTCAGAATTGCATAATTTAAAATGAATGTGCGACAGTATGAGCACATTTCCAAAAAAAAACAACAATTGTTTTTTCGTTAGTGGTTTTGGTACATTTTTTTTTTTTTTATACCTCTCACCCTTTTTCAGACAGAGATTTACTGTCTGGAGTAATGACATGTCCCAAAAATGTAACTTTTTGCTTGACAGATTTCAGTTTTGCTAAACTGACCTTGTGGCCTTTCGCAGCTAAGTGCTTAAGGAGAGACACAGTGTCATTCACACACGTCTGTTCATTTTCAGCACATATTAACAGGTTTTTAAAAAAAAAAAAAAAACATTCTGTTGTCTGCCCCATTATCCCTTTTTTTTTTTTTTTTTTAAACAGACAAAAAAAAAAAAAAAAATAAAATAATAGGTGTGCTGACTTCAGAATTGTTGCATGGCACAATAACACCTTGCTCCAGTAGAGCTTTAAATACTGGAGTGATGCCAACAATGGCTTCTTTCTTCAAAAGATGTTGTGCTTTGGCACGACCTATGATAAGATTTGGGAGTAATTATCACTGGATCACAACTTTTTAATTAAACCCACATCATGTTTACTTTTAACCCACAATTCATCTGGCACTTTTGCTAAGGCCTGGTTAATGTCTACTGCGTTAAAGTCAGCCATGCAAGGATTCTTCACACAAAGTTTGTCAATAGAAGTTATAGTTCTTGATACAGCTATTTAATTCATGCAGTCACACCTGAACGCTTTCAAATGCTTGTTTCATTCTACCCCTCCTTTCTGCTCTCCCAGTCTGCTGTCTCAACACATAATTTCACACACTGGCCCAACTCAGACCAAGACTGATGTTTAGCTTTACAGACTGATAAGCGATACAGCCTGTTCTGACATAAGATAAAGTTAACCCTGCTTCTCTGTCAGAGACACTGAAACTGCACACAAACTTTCTGTCCAGTCCATCTTTTCTAAAACCAAAGTTTCATTCACTTCTGTCTCAAACCAAGCTTTTTTCAAATTGCTCATCTGTAAATTACGACATATGACGTGCAATGCAGTTCACCAGGAGACATTATATCAATGTCAAAAAGTTTTACTCAATCTTTAGCTAATTTGCAAATTAAATCAGCCCATTCATTGTTTTCAATGATCCATTCATAAGCCCACTGTGGTGTTTATCATTTGAATAGCAAACAACAAAACTCCTCCCCTTCTTCCACTCTCACTCTAGAGGAGCTTGCAGTTAAAATTAGGTTTCATTTACACAAAATATCCCCGCCAAGGATTGGCAAAGGACATTTTGGCAAACAAACAAATGCGTGGTTGAAAACTTTGCCCCCCTCTGTCTCACAGGTAAGCGGAGCTGTAAATCGCTCAACTGCTGTATTACCAGATGCAGACAGAGACTCGTGAAATTTGTTTGTCAAAGGTATTTCTCACTGCAGGTCACATGGTCGTATTCAAGATCTGCTAGCTTCACTATCAGCTAGAAACTCAATCAAAGTGTTCTCAATCACCATAAAGTATTTTGGCATATTTAAAAATGCTTCATTATCAAAAAACAATGCCATTTCATCAGAAAAATTATCAACATACTGCGATCAAAATTACAGTGGGAAATGCAAGCTTTTCTTCATTGCAGATAGCCAAGATATATCAGTGTATGTGAATATGTGTGTATAAAAATGTTTCTGCATTTAAACTTGTTAGTAAAAAAATGTTCACTTCCCTTTGCTGTAGCTGTTCGCTGTTTGCCCAGACCCCCTTCGCTCTGCTCTTCCCTCTCCGCACATCAGCTTCTCGATGTTGGTTTGCGCCTTTCAGGTCAATCCTTTGACCAAAGTCCATCTCGATGTCAAGCACAGACATTTGGTACAGTTTCTCATCACGTACACCACAAGCTCTGCAGGTTTCATCGCCACCAGCCACATTCCAGTTTCTCCATCTTCTGGTATCTTTCTCACCCTTGACACCTTTGTCGCCTTTGAACTTGCGATATTTTTGGTTGTCAGGTCTTGGTTGGATCTTTGGTTGGCCGCTTGTACCAGAGCTATGTGCAGCTCCTTTTCTGCTTTCTTCTTGGCTTGCTCTTGCTTCGCTGTCAGCTTGTCTTCAGCATGTTGAGCACACAGCAGAATGTCTGTTAAACGTCCATTTCTCCAGTTCAAACAGATGTCCCCCACTCGTTTCAGGTGGGGTTTTCGTTGGTGCGGTCGGAGGTCTTCTGGGATAGTAGCAGTTTAGTCTGGGTCTATTTTCAGGGCTCGCAGCTCAGCCACGGGATAGTGATGATATGGCGGTACATGTATGGAAACAGATGTATAGAAAGGATTAGTAGGGCTTATTAATCTTTCATTCACATTTTCACATTTTTCATTTGCTTTTTCCTTCTTCATTTTCCTCATTCTTTTCCCTACATGCCAGCTGCCTTTGCAGCCTTTTTCTCTGTCTCTTATCTGCCTCCCTGAGCCAACAATCAACAGTGTCCCCACACGACACACACACATGCCTTTCACAAAAACACAGCTTTTCCTTCTGCCTTCTCAATCAACTCCTTCACTATGTTTAACCTAGTAACACTCAACGTTCCCTCCCTTAGAAACTTGTGATACTTTATTAGTTTTCCTAAATCTTGCATGCTTTTTTTTTTTCATAAAATTTTCCCATATTCCAAAACACCGGTGTATCATATTTTCTCTCTTTACTTTGGGACTTCCCCATACTGGTGACCACCCCCCCTCTGTGGACTTTTTCGGTACCTATTAATCTGTTGGACGTCTCCAACAGATTTCGACTTTTCACCTAAAATCGAAAAGTTAAGCTATCCAGCTCTAATTGCGTGCCCCCCAATTTCAACCTCCTTCTAGAAGTAAATCGCACGGCCCATGATTTCAACCTCCTTCTGGAAGTAAATCGCACAGCCCTTGATTTCAACCTCTTTTGGGAAGTAAATCGCACGGCCCCTGATTTCAACCTCCTTCTGGAAGTAAATCGCACAGCCCTTGATTTCAACCTCTTTTGGGAAGTAAATCGCACGGCCCCTGATTTCAACCCCCTCCCGGGAGTAAATCGCAGTTTAGCTAGCCAAACGTATTAAAAAGGTCTTGATCTTAGTCAGGCGCCAGATCTCACTTATAAGGTCTTGATCTCAGCCAAACGCCAGATCTCACTTGTGAAAAGGTCTTGATCCTCGCCTGATGTCAGATCTCACTTGTTCTAATTACGCTGCTATCCCACAGAGACAGATCTACCAGTATGGCGATGGCCCAAGTCACAGTGAAAACCTTTTAACTGCCAATTAAATACCCAAAACTCTTTAATTTTCTTTTAGTAATAAACAAAGAATTTGTCTCTTACCAGAGAGTTCAGATGCCACTTGAGTTCCTTTTTTCCCAAATGTCAGTGGGGTTCCTCTCCGGGCCCAGCGGTCGGCCCCTCAACCCTCAACGCGTGGGGCAGGGCTGTGACACAAAGTCCCAGGATGATCAGTCACCGTCCGCAGGGTCCGGAAAAGTTCCTCCAAGACATCCCACTATTCTGACACCAAATTGTAGTGGCAATTTTCTTTAAGGAGGCTCTCTCAGTGGTCAAGAAGACAAATTCTTACCCAAAGTGTCTTTTAAGGTTTTATTCTTTGCAAAGAAGGTCAGACAATCATACAGCAACGCAGGTTTCTGCAGAGAGTGAGACGCCGAAACAGAGTGCGTTCTCTTTTTATCTAGTTTGTAATGCCCACAAGGTCATCAGTGACATACAAGATGAATCACAGTTACATCAGCGCTCAACTTCATTTTTGACCATCTACATTTCAGTCTAACATCCCATCCAAACATGTAGTTTGTTAAATCACCATGTATTTATCCAGATCTTATCTGGTGATAAACAGATGTTAAAGTGGTCACACTTGGTCTAACTTAAACAGTACATTCATGGAAGAATAAAAGAACAGACCTTTATAATGTATATAAATGAATTTCCACCACAGGCTACTAAAATGCACATACAGTATGTGTACTACAGGTTTCAATTACAAACAATCCTTTATGTGTTCTTTTTTTTCCTGTTGAACACAAAAGAAGATTTTGTACAATGTTGGAAACCCATTGATGTCCATATAGTAGGAAAAAATAAAATACAGAAGTCAATTTCTAGTGATTTCCTGCATTCTTCAAAGAATGTGTATAAGATGAGTAAATAATGAGAGAGTTTTCATTTTGGGGCGAACAATTGCTTTAAAAATATTTCTGTCTTTTTTTCTGCTAGGGTAACAAGCATAAGCAGATCTCCAGCCAGCTGCGGGATGCTAAGAGTAAGAAGCAGGTCCAGAAGACTGAGTTAGAGCTGATCAACCAGAGGAGAGACGTCTGCATTACTGATATCAACTCACTGCAATTACAGTTTGAAGTATGTTGTGTTATTGTTGCATTAGTCACATGGCATTCATTAATATTATTAGGTCAAATTGTGCATGTGTTACAAGGTGGCCTATAATCAGAGGTGTAAAGAGTACCTGAAAACCATACTTGAGTAAAGGTACAGATACCTTACTGTAAAAATTACTCCATTACAAGTTACAAGTCACCAATTCCAATAAGACTTGAGTAAAAGTATTAAAGTATTCGATTTTAAAAGAACTTAAGTATTTTACTCATACTGAATGTAGGCTCAAAGAACACCAAGAAAGGTTTAATTTTCCTAATATATAAATTAAATTTAACACCTTAATGTTTCAAAATGGCAGAACAAAATATATTTAAAAAATAGAACAAAAAGTCACAGTCAAACTCAAATGTTCAAAAAAGGCACAAACAATTTATCAAAAAAAAAAAAAAGTAGTAAAAAAAAATCAGAGCTGACTTTGATGTTATTCATCTCTCAGTATCAGAGGGGGGCAATATTTTTATTTTGAGTAGTTTTTTAATTGATTAAGATGTTTTCTCTGTATTAAAATTAAACAAAGAGGAGCACTGTTATTTTTCAACTTAGTAAACTACATATAAATTCAAGCTTCGGCTTCATCACTGGCTGCAGCCATGTTGCTAATTAAACACCTGGTATTAGGCAAGCTGCTAATTCACGTTCACATGATTTAGCTCATAAATAGCTTACAGTACCTTCAGCACCATGCAGATGGCGATATCGCCTCATCCGCCCAACAAATTAGCTGTGGCAGATAAAGATGCCGACATGTCGTGCACAATCACAATGTAATGAGTAACGGTAAGCATCCGTTCAAATGTAGTGGAGTAAAGAGTACATATATTCAATAAAAAATGTAGTCAAGTAAAGAGTAAAAGTTGCTTATATTTTTGATACTCAGTACAAGTACAAAGTAACCAAAAAATTACTTAAGTAAAGTAACGAAGTCCATTTACTCAAGTACTTTACACCACTGCCTATAATACATGAAGAAAACCCTTATGATTCTACCATACATGTCCAAGGGTCCCAATGCTTGGAAATTCATTTAAGACCATGATTCTACTACTCAAATGTTTTAAATAAGAAAGTACATTTTTCATGGAAATTGATATTTGTTTTAAGGAAATACTGAGCAAAAGCAGTTTAAACATTTATCATTTTACCAATTAAAAAAATAAGTTATTAAAAGTTCATTTAAAAGTTTATTGAAAATGCTGACAATTATTAGGAAGCACAACTAATAAAATATATTAAAAAAAAGAAAAATAATAAATCTGTAATGTGACAGTGACGCTTGACAACGAAGTGATGCAGGTTTTATTAAACAGGATGGTCAGGCAAGCAGTAGTCAATACAGGATCAAACAGATGTGTATGGGCAAAACTCAGCAACAATGTGTGTGTGCTGTCTATATAGTCCATGAATCAGTCCGTGAGCAGCTTCAGCTGTGAGTGTCTAATCAGTGGAGACTTGGAGCTAGTGTGTGTGTGTGTGTGTTGCATGACTGGATCTGTAGTTCATTATGAGGCAGGATTGTAGTTCGTGTGAATGTGAATGTTCTTCAGCGATCTCTGGTGGTTAGATCGCTGGTGACAAAATCATGTGTTTTATATATGCACTAAAAGATTGTTGACTGAATATTTAAAAAAAGATAATAGTTATAAATAAAATTTATTATATATTTCAGATAAACACTCTTCGTTCGTTTTCTTTCCGGCTTAGTCCCTTAATTAATCTGGGGTCACCACAGCGGAATGAACCGCCAACTTATCCAGCACATGTTTTTAGGCAGCGGATACTCTTCCAGCTGCAACCCATCTTTGGGAAACATCCAAACACACTCATTCACACTCATACACTACAGACAATTTAGCCTACCCAATTCACCTGTACCGCATGTCTTTGGACAGTGGGGGAAAACGGATCACCCGGAGAAAACCCACGCGAACGCAGGGAGAACATGCAAACTCCACCCAGAAATGCCAACTGACCCAGCCGAGCCTTTAACCAGCGACCTTCTTGCTGTGAGGCGACCGCACTACCTACTGCGCCACTGCGTCGCCATAAACACTGTTCTTTTAAACTTTATTTTATATGTAATAATCTGAAATGTTTTTTATTACTAAATCAACATATTAGAATAGTATCATGTGACACTGAAGACTGAAATAATTATGCTAAATATTTAGCTTCGCCATCACAATAATAAATTATATTGGAAAACACACAGCAGAAGTGAAATAAAAAAAAAATTCTGATATTTCCTAAGTATTGTTTAACAGTGCAAGGATTTTATTTCACAGGACTTCCTATTATATTTTTCTTTTGCAGTAAGACTTATGATTTTTAATCTGGCTGGAATGCAGAAACAATATTTAAATAAATGTAAAAGCTGCTAAGGTCTATAATATTAGCCTTTTTAAGAAAAACATTTTTTTCACAATACGTTTTTGGCTAAAGAACAAACCACTGTTGTTCAATGTCTTGCCTAATTAACCTAATTAACCCTAGTGAAGCCTTTAAATTTCACTTTTTATAATTAATTTTTATAGCATAAAACACTGTTACAGAACAATACATATCACAACACACACACACACACACACACAAATAATATAAATCATAATCAATTGTTAAAACATGTGCAATGTTCTAAATTGACAAACTTTAAAATGTTTTGAAATATAGCGATAGATGGTAGGGATTTCATATGTAATATATCTTGAAGCTCATTTTATACATATGGAGCATACTTAGAGAATGCAGATCGACCTAACTCTGTTTGAAAAAATGGCATCTTAAGTAAGAGTATATCTGCTGATCTGGTATTATAAGTATTCGAGCAGTACACCAACAAACTAGATACATACTGTGGTAATTTACCAACTAAAGCTTTAAAAGTAAAAACAAAGATATGTTGTTTTCTCCTTGACTGTAATGAGGTTCATTTTAACATTTTATATAAATTACTTTAAGCTACATACTAGTGTCTTGAAAATATCTAGTAAAATATTAAGTTTTGTTATCATGGTAAAAACAAAAGAAATTAGTTAATAGAAATTAGTTATTAAAATCATTATGTTTAAAAACTGTTTGGGAAAATCTTCTCTCAGTTAAACTTAAAAAATAAGTTAAAAAAAATAAACATTTTGTAGGGCTAATAATTGAATCATTTTGTATTTTGTTTACAACTGTATTCTCATAGAAAGCAGTGATTTTTAACTATAACGTTTCACAGTTTTACTAGTTTTTACTGTATTCACATGCAACCCTAGTGAGCATAAGAAACTTGTTTTGAAAACATGAATCTCACCAACCCCAGCCTTTTAAACAGCAGTGTACATGAATGTGTTTTTGCAGGAGATCCAGAGGCAGTTGAATCAACTGGGCCCTGAAAAGCAGCGACTGGCAGACAGACTTGTACATTTTACCCAAAACATCTCCAGTAAGCACTCACATACCTGAAGCAATCAATTAATAGATAAATGCACCGGTGACTAATTTCATTTGCGTCCATTTCATCCCTCTTGAACTCAGGGCCCTGAAACATTGATGTTTTTTCTCTCCCTCTTTTAGGTCCTTTGATAAATGATGTGAAACAGAGTGTGTGCGAGAAGGATCGGAGCTGTCGGAAGCTGAAGGAGCAGCTGGATGTTTTGGAGAGAGAAACCACAGCCAAACTCTCACAAATGGAGCAGTACAACAGAGAAATCAAGGTCAGCGGCTTCTCTTGCATTCCCAGTGTAGTCCTCAACCTCTTTTAAAGTGCTGCGTTTTGATTAAAGGCAAGACACTGCGGGTGAATAGGGTAAATAAAATGAATATTTTAGTTCATCAGTAATCATACTACCCAAGTTGGTTGATAATATAAAAAAATTGCAAGTTTTCTAAAATGTTGTTTAAATATGCAAATAAGGTATTATTTCTGTCATCACAGTTGGGAAGTTTTCTAGTACATATTTAATTTTTTGTCTATATACTGTATATGACTATATTTTAGGTATATTTCAAGTATTTTCCTTTCATTTCTTTTAAACTGAATTGACATAAAACAAATGTATAATTTTCAGTGAACTGAATCCATTATTAGTGTAAGATAATGCAAATGCTTAAATGTGATATAGAGGAGATTTGATTTTATTACTAATTGTTGTTAAACTTATTGTTAACTTTTTAAACCAAAAATATATTCAAAAAGGCGGCAACACCAAAGCTCCAAAAATACCGATTTATTAAATTAAAAAGGTGTGATGAACAGCTGGTGTGCTCGAAACGATCCACGTTTTGTGTTAGCTTTTTTTATTTAATTAATTGGTATTTTTACGGAGCTTTGGCGTTGCCGCCTTTTAAAATATATTTTTGCACTTTTTTCTGTTTGGCTGAGCACCCATTTAGATTTATGTGCGTGCTTTTGTGTATTTTTCCATAGCTTTTTAAACCAGAGATGACAATAAAAGAGTTGACATTTTCCACTATTTTGTGCTTTAGTTCAAATCATGCGATGTACCAAATTTGCCCAGGGGTGCGTTTCTGAAAACCATCGTTAGCCAACTAAGGTCGCAAGTTGCGTCGTTACAAACATAGTTCGTTGATTTGGCGTTTCTCAAATCCGCCGTTCCAACGAACATTCCCAAATCTCGTAGCAAACTTGTACGATTGCAACTACATCTCTAGTGCTGTAGTTAGATGCATAGTTCCTGGCTGTGTCCTATTCCCACTTATTCATTTAGAACTTTTTAACATTTAAACTTAGAATGATTTAAAAAAAAAAGCATTAAAGTCATCACTCTTGTGTAATTTGCTTTCAAAGTATTTTTAAAGTTCAGTTTTAGCAATCTTCATGTTTATAATTCCGCTCCCTTTGCAGTGCACTTTAAAAGCCTTGAACGCAGCCATGGCTCATGTCAAAAGTTATGTGACCTATTTTTTAAAAGTGGAAATTTACGTTATGTCTCCAAAGCTTGTTGAAACAAAAAAATATATATAACATACGTTAATGCTTTTCATTTATAGTAGGTTATTTATTAAGAAATGTATCTGTACTATATATGACATGGGCCTGTTGGTTAGAACATTTCTGCAGTGTTTGAATGTGTCAAATTGTAAAAGTAGACTTTTACAATAAATAAAATAAAATAAAAAGTAAATAAACAAGATCCTACTTAATAATAATAACAATAATAATAATAAATATTATTATTATTATTAAGTAGGATTTTTCTTCATTTCTTAATACTGTAAATAGCCTACTGTAAATTACAACCGTTAATGGTTTATATATAGGAGATTAAAAATTTTGTGTTAGCTAAGTGGTTTTTTATGTTTTAGAATAGAATGTGGAATGTTTTCAACATTTGTAAAGGAAACATAGGCCCCATGCCGTTTATATATATTTCAATCAAATAGAAAACCAGTGCATGTTTTTACTAAAACTAAAATTGGATTTTTTTTTAATGCACGTACATGTAAAACAATATAATTTGCACAAAGAAAGTATGAGGTTTTTTTTCTCTATAGAAGTTGTAACTCTGTTTAGAGCATCATTATGGATGTTTTACGTTAATACTAACGTTGTTCAAATGATGGATCTGTGTCAAAGCAGCTACGGTTTTGGGAAACTTTCGTCACTATATTGTTCTTTTACCAAACGATGCATCATACTATGATAGTTAAGCTGCGAGTTACGTCGTTGTTTGGGAAATGCACCCCAGAACGTGTGGACAAACACAGCATGCACTTTTTTATTAATGAAATTTAAAATAACACAGAGAATAGAAGATTTTTGGAACAAAAAATATATATATATTTACATGCACATCAAAAGGTAAAAGGGTAATTTTTTTTAGTTAATTTAGAGCTTTAAAGTTTTTTTTTGAGTATTAAAGTCAGAAAATACTGTGACCAGCCAGAAAAAAAACTATTTGTATTATAAAATGTTTTATTCAATTAGACAAATTATGTATAAATATTTCCATCTGCAAAATCCTTCAGAATGCACATTCCAAAAATTACTTTTGCTGCTTGTTCAAACTGCTTATTTAAAATGGGTTGAAACAACACATTTCTTAATTTTTTGCGGTGACAATTTTAAATGTTCAATCCACTTAAACTTGTAAAAACAATTAACTGTGTTGGGACTGCATGAAGGAATTTTGTAGAACCCAGCATTTTTTTACAGTGAACATGATTTCTGAAGGATCATGTGACTCTGAAGACTGCAGTAATAAAGCTGAAAATTCATCATTAAAATCACTGGAATAAATGATTAAATTAAATGATAAACTACTTTTGATCAGTTATTTTATAGTGCAATAACATTTCACAATTTTACAATTTGTACTGTATTTTTAATTAATGAAATGCAATCTTGGTGAGCAGGATAAGCTTATATTAAAACATTTAAAAATCCTACTGACCCAACTCTTTTGACCGGTAGTGTATGTGCTGTAATTGAAATCTACAGATACAAATGTTGAAGAACTTAAAAGTGTATTTTGTATATTTTCTTTGCATTACAAAAACACTTTATGTAAAACTGAAAAGCACAACACCTCAAAATTGACAGGCACAATAAACAGTGTCTGCAGTTTCTCACCTTAAAAAGCTAATGTGGGCTTTGGGTGGTGACTTTCTCTGTCTTCGAATTTATTTTAAACCTTCATGTCCCTGCGAGGGACTCGCTAGTTCACTGTTCTCCATGTTCCTGTGATTAAAACCTACAGCTCAACTCCCAGCCCTGAAGGCAGAGGATTGAACACTTCATTACACACTAACATTCACTGAAAACTCACAACACACAAACACTATCACTAACAACCAGCTGGTCAGATTGGAAACCTGAGCATTATACATGTCACACTCGGCTATTGTTCAGGACACAATGAATGTTTTCTGCTCCGAGGCTTTCTTTCTTTGTACCCACTTTTATCATTTTCTTTCCCCTGACTGTATCTGTCTCCTTTTTCTTCTCCCACTCTCAATCCCGGCGGTTTTTATAGTTTGTAGAAATGGATGACTGTGTGCTTCAAGGACTTCTCTCTTTGCTGGGCTGCTTAACCAATCTCTTCCTTCTAATAAAGGTTGACCTCTCTTAATCTTCACTCAAACTCATCCCAAAGCTGCCTGCTCTTCATTCGTTTCACCTTTTTTGTCTCACTCATCTCCATGAAAGAGTCTAACTTTACAGATATTATAGTGAAATGAGCTTCAGTGTCTGAGCTTGTAACATCGTTTCCATCTTGTGTCATTTCATAATTGTGTCCTAAATCATAAAGTTTCTACTCACTGCCTAAAAACTAATAACAATTAACAGTAATAGGATGTTTGTTGTTAAGATTTTAATATCTAACCGACAAACATTAAATTTAAAGGGATAGTTCATCCAAAAATGAAAATGTACTCGCTATTTACTCACCTCAAGCCATTCCAAACCTGTATGAGTTTCTGTATTCTGTTAAATACAAAAGAAGATATATGTATTTTTATTTTTTTTTATTGAACATATTGATTTTGAACAAAGCCCGAGATCCACCCAACAAAAAAAAGTAAAATAGAATAAAAACAGTGAGACTGTAGGCGCAGTGGGTAGCACGTTCGCCTCACAGCAAGAAGGTCGCGGGTTCAAGCCTCAGCTGGGTCAGTTGGCATTTCTGTGTGGAGTTTGCATGTTCTCCCCGTGTTCGCGTTGGTTTCCTCCGGGTGCTCCGGTTTCCTCCACAAGTCCAAAGACATGCAGTACAGGTGAATTGGGTAGGTTAAAATTGACTGTGTCTTTGTGTGGGTGTGTATGGATGTTTCCCAGTGATGGGTTGCGGCTGGAAGGGCATCCACTGCGTAAAAACATATGTTGGATAAGTTGGTGGTTCATTCTGCTGTGGCAACCCCTGATTAATAAAGGGACTAAGCCGAAAAGAAAATGAATTAATGAATATTATACAAAATCAGGATTGAAACTTCTGATACAGTCTCATATTCATCCAAAATTGTAGTTTTTTTTACTGGCACCATTTATTTTGGCTGTGGTGCATTCCAGACTAATACAGTCCATAGAGCCTCAAGGACAGATGAAAGAAGAAGATATTTTGAAGAAAGCTGAAATCAGTAATCTTTGACTTCTATAGGAGGAAACACAATTAGCACAAGTCAATTGTTACAGGTTTTTAAAAATATCTTTAAAATATCTTCTATTGTGTTCAACAGAAGGCAAAAAACTAAGTCTAACATTTTTTTTGGCAGTATTTTTACATTTTTGGCTAAACTGTAGCTTATTATAAAAGCTCAGTGTTGGTAATTTGATTGTGTTAGTTTGGGCAGTCAGTAAAGCTGAGCACCATGTGAAGTACTGTGTGCATTGCATCATAATATTTGACATTTTTGACATAAGCATGAGTAAAAGTGCTGAAGAGTATGTGTGTGTGTGTGTGTGTGTGTGTGTGCGTGCGTGCTTGCGTGCTTGCGTGCGTGCGTGCGTGCGTGCGTGCGTGCGTGTGTGGGTGACATTGCAGGAATTGAGACAGAAGCAGAGCCAGCAGCAGGACGTCCTGGAGCAGCTCAGGAGAGTCCGATCTGACAAACTCAAAGAGCTCCAGAGACACAGGAAAGAGGAAGAGGAGAGAAAGAGGAAGAAAGAAGAGGAGGCCGTAAGGTATAATTTCACAAGAACACACATTTTCTCACATAAAAGAACAACCTGGAATCATAAAGACTTTTTTTTATAATTGCTATTTTATCATTAGACATAGAATTTATTGTATACAGTTGAAGTCAGAGTTATTAGCCCCCCTGAATTATTAGCCCCCCTGTTTATTTTTTTCCCCAATTTCAGTTTAACGGAGAGAAGATTTTTTCAGCACATTTCTAAACATAATAGTTTTAATAACTCATTTATAATAACTGATTTATTTTATCTTTTCCATGATGACAGTAAATAATATTTGACTAGATATTTTTCAAGACACTTCTATACAGCTTAAAGTGACATTTAAAGGCTTAATTAGGTTAACTAGGCAGGTTAGGGTAATTAGGCAAGTTGTGTATAATGATGGTTTGCTCTGTAGACAGTCGGAAAAAAATTTGCTTAAAAGAGGTAATAATTTTGTCCTTAAAATGGTTCATAAAAAATTTAAAACTGCTTTTATTCTAGCCGAAATAAAACAAACAAGACTTTCTCCAGAAGAAAAAATATTATCAGACATACTGTGAAAATTTCCTTGCTCTGTTAAACATCATTTAGGAAATATAAAAAAAGGAAAAGAAAATCTAAGGGGGGCTAATAATTCTAACTTCAACTATATATATATATATATATATATAAACAGAAAAATTGAGATAAATTAGATATATTGTATAATAATTCATATTTTAAATAAAATCTATAATGTAAAATTCAAATTGTACATGTATATTTGTGCGTAATATTGTATTTTATCAGACAAAATCTAATATACAAGCAAACATTTGGCTTACAAGCATTTATGAACCACTTTCTGCTGTTCAGCAAATTGTTTTGTTTCAGCAAATAAGCTCTCAGTATTGCTAGGTTAAACACAGATTCTCTTACCCCCTTACGAATGCTCATTCTTACACCACACTCATAGAAACATGTTGTGGACGTGTGCCTGTGTTTACAGACAGGCCCAATTGGAGCAGGAGCGACTGGAGCAGGAGGAGGCCGAGCGGCAGAGGAAACTTGCCCAGGAGCGAGAGGCCAAACTCAGGGAAGAGCAGCAGCGGCAGGCCCAGGCCAGACTGCTGGAGGCTCAGGAGCAGGCCAGAGCCAAAGAAGAGAAGAGGAGAGCTGAGGAGAAGGAGAGGAATGAGCTGGACGTACCCACTCACTCCAGTTTGCCATTCAACAGCACAGAAAACAACAGTAAGTGTGTGTGTGAGTTTATATAGTGAGTGTAAGTGTTTATATGCATTTGATTGTACATATATCGAAGTCAAAATTATTAGCCCTTCTGTGAATTTTGTGATTTTGTTTTCTTTTTTAAATGTTTCCCAAATGATGTTTAACAGAGCAAGGAATTAAGTATTTTCCTATAGTTATTTTTTCTGGAGAAAATCTTATTTGTTTTATTTTGGCTAGATAAAAAGCAGTTTATATTTTTTAATAGCCATTTAAAGTCAATATTATTAGCCCCCTTAAGCAATATTTTTTTTTCAATTGTCTACTGAACAAACTATTGTTTAGAAATGCTTTGAAAATATCTTCTTCCGTTTTTTTTGCAGAAAAAAATATACAGGGAGGGCTAATAATTAAGGAGGGCTAATAATTCAACTGTCAGTGTTTGTGCATGTGTGTGTGTGTGTGGTCCTGATTTTCACTGCATTGTGGGAACCAAATGTCCTCTCAAGTATAGAAATACCAGTAATTTTTGACAATGTTTTGGTCTTCATGAGGAAAATGGCTCTCAAATGAAATAGAATGAAATATTTTGAAATGTAAAACTAATGTTTTCTGTGATGATTGTGTTTAGGGAACGGAATATAGTGTCTGTACAGTATAAAAATCATTACATCTGTGGGAAGTTCTCATAAAACATGAAAACCCAAAGTGTGTGTGTGTGTGAGAAAGAGAGTGTGAGTGGACGAGGTGCTTTTCCAAAGCTTCAAAATGGCTTGTATTCATCCACTTGGCCATGAATATGATGTTTTCATTATGTTCATTGTAATGGGTGTCAGTACTCTCGCAGCTTCATTATTCATTTTAATTGCCACCCATTAATTATACAAACCGATATAACAGACTCTACTAGAATGTGTTTTTAGTCACTGCCAAACATCTGTGGCATTTTATACAGTTTATACAGCTTTAGAAAAAAACCCAAAATAGACCACTTTAAAATGTAGCAGTTTTTCTGGATTTATTATGTATGATTTTGAGTAAATGTAAATGTTTGTTTTAGTCTGTAAAGGTCTGATAACATTTCTTCCAAATTTTAAAGGAAAATGTTCTTATTTGGAGCATTTTTGCCAGAAAATAGAGATTGGTAAGGGTTTCCAATAATCACTTGTTGTGGTTAAAATCAGGGATGGCCAGATCCGATCACATGATCAGAAATCGGGCCCAATCATGCAGTTTCAGACTCGATCGAAATTGGACATTACCTCCTGATCAGGACTCGAAAAAAAAAAAATATATATATATATATATATATATACATATATATATATATATATATATATATATATATATATATATATATATATATATATATATATATATATATATATATATATATATATATATATATATATATATATATATATATATATAAATATATATGTTTAACAGAGCAAGGAAATGTTCACAGTATGTCTGATAATATTTTTTCTTCTGGAGAAAGTCTTGTTTGTTTTATTTCAGCTAGAATAAAAGCAGTTTTTAATTTTTTAAACTCCATTTTAAAGTCTAAATTATTAGAATTTATTATTAGCCCCTTTAAGCTATATATTTTTTTCGATAGTCTACAGAACAAACCATCATTATACAATAACTTGCCTAATTACCCTAACCTGCCTAGTTAACCTAAACCTAAGCCTTTAAATGTCACTTGAAGCTGTATAGATGTGTCTTGAAAAATATCTAGTCAAATATTATTTACTGTCATCATGGCAAAGATAAATAAATCAGTTATTAGAAATGAGTTATTAAAACTATTATGTTTAGAAATGTGTTGAAAAAATCTTCTCTCCGTTAAACAGAAATTGGAGAAAAAATAAACAGGGGGGCTAATAATTCAGGGGGGCTAATAATTCTGACTTCAACTTTCAACTGTGTGTGTGTGTGTGTGTGTGTGTGTGTGTATGTATGTATATATATATATATATATATATATATATATATATATATATATATATATATATATATATATATATATACATATACATATATATATATATATATATATACATATATATATATATATATATATATATATATATATATATATATATATATATATACATATACACACACATATATATATATATATATATATATATATATATATATATATATATATATATATATATATATATATATATATATATATATATATATATATATATATATATATATATATATATATGCTGTATAGTCGTTATTTTTTAACAGATCTACAGTTATGCGGTGGTACAAAGTAAGACCTCTTTCTTGACTTCACACAGAAACAGCAACACATGCAGCATGACATCACTTTGTTGCAGAGACGCTATTGGTTAAATGCCGACAAAGTAGAACATAGAAGCATCTTGAAGCGAAAAACGCGATAAAGTTGATGATGAGAACATTGCCTTAGCAAACTGTGAGATATCTAAACGTGGGATTGCCTGCCGGGTTTTTTAAGTTGAGGTGCTATTTGTTTTTATATTAGATTTTTTTAATATTTACTGTTGCACTAAAGTCCAAAGGTGAAGAATTTATTTTATTTATTACTTGATTGTTCAAGCTACCTCACAGAAGTGCTCTGTTTGTTAACAGAGTTGTTGAATGTTAAAATAAGGTGAATTAAATAAAAAATAAGCTACATCCTAGATCTGTTTCTTCGCTCTGCTTTATTATTTTTAAGCATTATAGAAATATCGGATCGGGTTTTGGTATCGTAGATACTCAAAATCAAATGACTCGGACTCGAGGGCAAAAAAATCTGATGCACCATGTTGGCGTTTTGTAATCTAATTTGTATGAAGTGGATCGTTAACCTAATGCTCAAGCCCCAACCTGGAGGACCAAGACATACACACATCCACTACGGACAATTTAGCTTACCTAATTCACCTATAGTGCATGTCTTTGGATGTGTGGGGGAAACCGGAGCACCCGGAGGAAACCCACACGAACACAGGAAGAACATGCAAACTCCACACAGAAATGCCAACTGACCCAGCAGGGGCTCGAACCAGCAACCTTCTTGCTGTGGAGTGACATCGCTACCCACTGCGCCACTGTGCCGCCCTAAAAACATAACTGTAAATCAAAAACAAATATGGTCACTTCATTTCCCTCATTTCTACTGTATATGTACAGTATATTTATTTTAATCTAATATCATACTCAAAAGTCCTTATTTTTTATTAGCATTACATCTATTACTGTATATTGTTATTTAAAGAGATTTGCATATTCATATGTCCATGTGAAATCGAAACTTACAATGTTTATTTTGTTAGCCCTCATTGTTATTGTTTGGGTGATCAGTTAACTCATGCTAATCTCAAGTTAATCCACGTTTGTTTGGTTTGTTTTGGTCCTTCTGTTGACGTCAGTTTAACAGTTTCAGCCACAATATTTTTAGCCACACCCCTCATACCATTAGTTCGCTATGAGGGAATGATGCGCAAAAAAAAGCCTCGCCTCCTACTCAATATTTAGTTTCAGTTGGGAGTACATTAACATACCAAAATAAAAGACTTAGCAGCTTCCGGTTCACGGGGACTTTAAGTGGGGTTTGTTTACAAACTAATTTCGAGAGGATCACGTGCTTATGATTGAACACAGCTGGTATCGCTTAACTCCGCATATTGCGCCAATCAGATGAACACAGACACACTATAAATTACCAGAGCGCTTTGCTCCAGTCATCTTCGTTTGAAGAATCACCCCCTTCCACCCCTTCTCCTCCACTTCTCCGATAGGGCGGCACGGCGGCCAGTGGGTAGCACTGTTGCCTCACAGCAAGAACGTCGCTGGTCCGTTTCCCTCCGGGCCGGTTGGCGTTTCTGTGCGGAGTTTGCATGTTCTCCCCGTGTTCGCGTGGGTTTTCCCCGGGTTCTCCGGTTTCCTCCCACCGTTCAAAAACAGACACCATAGAAAATTGACTAATCAAAATAGCATTTTAAGGCAACTCTTAGCCAGATATATATTCAGTAGTTCACAGCAGGGGAGTTCTCGAGACCACCCGAGCTCAGACTCTCCTGTCGCCCTACAAACGGGAGGAAGCCCCGGGCTCAAGGATATCCTGAGCTCAGGGCTCTCTCCCGGGACAGCATGCCAAACATGCTTTATTATCAATCATCAGCTAAGTGTGAACTCTTGAATAGCCAATATGTGTCATGTGGATATGATTTGGTTTATAATGACATTATCTCTAAAAATTAACATTATTTAGGAAAAAACAAACAAATAATCACACACATTTACACTTAAGATAAAAAACAAGTTATCTTCCATTCCTAATACATGCAGTTTCTTTGCTGATTGTGTGATTGTCATTACATGCTTTTGTTGTTTTTATGTGTGTTTTTTGCAGTTTTGCAGCCAGTAGTGATCCCTAAAGTCACGTGTAGTTCCCTGACCACCTACAGAGCTCTCTATCCCTTCACTGCACGCAACGCAGACGAGCTCACGCTGGAGGCAGACTGTCTCATCCAGGTGCATATGGCACTCATGCGGTTTTAAAGGGGACCTATTATGCAAAAATCACTTCTATAAGGGGTTTAAACACAGATGTGTGGCAACAGTCTGAGAATCTCACCAGCTTCTAATCGAAAATTCTGTCTGCAGAAACAATTTGATTGACATTCTCCCTTTGTACATGTCATCAGAGGGTGAAAAACCCACCCATTAGTGATAATCACTATCTTATTACCATAAGAGGTTAGTCTTGTTTTTGAATATGCCACTATGCTGACACATGGGGATTTGTAGCTCCACTTTTATTTTAAAAGAGAGCTGGGAGCACAATCTCACTTGAATTTAAAGCTACAGTCTCCAAAATGACGCAATTAGGATCAAAGCATAAAAAGAGCTGTTTCAAAGAGTTATAAAACATTATTTGGGGTGTATTTTGAGCTGAAACGTCACATACACACTCTAGGTACATCAGAGACTTGTTTTAGATCTTGTAAAAAGGAGCATAATAGCTCCCCTTTAAAGTTATTCTATCATGCACATGTAATATAGCTGTGATTGATGTGGGTGAATTGATGCAGGTGGATGAATCGACAGTCAGAGAGACCGGCTGGCTGTATGGCAGTTACAGTGGAAACAGAGGCTGGTTTCCAGAGAGCTATGCTGAGAGATGCAGTAAAGACAGTCAGACTCAACCGACTGCAGCTGAAACTGCGCCCTCCACTGCGCCCTCTGCCAACTACCCTGTGTATGACAAAATCAAACTTCTTCATTTCTAACAAGGCTCTGCTTTTTAACATTTATATAATGATATTTTGATATTTAAAATGTTGTGCGTTTTTTGTAATGAGAGAAAGCACTGGCTTTGCAACACAGTATTTTTAAAATGACTCATATTAATATTAAGGTTAAATAATGTTAAAATTAGATTTAAGATATTTAAGTCATGTTACATCAAACAAATGAAAGGGAAATAACATAAGGTAAACATTTATCTCAAATATAACAATGGACCTCAATTTGTTTTTATGAAAACCTTTTAAAAAATATCAGATAGAATAAAAACATAACATATGTGTAGTTTGTGGGATAGACTTTCTAAACTACAGTACTTCCAAGAGTCTACAAACCAGGGCCTGTATTCAGGAAACATTTTTTTCTTACCACTAATAGTTCTCTTAAATAGCAGTAAAAGGTTTTAGCTATGAGTTTTCTCTTTAAAATATTCAGATTTATTTAAATACTTTTAAATAATAATCCAAAATATTAATACAAATATTTGCGTAAAATTTTTTGGCCATTTTTTTGTGTTTTTTTATTTTTTATAAATAAAAACATATATGCAACCCTGGACCACAGAAACAGTCATACGTGTCAAGTCCTAAATGTTAGGTTTTGCAAACAATCGAAATATTGAAAAAATTGTCTTTAATGTGTTCAAATTAAGTTTATAGCAATGGATATTCATTCATTCATTCATTCATTTTCTTTTCGGCTTAGTTTTATTAATCTGGGGTCGCCACAGTGGAATGAACCGCCAACTTATCCAGCATGGGTTTTACGCAGCGGATGCCCTTCCAGCCGCAACCCATCTCTGGGAAAGCAATGGATATTATTGATAAAAAAAATTAGTTTTTATATATTTACAGTAGGACATTTACAAAATGCTTTAATGGAACATGATCTTTATTTAATATTCAAATGATTTTTGGCTATTGTCAACAGGAAACATTCAACATATTTGAAAACATATTTCCAGCCATATGGGAATACCCCAGTGGTTAAGGCGATAACTTGTTAAAAGCTCTCTGTGGTCAAATGTTTTAAAATGTTTCTTTCCATGTTAGAAGCTACTTTTAGTCTTACTTTTAGATGTTTTGTGAGTATGGCCCCAATCTGTTATCGCAAGGACATTAACATTACATTTACACCATGATAATGAACAAAACAAACTGTGATTAGTTGTTTTATACGTCAGTCAAATGGCTTTTGACTGGTCCTTGTCCAGTGAAAGTTATAAAATAATCCAGAACTGCTATTACTCAGAAGCTAATGAACAATAAACGGTTTTAATTTCGTTTGATATAAGAAAAAATGACATCACATTTAGGTAGGGCTGCACAATATATCGTTTCAGCATCAATATCACAATTTGCACATGTGCGATAGTCACATCGCAAGATATGCAATGTTGAGTCTGAATTAAAGTTGACCAGGAGCTACAGAACACAGTGCTAAGTTTAACCAATAGAGTGAAAGTTTATCATTTTCATGTTTTTAAGGCCTGTGACTTCAAACATTTGGTCACAAAAAACTATGATGTTTAGAGGTGTAATTGTATTTAACTATTTATATGGGAAAAAATATTTTTCTTACTTACAATTTTCGTCTTCTAGTCTAAATATCTACCAGGGTGTCCGCGGGGTTGTAAAAGGTAGTAAATGAAATTAGCCAAAATTGAGGGCATTAAAAAGTAATAAACGTCATCTGACGAGGTATTACATTTTCGAGCCCAATTTTTTTAGATAAATTTTCAATTTGTGTGAAGTGCAGGCCTTTATTCTAAAATTTGCCTGATTTATCATTTATATGTTGAGAGTAGGACCTGAGCGATATCATGTGAGGGGGTGTGGTAGCTTGGCAACAGAGCCGCGACGTCAACACACAGAATCGGCACAGTTCAGCACGATTGTCTAACCGTGCCGTGAACGGTTTGTAATCGTGCCGCGCCATTCCAGGCTCAGTGGAGAAACAACCGTACTGAACTGTTCTTAGAAGAGCGGCTATTGACATTGATGACATAAATGACATTGATTAAAAACTATAGACAAAGGCCCATTGTGACATCTTGATTAATCCCTCTGCTTTACTTAAATGTATGTTATCTGCAATATGTTATTCCATTTGGAAAGATATTTCATTTACGCCAATACAGTTGCAGCTCTAAGTCGTGCTGGTATAATTTTTTTTTTGAAGGTATTAAAAAAGGTAGTGAAAGGTATTAAATTCAACCTAAGAAGTTCTGTATATAAGATATAAGATTATTTTACCTTTTAATATTGATTTATTTATTCTGTAGGTGAAAACAAAACAATATTTTTACTTGATTTAAGAATTTAAGATATTTCGACAAGAAACGAGACAAAGCATTTTTTGCATAGTGATTATTCAATTTCGATACCTGAATACTGTTAGACTCCCCAGAAACTGTCCAATAGAGCTATTCAAACTATCTTGTGAAGCTGTATTCAAATCAAAATATGAATTGAAGAAGAATAAAATATTGCAATATCTGATTTTTCCAATATTGTGCAGCCCTACATTTAGGTTTTTTTATGATTCTGTTGTTATTTTTAAAAAATACACATCGCATTTATTGTAGGTAAATGAATGCCTGTATTAAATAAAATCCTTATTACCCCTTAACATTTCCAGAATTCCTCGAGTGGACATAGAAGGACCAACACCGACACACACCCCAGTATCCACAAACACACAGCACTCACAGGTTGGCATGTGTGAATAAGCATAATCAATGATTTTTTGGATTGTTAAAAGGAATAATCCTCTTCTGATTGTCATTATGTGTGCGTTTGTGTGCTGCAGGCTGTAGCTCTGTGTGAGTGGACTGCTAAGACTGACAGTCACCTGGGCTTCTGCAAGGACGACATTATTACAGTTCTGGAGAAGCAGGAGAACTGGTGGTATGGAGAGCTCAAGGAGAAACGGGGCTGGTTCCCCTGCTCACATGTCTCTGTGGTCACTACCAATAACACACAGAGCGAGTAAGAATATATATATATATATTATTTTTGTAGGCAATAAATATATCCTAGTAGTAATATAGCTGGAAACTAACACAGCGGGTACCTTGATGTCAAAACGACATAAAAAAAACACCTCAAAAATGAATATCGATTTGTCAGTTGACTATGTTGATGTAAAAACAACATAAAATTAATGTTTAACAATGGTGTAAAAAACGATAACAGAAGAGTTCTGAAATCGATTTCTGACATGTTTTTTTGTTAGATGTCTCTTTGATGATGTTAGATGTCTATTTGATGTCATTTTGACATCAAGGTAGTTTACATGCATTATAGGGATACAATATCCAGTGTAAATTTGTAACTCTAAAATAAATCTTTTACATGAATAACTTTTCTTATATCAAATATTATATGAATGTAGGGCATCAATAATTGGATGTCAAGTGGACGTCAAGGTTTTGACGTCAAATCGCTTTGCATTCTTGACATGTTTTTTGCATCATGCTTAATGTCAATATGATGTAGTTTTGATATGCCTGCTGGAAATCTTTTATGTGTTTTGGTGTCTCTTCTAGGCCGCTGTATTCTACTGTGGAGGAGATTGAAGTTTCAGACTCTGGTTCGCTTGATGGTGAGGTGTCGATTTAGGTTATTAGAGGACCATCTCTAATCATCTAGATGAGGTTTTATGACATTAGATTGGATTTTAATGGTTTGTATTTGTTTAATCCTGTTAGAGTATGTGGCTCTGTACACATATGAGAGTCCTGAGTCAGGAGACCTGACGTTCAGTGCAGAGGATGTGGTTCTGGTTACAGAGAGAGAAGGAGAGTGGTGGAGAGGCTGCATCGGTGACCAGACGGGCCTTTTCCCTTCCAACTATGTTAAACCCAAAGAACCTGATGTATGGACTTTCAAATCATTGAAATATAATGCATTTGTAGTTATCGTTTGAATCTTATAATTTAATTAATTTACTGATTTAATACTTTAATAAATGATGGTACTGGTTCTGTTTTATCAGAAATCCAAAGAGGCATTTTGGGAGCTTAGTTCCTGCAAATGATTTATTTAAACTGTAAAATAGAAAAATTGTTTACATAATATTGAGAATTAAAATTTTTAAAATATAAAGGAAAGTCAGTATCTTATGAAAATGACTTTTATTTAATTTTAACTTTTAAAAGAAACTGAGGGCGTAAAAGCAGTTATTATTATTTTTATTAGTGCTGTCACACAAGTAATCATGATTAATCACAACATCCATATATATATATATATATATATACAAACATATACAAAGCAATAATTTCTCAGGCGACGCAGTGGCGCAGTAGGTAGTGCTGTCGCCTCACAGCAAGAAGGTAGCTGGTTCGAGCCTCGGCTGGGTCAATTGGCGTTTCTGTGTGGAGTTTGCATGTTCTCCCTGCGTTCGCCTGGGTTTCCTCCTGGTGCTCCGGTTTCCCCCACAGTCCAAAGACATGCAGTACAGGTGAAGAGATGGGTTGCGGCTGGAAGGGCATCCGCTGCGTAAAAACATGCTGGATAAGTTAGCGAGTTCATTCCGCCATGGCGAACCCAGATTAATAAATGTGTTTATATACAGTATACATAATAATTGTACACAGTACACATCTATTATGTAAATACTAACTTTTATTTTGGATCTGATTAATCACAATCAACTATTTAAAGTGTTATGAAATAAGTTGCTATTTTAAGCATTAATACAGTAGATATGTTTGATAGCATGTACTGTTATAATGCTCACTGCATTATTATTGTTTTAGACTGCCAGTTCTGCAGTTCCCAGTAAAAAGCCAGGTGAGATTTGAGAGCACCGTTACAATCCGAGCAAAGCAAAGATCATAGTTAGCTCTTTGACATTGTAAACATGATTAATGTGCGCTGTTTATTGGTCTTCAGAAATTGCTCAGGTGACTACAGTCAGTCCCGCAACAACACCAGAGCAGCTGAGTCTGACACCTGGCCAGCTGATCGTGGTGCTGCATAAGAACTCAAACAGCTGGTGGCTCGGTGAACTACAGGTCAGTACATAATATAACCTAACCGTCTGTTTATTGTGCATTAAAGTGTTTTTGTACATCTAAATACAGTGTTTTGTACTCAGTGCTTTTGGTTGTTGTGAATATATGCCATCTAGTGGTAAAAATTACATATTGCGCCTTTAATAAACAGGTTAAATTATAACACAAGTAAATTTGTGTGAGTATTAGGTTTACAGGTACAGATGAAGTCAAAATTATTAGCCCTCCTGTGAATTTTTTCTTTTTTCAAATATTTCCCAAATTATGTTTAACAGAGCAAGGAATTTCTTACAGTTTTTCCTATAACTTTTTTTTCTGGAGAAAGTCTTATTTGTTTTATTTCAGCTAGAATAAAAGCAGTTTTAATTTTTTTATTAGCCCTCTTAAGCAATATATATTTTTTCGATAGTCTACAGAACAAACCATCATTATACAATGATTTGCCTAAATACCCTAACCTGCCTAGTTAACCTTATTTACCTAGTTAAGCCTGAAGTTGAAGGCTAGTATCTAGAAAAATATCTTGTAAAATATTTTGTACCATCATCATGGCAAAGATAAAATTAATCAGTTATTAGAAATTAATTATTAAAACTATTATGTTTAGAAATGTGTTGAAAAAATCTTGTTTCCTTTAAACAGAAATTGGGGAAAGAAATATACTGGGGGGCTAATAATTCAGGAGGGCTAATAATTCTGACTTCAACTGTATCTTTAGTGAGAAAAATATTATTATAAGAATAAAAACAATATAATATATGACAGAGATGAAATGACAGAGATGTCTGTGCTTGTAGGCACGGGGTAAGAAGCGTAAAAAGGGCTGGTTTCAATCCTCTAATGTCCGATTACTGGAGGCCAACAGCGGCAAAATAACTCCAGCACCTCAACCATGTAAGACACACAAACACACTCACAGCACACACTCTTTCATTCATGCTTTTGTATGCAGTGGTATCACTGTTGTTTTGCCTTCTCTGTCCCATTCTGCTCCATCCATCCATTCTTCTCTCTGTTTTTCTCCTCTTCCCCCCTGTAGTGTGTCAGGTTATTGCAATGTATGACTACAAAGCAGCCAATAAGGATGAGATGAGCTTCCAGAAAGGTCAGCTGATCACCGTACTGAACAAGGACAACCCTGACTGGTGGAAAGGAGAGGTCGCAGGGGTCACAGGACTGTTTCCAACTAATTATGTGAAGATGACCACAGAATGTGATCCAAGCCAGCAATGTGAGTACTATTAGAGCTGCTTTATTAGTTTGAGTTTGAGTTCAGAAGTGTTTGTTCATACAGTAGGGTGGAGAATATGTCAGTTGGAATAGGTTAATCGAGACTGGAATAAAAAGAGTTTTAGTATGGAAGCCTGTTTCTCTTATACTGTAAACCGCTTTTTATTTCACAGTTTAGAATTTTTTACTCACAGTTTAATGAGAATTTTTTTTTAATTGTGAGATATAAACTCAGAATTGAGAGACATAAACACAATTATATGAAACAAAAATCCTACATCTGTTTATGTCTGAAAATTCAGCTCTTTTCTCAGAATTTTGAATTTACATCCACACGTGACTATTTCTCTCAGAATTGTGACTTTATTGTGAGTTCTATCTATCTATCTATCTATCTATCTATCTATCTATCTATCTATCTATCTATCTATCTATCTATCTATCTATCTATCTATCTATCTATCTATCTATCTATCTATCTATCTATCTATCTATCTATCTATCTATCTATCTATCTATCTATCTCTATCTACAGTATCTATCTATCTATCTATCTATCTATCTATCTATCTATCTATCTATCTATCTCTATCTACAGTATCTATCTATCTATCTATCTATCTATCTATCTATCTATCTATCTATCTATCTATCTATCTATCTATCTATCTATCTATCTATCTATCTATCTATCTATCTATCTATCTATCTATCTATCTATCTATCTATCTATCTATCTCTATCTACAGTATCTATCTATCTATCTATCTATCTATCTATCTATCTATCTATCTATCTATCTATCTATCTATCTATCTATCTATCTATCTATCTATCTATCTATCTATCTATCTATCTATCTATCTATCTATCTATCTATCTATCTATCGTTGTCTAATATGTACTCTCTATCATCTCTTCATTATTCATTCTCTCCTCTGCCCTCATCTTCTGTCTTCCTTTCTTTTTTCTTGTCATTCGCCTCATTTGTGTTTTATTGTAGGACGATAGCTCTGGCCAATGCTTCCTCTTCCTCTCTTTTCTTGGCCAATCAGAACACAGCTCTGGTCTACGCAGCAGCCTCAAGACTCAGCCTTGACTAGATTTCTTTGGATTTATCTCCTCCCCTTCAACATTTTCTGTTTAAACTATGCTTAAAATGGAAACAAACATGTGTTCACTCCCACTATTTTTTTTTTTTTTTGCTAAGTTGGGACATTTTAAATGCCAATGGTTTTTCCCTTAGTTTTTTAAATAGGTAAAATTAAATAAAGGAATATTTCATGAAATACTGAAATTTCCGTAATCTTTTAAAAATAATACTTCTAAATACTATGTAAACTATTTTTCTATTTTAAAGTCTAAATAGATCACTTGCAGGAACTAAGCTGCCAAAATGGCTCCTTGGATTTCTGATGTAATAAAAAACAGAACCTAGTACCTTTCGCAATTGTCTATTGTGTGTTTAGTAACTCGATCTGCCCATTACCAAGGTAGTAAAGACAATATTACCAATATCTCTTTCTCTCACACTCACACACATACACATACACATTGGTGTTGATTGTTTACAAGGATTCTCCACGGGTGTAATATATACTCACCGGCCACTTTATTAGGTACACCTTACTAGTGCCAGGTTGGACCCATTTTTGCCTTCAGAACTGCCTTAATCTTTCGTGGCATATATTCAACAATGTACTGGAAATATTCCTCAGAGATTTTGGTCCATATTGACATGATAGCATCACGCAGTTGCTGCGGATTTGTCGGCTGCACATCCGTGATTCGACTCTCTCGTTCCGTCACATCCCAAAAGTGCTCTATTGGATTGAGCTCTGGTAACTGTGGAGGCCATTTGAGTACAGTGAACTCATTGTCATGTTCAAGACACCAAACTGAGATGATTCGTGCTTTATGACTGCTGGAAGTAGCCGTCAGAAGATGGGTACACTGTGGTTGTAAAGGGATGGACATGGTCAGCAACAATACTCAGGTAGGCTGTGGCGTTGACACAATGCTCAATTGTCCAATTTTGGTGAGCCTGTATGAATTGTAGCCTCAGTTTTCTGTTCTTAGCTGACAGGAGTGGCACCAGGTGTGGTCTTTTGCTGCTTTAGCCCATCCGCCTCCAGCTTCGACGTGTTGTGCATTCAGAGATGCTCTCCTGGATACCTCGCTTGTAATGAGTGATTATTTGAGTTACTATTGCCTTTCTATCAGCTCGAACCAGTCTGGCCATTCTCCTCTGACCTCTGGCATCAACAATTGTGCCCACAGAACTGCCGCACACTGTATTTTTTCTCTTTTTCTGACCATTCTCTCTCTGTTAACCCTAGAGATGGTTGTGCGTGAAAATTCCAGTAGATCAGCAGTTTCTGAAATACTCAGACCAGCTCATCTGGCACCAACCACCATGCCACGTTCAAAGTCACTTAAATCACCTTTCTTCCCCATTCTGATGCTCAGTTTGAACTGCAGCAGATCGGCTTGACCATGTCTAAATACCTAAATGCATTGAGTTGCTGCCATGTGATTGGCTGATTAGAAATTAGTGTTAACGAGCAGTTGGATAAGTGTACCTAATAAAGTGGCCTGTGAGTGTATTTTATACGGTGAAACCGCTAATTATATGACCCTACCCTACCGCTAAACCCAACCCTTACAGGAAACCTGTGGAAAATTTTGAATGTCAAAAGACACCATTAAGTTTGATTTTTAAGCATTTTGAATTACAAGGACATCAGGTAACCACCATTATAGAGTATGACTACGCCATACCCCTGTCATCATATAAAAATCTGTCATTGTAAACCACCAAAACCAGTACACATACACACATATTATGAACATGCTATGAACATTAAGAAATATGGGCAAAAAAATCTTGACTAACATTTTGCATGAACCACAACAAAAAAAGTAAATATATATATATATTTGACATGGCTACCCTTGAACTCCCCTTCAAGCCATTACTGTTCATTACATCAGCACAATCATATGTTGGAGATCACGAGAATTTTAGTCTGCTTCTGTGTTGTAGTCAACAAGAACTGAGGACCAGCAGCACGTGTTGCCCTCATATTTGACCAGCTATGCAGCTCACAGTTGTGACCTTATAGATCTTAGAGACGTCGCTCTGAATGTCTGTGCTCTGGTGCATTTTTTTTCTGTGGGGTGAATTCACAATTACATAAAGCAGAATTTCACGAATAAAGTTTTCAGCTGTGAGATCCTGTAGTGATGTGGTTGCTGATGATTGCTCGTTCCTGTATGTGTGTGTGTTTGCGTGTCTTTTTTTGTGTGAGTAGGGTGTGCTGACCTCCTTAGTTTAGACTCTATGTGTACTGAGGAGAGGAAGAGGCAAGGCTACATCCATGAGCTCATTCAGACAGAAGAGTCTTACCTAGAAGACCTGGAGCTGGCAGTGGAGGTGAGCCAACAGCCAATTGAAAGTGCCCCATTATGGTTTTTTGGTTAACTTACATTTAGTGCGTTATATAGCTGTTTCTGAATAAAAAAGGTCTGCCAAGATTTAAAGATCAATGTGTCACTACCTCCCAAAAAATACAGATTCTGAACTGTTGTAGAATGACAGTAAGTCAAATGTAGTTTAGCGGATTAGCTTAATGCTAGCCTGTCGTCTTTATTGGCTGCCTGTGAACAACTTCTACCTTCAAATACTGTCATTTTATCTAAGGACTAAATGAATTTGGTTTGGTTTGTTGACATGTTTAGAATGTGCTGTTTTCTGTGCTGCAAAAGCAAATCCACTTTGTACACAATTGAAATCATGAAGCTAGAATTGATTTGATAAAACAATGCCATCATTAGCTGTTTATATTATCACTGTTTAGAGGTGCTGATGAAGTGTTATCTGCAGCTGAAGTCCAGATATGTTAATAGATATATTTCTATTATATTTTTTAACAACACAGACTGATCCCTCTGACCAGTCAGTGCACAGCAGACTTTCAGACTGTTTTATACACTGTGAGAAAAATTCTGATGCTGAAAAGAAAATTATATATATTTTTTTGTACTTTGGATGAATTTAAACATATTGTAGAAGATCTCTAAAATATTAAGTGTAAACCCTTAGCGCAATAAGCCACTTTATTTTTTATATGTACCCCATGACTGCTTTGTTTGACTTTAAATAAATGTGTTCATTTGTTGTTATGTGTGTAAATGCAGGTGTTTTATAAGCCGATGGCAGAGTCGGGACGGCTGACCGAGGCTGAGATGAGCATGATCTTTGTGAACTGGCGTGAACTGATCATGTGCAGCACCAAACTCCTAAAGTGAGTCCACACTGACTCCTAGAGTCCAGCTCAGAAACTGCAGCTGCTGTATGATGGCTTATACTATGGGATCTAGTTCAATAAGTTAAAGACTTCTGGAAAATCATGTATCCTATTCATATGAAAATGAAGCAAATAAATGGATAAATAAAATATATGAGCAAAATAATTCAAGATAACATAAGGTTACTGAATGAACTGAAATAAACACACATAAGCATTCACTTTTACTAACTTTGAATATTTCATGTTAAAATAACAATAAAAGAGTTACATTCACATGTAATACATATTACATTAATTCTAACAGAGATAAATTAATAACTGAAGGAGAGTAAAAATGATTACATAAGCAGTATCTACGCAAGCAGTTCAAATAACTTCTATTTGTCACTACACTTTAAGATATCTTTGACTAACTTGAGTGGTTTCGAAAAGTGACTCACTAATATAGCATTTCATATTTCAAGCTCATTTTAATTTGTAGGTAAACAACAGCAAATGCGTTCATCATATAGTGTATGTACGAATGTCTGAGCATGGGTGATATGTGGATTGTATGTTTGTATGTATGTGCATATTTCTTCAGAGCTCTGCGTGTGCGTAAGAAGACAGCAGGTGAGCGGATGCCCGTGCAGGTGGTTGGTGATATCTTGTCTTCTGAGCTCTCACACATGCAGGCCTACATTCGCTTCTGCAGCTGCCAGCTCAACGCAGCCGCCCTGCTGCAGCAGAAAACTGACAAATCACTCGACTTCAAACTCTTCCTCAAGGTAAACACACTGACACACATTCTACTGCATTCAGACAGATGTGTAGTGTTAGTACTGGTCTGGTTAATAACAATGTGTTTTGGATTTAAATTAGTTTGCTTTGGTGTTGATGTTTGATCAGTTTATTAGAGCAAAACCACTTGAAGTCCAACCACTTGTTTTTGTGACTTTTGTTGCATGTCCTCCATAGTTGGCCACAAGATGACGATATGACATTAATTGGTCTTTTTTCTGTCTTTTTCTTCTCATCTCTATAGAAAATTGCCAGTAATTATCGCTGTAAAGGAATGCCACTGTCCAGCTTCCTCCTAAAGCCCATGCAGAGGATCACGCGATACCCACTGCTGATCAAAAACGTACACACTACTTTAAACGTTTTGCAACTTCTACATTTTGAAACTTTGAATGTTGTTTTACAATAGGGTAAAAATAAAGTAGAAAATGTGACCTTGGACCACAAAGCCAGTCATAAATGTCATTTTTAAACTTGAATAAATAAGCTTTGCATTGGTTAGGACAATATTTGGCCGACTGTTTAAAATCTTGAATTTGAGGTTTCAAAAAAATCTAAATAATAAGAAAATCACCTTTGAAGTTGTTTAAATGAAGTGCTAGCAATGCACATTACTAATCATTACTAAGTTTTTATGTATGTGCAGCAAGATATTTGCAAAATAAATTTATGCAACATAATCTTTACATAATATTCTAATGATTTCTGACAAAAGAAAAATCAATAATTTTGATCCAATTTTTGATTATTGCCAAAATGATGCCAACAGGGTTTCAAATGTTATGTAAACATAAATGCACCAAAAAAATATAGCAGTATTAAAATATTCATTCATTCATTCATTTTCTTTTTGGCTCAGTCCCTTTATTAATCTGGGGTCGCCACAGCGGAATGAACCACCAACTTATCCAGCATGTGTTTACGCAGCGGATGCCCTTCCAGGCGCAACCCCTCTCTGGGAAACATTCACACAAACACTCATACACTATGGACAATTTAGCCTACCCAATTCACCTGTACCGCATGTTTTTGGACTGGGGGAAACCAGAGCACCTGGAGGAAACCCATGCGAACACAGGGAGAACATGCAAACTCCACACAGAAACGCCAACTGACCCAGCCGAGGCTCGAACCTGCGACCCAGCGACCTTCTTGCTGTGAGGCGCCACTGCATCGCCTTATTAAAATATTTTTTTTTAAATAATTTTCTTATACCAATGGTGTATGTGTTTGCTTGATTTGAGCCTGAACTGACTTAATTTTGTTCCAGTTTCTTGTCATTTTGCTTCTCGAGTGTATGAAAATATTAATATGTGAGAACCTTACAGAATAATATGTTTATATAATATATATGTACCGAATAAGAATAACATACACAGTTCAACACTCATATGGTGAATTTGCATCATCGTTATTATTATTATTATTATTATTATTAATATTATTGGGCATCACAGTGGCACAGTGGTTCGAACCTCGGCTGGGTGAGTTGGCATATCTTTGTGGAGTTTGCATGTTCTCCCCATGTTCGCATGGGTTTCCTTCAGGTGCTCCGGTTTCCCTCACAGTCCAAAGACATGTGGTATAGATGAATTGGGTAAGCTAAATTGTCTGTAGGGTATGTGTGTGAATGTTTCCCAGTGATGGGTTGCAGCTGGAAGGGCATCCGCTGTGTAAAACATGTGCTGGATGGGTTGGTGGTTCGTTTCGCTGTGGCAACCCCGGATTAATAAAGGGACTAAGCTGAAAAGAAAATGAATGAATGAATTATTATTATTATTACTACTACTATTAGTAATTTAATAAAAATAGTTATAATATTAAGTAAATAGGAATAATAATAAAGTATAAATACTATATTATAAGTAGTATTACTGTAACAAGTAGGAGTATTTATTTTATGAAAGGTATTTTTTATTTATAAATATAGCATTCAGCTATATTTAATTTAAGTGAATCACTAATTGTGTGTGTTTTGTCTCTGAAATGTGTTGGTGTAGATTCTGGAAAACACCCCTCCGGCTCACGCTGACCACTCCAACCTGCAGGCGGCACTGGAGCAGGCGGAGGAGCTTTGCTCACAGGTGAACGAGGCCGTGAGGGAGAAAGAGAACTCAGACCGACTCGAGTGGATCCAGAACCACGTGTTGTGTGACGGAGTCATTGAGGTGAAACACGGACAGAAAGCTCCACCATGACCTGACAGTGTAAAACAACAGCTTTTATTATGTAATATTTATAAACATGTCATATTGTCATTTCAGCACCTTGTTTTTAACTCTCTGACGAACTGCCTGGGCCCTCGAAAACTGCTGCACAGCGGCAAACTGCACAAGACCAAGAGCAGCAAAGAGCTCTGGGCCTTGCTGTTCAATGACTTCCTGCTTCTCACATACACCTCCAAACAGTTCTCATCCAGCCCAGACAAACTCTTCAATCCCAACTCCAACACACAGTACAAGATGTACAAGACGGTACAGCCACATGACTGCTCATGAGATTAAATTTGTAGTGGATTGTTATGAGTTAAACTAGAGATTAGAGAGCAAAACTAGAGCAAACTCTGTGCTGGAGGGCTTAAAAGTTTAGCTTCAACCCTAATCAAACTAAAGATGGCTGATGCGAGATCCCGAACCGCAGATGTTTCAGGCTGCTTTCACACCTGTAGATCAATTGTTTTGTTCCGAAAAAGGAATTAAAATTGTTACAATGTTGCACTTTGCTTTTGGTGTGGTTCGCTTTCTTACGGCAAAGGTTCTAAACGGACCAAAATAGCTAAAACAAGACAAGTAAACTCTCCTCACATTGGGCAGAGTTCCACAGTTTATTTTGAGTCCCGCTCATCTGTCATGCGTCCTTATTTCATTTATGACGATGAGCAATAAGACATCATAAGCGAAAATCTGCACTTTAATTTTGAAGGGTGACATGCACAGACCAAATTTAAATCAGAGGTAAGACTTTCTCATACATAGCCAATAGAATTATGCATTATAGAGAGAAATAACAGATAAACCAAGACTGCTGTTTGGTTAATTTTTCTAACGAATAAACAGCTCTCGTTAACATTTCAGTATGCTTTCACTTTCGTATTTGACATAAAACGCACATTTAATGGTAGGAATGAAGACATCCTGCCCTACTCATCATTCATATAGCCATATATGCCTATTACATATCCAGAATATGTATAATATAATCCACTGTGTGGATATAGCCTGGTTTGTTAGTTCGTTGGATTGCATTGCTTTCTCACTACTATCAATCCACTTCAGAGCCGAGACCACCCCATTCAGGCGATCTTGGACCGATTGTTTTGGCGCGGATCTGAGCGCAATAGCTGGATTCACATATGCCAAATGAACCGTGCTAACAGGGGAAACGAGACAGGTTCTGAAACAAAAGTCTTGGTATGAAAGCACTCTCAAAACCCTGCTCTGAAATGTTTCGAAACACCCAGGTCACAAGACCAAAGCGATTGAATTGAACATTTCACAAGTGTTTTGGGACCTGGTGAATCTGCGTAGCCTAGTGGTCGGTGTGTGTGTGCATGCTGCAAGTGTCCCGAGTTCAAATCCTGGTTTATACAAACATTCAGTAAGGGTGACTGTTTTTTATTAATGTAATTTTTTATTACCAAAACAACACATATTTATTCATAAAAGAGTTCATTCAGATGTCAGACCAATGTTAAAATACATTGCATTACGAGAACAGAGCAATAAAATAAACTAGCCATAGTTGCTTTGTCTTGGATTCAAACCCAATATGTCTGCATGCTGGTCAGGAACATTAACTCTTCCACTAAGTCTACTTTTGACTATACAACGTGGGGTATAATTCCTCAAAATTTATTATTATTTATTTTTTTTTGGTTAAAGTTGTTTTAGAGCAATACCTAAAAATGACCACTAAGCGTCACTGTAGAGACGGGTTTCGAAATGTTTTGAGGCCTCGACACATTTGCTTTGACTGTTTTAAGCCACGGTCACACTGGACTTTTCCCTCCATAGACTTCCATTCATACGCACTCGAATGCCTCGACCGGAAACGCAGGGTCATGCGTCAGATTTCGCAAGTTGCTGCGGTGCAAAGTTCAAACTTGGTGAACTCTGACCTGCGAAATCGCATCAATTGACTGAGTGAGACCAATCCAGGATCAAAACATGACCTCTCTGAACAGAAATTTAAAACATGGAGCAATCGCTCGCTTTTTTTTATGTCTAATCATCTTGTTTAATCCTGCCCCTTTGCGCAGTGCCGCTCAACAGAATTTCGCAAGCTCAAATTCTAGTGTGACCGCAGCTTTAGTGTTTCACTAAATCAAACACACCTGCCTATCGCTTTCTAGTGATCCTGAACACACCGATTAGCATGTTTAGGTTGATTAGTGTTGGAACACAACTTTGCAGGACACCGGCCCTCCAGAACCGAGTTTGCCCATCCCGGAGTTAAACTACTAATGATATTTTCTGAATGTCCATTTCTCACATGCTCTCTCTCTTCTCCTCTTGTTATTAGCCAGTGTTTCTGAATGAGGTCTTGGTGAAAATGCCATCTGACCCGTCCAGCGATGATCCAGTTTTCCACATTTCCCACATCGATCGCGTTTACACACTTAAGACTGACACCATTAATGAGAGGTACATGTTCACACACACCAAACGTGAAGAGAACACACTCTAGATTACTTGCAGGATATTTTGAACTGGCATGGAAAACACATATGACTTTCGTTTTTGGGTGAACTATTTTTGGAATCAAGTTTTTTGTGTTTTAAGATCTGCAGGTATAAAATAGCCAACATTGCTAAAGCACATATACCATAAATATATTTCCTATGAGGTCAATGTATTGTTCTGCATGTCCCTGTCAAATCAAATTCTAAATTCAAAACTATTATTTAATACTTTCCGTTGAAAGGGATAGTTCACCCAAAAATGAAAATATGCTGTTAATGTACTTCATTCAAGATATACAGTAGGTGCCATTTTTCTTCTGTTGAACATAGATTGATAAAATGCAACTCAATGTTTATCATCACTTTTAAAGTCAAAAACATATGAATACCTGTAAAATGTGCAGAAATCAGAACACTATTTACAACATTATTTCATTAACCTACAGCCTGAGCAAGTGGATAAATCTGATTATTATTTATTTATTAAAAGTTCTTTTGGAGAGTTGGTTTCTGGTTTAAATATCTATAAAAACTTTCATTCCGACTCAAAAAATGCCCAATTTCCTTACAGTGAGCATTGTGTAGTAAACGAATGCAGTTACTAACATTATCTATCACTTTCATATGAAATCAGAACAACGTGGGTGCAGAAGATCAAAGCAGCATCTGATCACTTCATAGAGACTGAGAAGCTGAAGAGAGAGAAGGCGTATCAAGGTTGGGCTTCAGTGGTGATTATTAAGAGTCAAAGTCAGTGTGACTGAATGAAGCTTTACTGATAAATGTCTGTGTGTGTTGTTCAGCTCGCTCTCAGAAGAACAGTGGCATCGGTCGACTGCTGGTAACAGTGTTGGAGGCCACAGAGCTGAAGCCCTGCAAACCCAACGGTCTCTAATCAAACACTCATATTTACACTTTATTAGCTTTTAAATCTTTAAAGTAATATTGAAGTACTTGCGAAGTTTCAGTTTGTGTTGTTTTTATGTTATTTTTATGAATTTCTCAGCAGAGCATAGTATTATTTCTAGGCCTGTCACAATAATCAATATATCGACTTATCGCACAACACATGGACATGACCTCCATCATTTTTGGTGATGCAATATATATCACCCATAGATAAAAACTAGTTCTAGCAACATTTTAGCTGATTGCACAACTTTTTTTTTTATCTCTATTGGAGGTGTCAATGTCAGTATGGTTGAAAAAACACTGTAGTATTTACTATAGATGCTCTGATAAGGATTTTTGAAGCCTATACCAAGTACTGATTCCTTGTCATCATGATCGACCGATACAGAGTACCGATTCTGATGCTTCAAGCTTTATAATGCATAAAGCACATTTTCACTCTATCTCGCCTTACCAAGTATCTCGCCTTACCAAAGACAATACATAAAGAATGTTGCATATAATCCCATAAACATGTCTCTTATAACAATTTAGTGTGGACATGTCATGGTCAGAATCAGCTTTACAGGACAAAATAGATAAAAACAGATTTTTTAAAAATGGGTATGAGAAATGATTGTAGTTAAAATGCACACCTATATAATCTTTACTAAAAAGAAATAGGCCTATAAACTACTGTTCATTGCAGTAAGTATATTTTAAAAAGTTACATCCGTTCATTTAACCTAACAACTGTAATGCTTAGAACATCGATGTGACATTATTTACTTCCTCATGTGCATCTACTCTGCGTGTAAACCATTGTAAACTCATAAACAAACACTTGAGATCAGCCAGATTGGCGAGTACCGATCGAGTCATAAAATGTGATTATCAGTTGATACCGATCTCTGGCCGATCGATTGAAGCATCCCTAGTATTTACTATAAATTACTATAATATATTTTCATGTGGGTGTCTGACAATTGAAAATATATGTGGCAGCAGATATTGCAGCCTCGGTTACTTTTTACCTTGCACTTTGTTAACGTTTATTATTATTTATATGTTTAGGATATACATTTTCACAGTCAGATACCAGTGCCTAATTATTAAACTGTTAAAATGACTATAATTACAGTTTTTCTCAGTCGCTTTGGTCCATTTCTCACAACACTATTTACATTTGCACAACAGTTAATGCATTTCTCAAAACAATTAGTGCAAACTGCAAAACCTAGTAGATAACCTGCAAAAGCGTGTCACTTGCTCAAAATGGAAAGCTCATTCCTCAAAAGCAAGTATTCATGTCAATGAAAGTGTCAGTGTCCTCAAGATGAAAAGTCCTGACGCCATTGTTTATGAACAAGATAGTCAAATGGCTTTGTCATGTTTTCATCATGACAGTTTACTCTGTACATTTTTTCTAATGCAAAAAAGTCAGATTTTGGTGACATTTTCTGAAAATGCTCAAGACAGCATTATAGACTATTTGCACAGCCATTTAAAGACTACAGTAAAGTTAGACATCACTGCATTTAGTGAGGTATCTGAGTACAAGACACTGAATATGTGCATTTCACATTTTTACTCCATTTGCTCTTTGCAATTCTAATTTATTCACAGCATTGTGCAAAAGAATAAATACACCCTTATTTACAACAAACATAAACTTCCTTTGGGTAGAGCTGTGCACAACTGTAAACAATACTGCAGTACATATTGGAACTGAACCTACAACATACACAGGTCTGTAAATCATTCATCAAATTGTTCAATTTAGGAGACATTTTCAGAAAAAAAAAGAATTAACATTTTTAAAATAAAATTTGCTTGACAGATTTTGACAACTAGTTCAACAACTCTGTATGTAATGACTCAAGTAATGAAATGAGGACTATTAGTTTTATATGAAATGACTATTCAGCATCCACAAGTTTAGTTAATTTTGACTGACATGACATAAGCGAATGATAATGTTACAAACAGCAGAGAGTTGTATGAAAGCAATTGATGCATGTCCAAAAGCATTTGCAATTTGTTGAAAGGAATGAGAAACTGCTACTATGATGTGCACAAATGACTAATTGTTTTGAGAAATGCATTAACTGTTGTGCAAATGTAAATAGTGTTGTGAGAAATGCACCAAAGTGACTGAGAAAAACTGTAAATGGAATTTTGGTTTGTTGAAGGACATTTATATTGAACTCAATATTTTTATTCTTTAACATAACTTTTTTTTATTTAAAGCACCAAATTCACTGATCAATATTAATACAGTAATACTGCAATACTATTATTTACATGAACAATATGTAATTGATAAAATACACATTTTTATTAAAAAGAACGAACAAGAATTTTGAATGTTTCTAAAAATATTTGTCTTTAATGATTATAAGCAAATGTGTTCCTTATTATTTTTATATTTTCCATAAGTTCTATATAAAGTTAAATATTTTATTACAAGCAACCCTCACTTAATTTCTTTGAAAGCAAGCCCTATTAAACTGAGTTTTATTATTTTACTTAGAAAATACTTCTTTTTAGTATTTTACATCAACATTTCTAGTACTATACTATTATACTTTTTATATAAATGTATCCAAAGTGACTTAACTGCACTTAAGATGTACATTTGATCATTTTTACAGTTTCTTGGGATTCAAACCCATGACCTTTATGTTATTAGCATTTGTACAACACCACAGTTTTGCTCCTCTAGTAAATAATGCTTATTATAAGGATGTTTAAGTATTAATACCAGAGAACAACACACAAATACAGAGTAGTATATATATATATATTTTACACTGTGTGATAAATTGTGTGTTTTTAGGGAAGAGTAACCCATACTGTGAACTAACCATGGGCGCCCAGTGCTACACATCCCGGCATCAGCCTGACACACTCAACCCCAAATGGAGCTTCAACTGCCAGTTCTTTATCAAAGACTTGTACCAGGATGTCCTGTGCCTCACCGTCTTTGAGAGGGACCAGTTCTCTCCTGATGGTGGGATTTGACCCAACAAACACACAAAGCTAAACATAAATACACAAAAAAATGGCTATTTTTAACTGACTGTGCTTTGCAAACAGATTTTCTAGGTCGAACTGAAGTTCCTGTTGCGACAATAAAGAAGGATCAAGATGGTAAAGGGCCACTGGTTCGACGTCTGCTGCTTCATGAAGTCCCGACCGGAGAGGTTAAAGTTAGGCTTGACCTGCAGCTCTATGAACAAACACCTCACCTGTGAACTGAGAAGTGCAACATTAAACACGTCACTTCACCAGTTTCAAAGTTTGTGTTGATTTTTAAAAAAAGATATGAGTGATGGAAACTTTACCTCACACACTGTTGATAGTGGAAAAGGTGAACCACTGGACATACTGTACCCTATGTCGACATGCTGTAAAATGGAGGGCTACATGGATCGTGCATATTTGTTGACCAAAACCTGACTGAAATAGGGTGTGTGATAAACATAAGCTCACTATAAGGGTGTCAAACTCAGTTGCTGGAGGGCTGCAATCCTGCAGAGTTTAGTTCCAGCCCTGCTTCAACACAACTACCTGAGGTTAGGGATGGCTGATGTGAAACTGACGTTTCAACACAGTGCCATGATCCCGAAGCGCAAGTGTTTCGAAACACTGCACCGAAGCATTATCCGAAACACCCAGGTCACGTGACTAAAAAAAGTTTAAATCCATACTTGTACAAATACTCTGAAATTATGACTTGATTAATTTTATTAATGTTAATTTTTATGACCAAAATAAGACATATTCACAAAGTGTTCATCCGGATGTAAGACCAATGTTAAAAAACACATTACAAGAACAGAGCATTTAAAACTACATGTATAGCTACATCACTCTGGATTCGAACCCATTATCTCTGCATGTTATTCAGGAACTCTCACCTTCTCACTAAATCTCAACTCTAAACCTAAACTCTACAATGTGGGGTTTAATACCTCAATTTGCTGAAGCTGTTCCAGAGCAATACATAAACAATGACCACTAGGTGTCACTGTAGAGACGGGTTTCGAAATGTTTTGAAGCATTTGAAGCATCACATTTCCTTCAACTGTTTCATGAAGCCTCGTTTTGGCCACCACTACCTGAGGTATCAAACAAGCCTAAAGCACTCAATTAGTTTGATCAGGTAAGCCTAATCAGTGTTGGAACTACACTGTGCAGAGTTATGCCCTCCAGGGACACCTGTGGGATTCATGTTCATTCCATGCTTTAAAAGATGGTTTTTAACAAGTGCCTACAGAGGCTGTGGAGGGCATCAAACGTCAAAATGCTATGAGGTACTGTACTAGTCTATTTTATTGTTGTACTTTTGCACAGTTTTAACTGAGACTTTCAAGGGGAAAAAAGACTTAAATACTTGCCAGAATCTTAAACACACTAATAACCTAAAGTTGAAGTAAAGAACAAAATTACAAACTATACACACTTTTATCCAGTGGCACTTACATTTAAACTGAAGGTAAGGTATTTTTTTTTCTTGCTTTCTCTGGGAATTGAACCAATAATAACACCATGCTCTACGTATTAAGCTACAGAAAGGCAGAAATCTGTGTAAAGTAATTTAGAACAAAATCAGGCCAAAACAACGTTTGTTTTCAGTTGTTTTGGTTTCTGTACAATCATAGAACAGAGGAGAACAAACTAACCTTGGCAAAAACCAACAAAACCTTTTAAAACCTTTTTTTTTTTTGAGTTCCAATATGACATACTGTACATATCAGATCAAATAAAATGTATATACACCTCTACGGTATAAAGTGCAATAGGTAAATCTTCAGACTTCCAAATCGCTACGATCAGATGCTTTCTTAACTGCTGTTTTCTCACTGCTATAATTTTCGTTGAATGTTTTGTTTTTATTGATAGGGAAATGTGCAGCACATATTTACATATTCTTCTAAACCCTACAAAGACTGAAAAGAGCATTACTGTAAGACTGTTGGGGCCAAATTGCTGGTAATGTTGAAGTCAAATGAACATTTACCGCCTACGCTCATCTTTTATTTCTACCTGCTAAATTCATGCCTCAGAATTCATCAAAGTTATGTTAATTTGAGAAGACTTTCAAGTTGAAGAATATTAAAGTTGTGCTAGCCATAGAGCTTACTTTCTTAAAAATCTCCAAAAGCCAAAGAAAGAAAAAAAAAAGCTGGAATGCTAATTTACCATCCATGTTGGTCTACAAAAATCATCACTGCAGCACTTGTAGGGGCTCATAGTTTCATATTTACTTTCAGGCATGCTCATATTATACAGAAAACTCCATAAGATGTGAGAATTTGGGTGGGACAGGAGCTGGTTTTTATTTTAAAAATGTTTAAGTCTTTATATTTCATTAGTAATCCAAACATAATCTACAAAGATTCCAATAAACATTTTTATATTTAATTTTTCTGGCCTATTAATCAAGCCTCACATTTTTACACAGTTTTGCATACACAGTTTTGCAGTGTAGCTTGCAGCCTTTAATTTAGTGTTTATTAGATTTTTCTTTAACACCTTTAATCAGAACATCATGTACAGTAGCTTCTCACGTATAAACAGATCAAAAATATATGTCACTGTTTAAATGAAATCGCTTGCACTCAGGACATGCCAAACATAAATCCATTAGGCCAAGTGTGCATGTGGTTCCAAAACTCGTTCCTGGAGCTTAAGAAGTTTATTATTAAATACTGAAACACTGTTAACGCAAAAAAAAAAAATATATATATAAACACACTAATAAATATTATTTTAAATTATTATTTGAAGAAATTTAGGGAATATTTAAAAATGCTTTAAGAATGTACAACAACATTGGGCGTTATGGACATTTTATGTACATTTGGACTGTTGATGCAGAATGTTGTAAGTTTGTGTTTATTTGAATGTTGTTTTGTTGTTTAATTAATGCACAATTGTATGAACTGCTTAAATAGTAGACTGTTGTATAGTCTTGAGTATAATTATTCAGATACACCAAAGACAAAAATTAAAGACACCGAATGTTAACAAGTCTTACCATAAAAGTTGGTTTCTTAATTATTTTATTTTTCTGTTTGATATCCTCATTAATTTGCATTTTAATTCACAATATTTAATATGATTTCATTGCAGAATATAACAGATATTGTTCCTACTCGCATTACATACAGTATGCCTAATTAATTATTGCACTTTAATGACATAAGCACCATTCCCAGTAAACTAATGTTAAAAGGCCCTACTGAATATTGTCGTCAGGCATAAGAGGAACAACACTGACGGTGAAAGCCTCGTCTCTCTGCTGGAGTCGCATGTGTCGTTCCTCTGCTCCTGCAATAAAAGACCATAGTATTACTAGCAATGAAGCTCTAGAAACACAGTGAAGTCCTGATTCCACCTGGTAATAACATGCACTTTTGCGTGATAATCACAGGTGGTCATTCAAGACACATTTCCGTTTCCACTAAATACTAACATTGTCTTTAGTGAACGTGTGTTCAGACATTTTCCACTTACTTTTTACATTCTACATCACTTTTGCTCAGAGCTCAGTGCAATGCATGAGATGTAAAAGACATCTACATGTTCTAATCTAATGTGTGTTTTGATGCAACACAGCACAGCTTACAAAAAGATTTTTTTTTTCATACAGCACAATGACGAAGTGTAGAGGGTTGCTGAATAGCTACTGAGAGATTTCAGTAGATTTCAGTAGTTGCTGACTGTCTTTGCTTTCACTGCATTTATAAACCTCCCTTTCTTCATGTGTTTAATACTTTTCCCCTGCGTCACTTCATTGTATTATGCATAACTTAAGTTGTAAACTAATTAGATTTGTTTTCCTTGCATATATGGGTTTCTTTGGCTGTTACCAACATCCGGGGAAATTTCGCCTTTAAAAACAGCACCTTTAGAAATATGTTTTCTGAGAAAAATGATGACGTGTTCAATACTTATTTTCCCTGCTGTACTGTATAATGGTTGACATCGATCGATAACTATCATGATAAATGAGTGTAAATGTAGTTTTTTTTTCTCCCAAGTGAAAGGTTTAGAAACCAGATTGTTGATTTATAACTGTCTTAAAAGAAATGCCTTGTATTAGTCTTTAGTTTTCCCACTACACATCTTATAATGACCACATATTTGATCAGTTGGCAGAAAGAGTGATTTTTTTTTTTTTTTTTTTTTTTTGACTTTATGAACAGTCAACTTCTTGATCGTGTTTTATTTTCTCTGGAAGTGATTGAAATTGGATTAAACATTTCCGACAAATGTTTTTAGCACTGTTAACTGATCAGATTGATTAAAAATCTTAATACCAGGTCTAAACGGGGCTGAACTGACACAAAAGCAGATTTGCAGTGAACCCGAAGTTACCTTGATCTGCAGTCCTCCCAAAGTCTCAGTGAGCCTGAATCTCTGGAGGTTCTGGCCTGTTTGATGCTCTGCTGGGAAGCAGGTGGACTCAGGAGAATCTCCTCCACCTGCTGACGCTGATATATGTGACCTTCAATGACATGAAGGTTAAAGGTCAAACAAAAGACCTGTTTAAACCCCACAGTACTAATAATGATCTATGCTGCGTCCCAATTCACTTATATTACATCCTAAAAGTGCTGTTTGTGCATTTTTGTGAAGATAAAGAAGCTTTTGGTACATACTACATCCTCATTAATGGACCATTCTGTTGCTTCGTTACATGCTCTGTCTGTCAATCATCTCAGGAATTCAACTCTACTTCTATATATTGGTGATGTAGCAGCATGTTCATTTGTCATTCGTGGGTGTTTCATGCAAAAATTAATTTAGCTTAATCTTAAAAATGATATATTAAGAAGTATTATGTATTATGAAGTAAATGACCAAACGCATGTTTATAAAAGTTCACAATGTTGCTAGAGATAAAAATATAATGCAGAAAGCATTAAATAATACAAATTTTCCATTAGGTTAGATGTAAATTATTTATCATTCAAACATCTCTAACTAAGCCTCTCCACTTAACCGTAGATCTTGTGCATCTGGCATGCTTGTTGTTTATTAACACTTTTTTTTTACCCAAGTTTGTAGTTCGAAGCGGATGTCAGAATTAGCTGTTAGAGTACGCACAGATCTGCACTTTGGATTTCTACCGAAAATAGACCATCCCAGTAGAGCTGGAATATTCATTAGAACATACTACACTCTCAGAAAAAATGGTACAAAGAAGGTAAACCCTTGTCACTGGGGCAGTACCTTATTGTGGAACAGAATTGTACCTTAAGACAAAGAAACAAATTTGTACTATTGCAGTTTGTACCTTTAAGGGCATGATTTGTACCATGGGAAACCAAAATGTATCTTTAGTTTTAAAACCTGCAGATACAATATTGCATCAAAGGAACAAATCTGATCCATAAATGTACCTCTACAGAGACAAGACACTTTGTACCTTAACAGTGTCAAATGTGTTCCTTCAAGAACTATTTAAAGACATTTTGCTATATCAGTAAATATAATTTTTTTAAATGCACCTTTTCCATTTACAATAAAGAATAAAAAATTCTTTAACATCAAAAGATCTATTTTTTGCTAAACATTTCACACTTTTCACAAACATGTTATACATTCTCTCATCTACAATATAAAACATTTTTCTCTCCAATTTCCACACAATACCTTTGTAATCACTTCAAAGTTAAATATTTTTGTACAAAATTTCATTTACCTAACTTTAAAATAGAAATAGAATTATGCAAAAGTATTGTAACGAGATAAGCACAATGTTTTACAATGGTAAAATGTCTGCATGAACACTTTGCATATGCAGGACTTTTGCCAGCTCACGTGCGTTGTGGAAAGCAAACGCCAAAAGGTGCAGATATCGATAATGAAAATGTATTTATCAGAAAATGCTTATCAAATGTTTATTAAAAATATTTAGTTTACCGTTTTGTTTTACCAGTTGTTTTGTATTATAGAACTTATTAATTAATGTTTGTTTTTAAACATAAGCTTTTAAATGATGATTCATGTTTTAATATGGAAATTATTCATAAAATCACTTTGCCATTCCAGTAATATTTATTTTCATAGATATTGTAATAAAGAAGGAGTTGTCAAACACTTTTGTACCTTTTTTATGAAAACAATTGTTTGCCTTCATTTCAATTGAAACATATAAGGTACAGAACAGTATCATAAGAGGTCTTTTCTGTACCATATAAGGTACAAATTTACAGAGGTACAAAACTGTTCCTTAAGAAACATTATTTGTTCCAACGTGTACCTTTTTTTCTGAGAGTGTATGGTTTAGTACACACATTTTATTTTCGAAAACTATTGAGGATGAAAAGAATACGAATTGAGATGCAATGATTAACAGCAGATATATTTAGTGAAATGATATGGTAATGAACATTACCTGTTTGACAGCGAAGTATTGTCGTCTTTTCTTTAATCCTTGTTCTGGAATGAAGTGACAGAGGATCCTTCAGTGCTGGAGTGGAAATCTGCACAAAAACCTCATTTAATATTTAACCAAATCAGTGTGTAATAATAATAATAATAATAATAATAATAATAAGAAGAATCACTTTGTGATATTGTGGTGTGCTGAAATAGTGCAGGAATGGATTGTACTCTAGAGGATCATAACTCTCTAGAAACACAAAACCCTAAAAAATATAATAAACAGATTTTAATCATTTCATTTTGATTAGACATTGTTTATCAACGTAGTACTTATTTACATGACAGCAATAAGCCTAACATTTGAAGTTTGCTTACTATTAAAATCTGCAAATATCTGGTTCAAATATCATTATCTAATATCGGGTTTCACAGAAAAGGCTGATCCAAGACTAAATTGCATGTTTGAGCCATCTTAACTGAAAATAACTAAATATTAGAACACTAGTAATGCACTCTCATAATGTGCACTATGTTATTTTAGGCATTTTAAATGAGCAGCTTAAATACTGTTTTTGTGAAGCTTTTCAGTTTTTTACGTTTCAACCCCAAATACATTTTTATAATTATTTTTATACATTTGTAAAAATGGTTTGTATTTGTACAGCCAATTATATATTAGAATATAACTTTTACATATTTTATAGAATAGATTAATAAAAAATATTGAAATATTTGTATTTTATATTGTTTTAATTCTATAAAAATAAACAGAATATTTTTTCTGTTTTTCAAAATAAAAAAAAAATGCAATCACTTTTAAATCTATTTATATAATAAATTATATATTTTTATTGATACTTTTAAAGAATATATCAGAGATAACAAAACAATGGCCTGTTACAATACAATAAACAAATAAAGCAAATGATTACATTCCCCCCCAAATAAATAAATACAATATTAACACCTCTATATTCATATTGTTAACTGCTTTTCTGTTTAATCTTTGAAAATTTCCAAATTCAAACTTAAAATGAAAAGCTTTAGTAAGATATAATTTTTGACTGAAACTTTTCTACACTTAACAGCATACTTATGCTAATTGCTGTAAATGAATACAGGGTCACATTACAGTACAGTATATACAGTACCTTAGCATTACAGTAGCCTATATAGTGTGCGTGCATGAGCCTCATCTTCTGCATCTCATTATATCCATGCTCCATAAAGTGTTGCTGAATGCTCTGCTGAATAGGCAGCCACACACTCTGAGTCCAGCGTTTATGGAGGAGTTTGCGCTTCCTCAGATCCAGTGTGTCCTTTTGAGTGAGGTACAGATCCAGATCCTGTACACAAACACAGATGAATCATGGGTGACAGAAAGAATCAAGTCTTAATACCTACCTAAAGATATCACCTTGATGAATCGAGCCTCGGTTTCCAGCAGTGGCTGTGTAACGGCATTCACTTCTTGCTGTTCACAGTGTAACTGTTCCTGTATGTGAACAAACAATGGAGTTGAGGAAAGTGTGTAATGCGTTATTTGAATAGTATTTAATGTGTTATAATGAAGGTGTTAATGTACCAGTAGTCGTTTTTTGGAGCTGAGTGAAAGTGTTTTTTGACTGTCATATATAGGCTTTGAATGCATCATTGTGCTGGTTCATTAGATCTTCAAGGTCTTTTTAAATTAAATTCCTGTCTGACACATTTACTGATGAACGTTGTTTGAAGACACTGCGGGCACAAGAGCAATAACACTGACATATGCATACAGTACAGTACAGTACACATACAGTATGACGGATTGATGTTCTCATATTATGATGTTCTCATGCAAAACATAACAATTAACCTGCTAGTTTCTGTTCTTAAAGTGCACCTAGGTTACCTCTTTTTCCAGATTTAATATAAGTCTTTTGTGTCCCCAGATTGTGTCTGTAAAGTTTCAGCTTAAAACACCCATCAGATTATTTATTATAGCTTTCACTAGTTTGTGTTTATGGCTCTCAACAGCTGATTGCCTTTTTTGTGTACTGTGCCTTTAAGGCTAGTCCTCCCCGCCCACCGTTCCCACGTGCAGTCAGCATGCCTCAGTCTCCGCCCTCGGCTGCCTCAGACCACAGACAGACGTAAAGGAAGCAGATCTCACGTAACGTTTGTGAGAAATACTACAGTAAGAACTTTCCCAATGAGTATTTGATGCATTTGTTGTAGAGTTGCAACGATGAGTCACACACAATGTTGTTACAAAGTTCACGCACACACACACACACACACACTGCGGACACACACACAGACAGCGCACGCGTTTAGCTTTGCACTGTCTTTGCACGCAAATGTGACAGGATACAGGTTAATATCTACTGCTGTATGGATATCTGTTATGTTAATATACAAAATAAACCTAATTTAACGTCCACAAACCGGGATTGAAGCGTCTTCTTTTATAAATGTTCTGACACGCGGCTGTAGTGAAAAAGTAAAGCTGAAGTAAATCGCTGTAATTCATTAACATGCACTGTTTGAAAACATTTTAAACTTGTAAAACTCACTCTTGATCACATTTGATGATGATTGATGATTCTAGCAAACTGAACAGATCTTTTATTCCCAGTTGCTTTGCGCACGTCCTGTCTTGTTGATATGATTATAAGCGTTACTACGGAGACATGTTAATACACGGCTGTCAATCAATTCGGTGGGCGGGGGGACCGCACTCCTACGTCAAGTTGCGGTCGGTCTCAAAACCGCTCCAATTGGTCCACCGTTTTTATGTTGTTCAATTGAAAAAAAGGACTGGGTGTGTTTATATCACCCCAATATGACAGTATATACACTATACCTACACATAGGTCTGTCCAAACAGCTTGAAAAGTAGATTTTTCACCATAGGTGCCCTTTAAAACTAATAAAAATTATGTTGTTTAACCATTTAAATCGTTGATAGTTTACACTTTTTAAAACTTTTATTATTAACTTAAAAGCTTTTAGTTGTGTATGTCTTTTTGCTGTGAAGCCTTTATATCAAATGAAAGTTAGGGTTATTTTACTTAATATTGATTTAATTTAATTTAATGTATTAACTCTTCTGAAGTTAAAAGATTGGTGTTATCTAAAAATGAATACAAACGTGTCTGAAATTTTGGCACTTTGTTATTTTTTATGAAAAAATGCAACATATCATTTTAAATTCAGACAAAAAAAAATGTATTCAAACTATAAATCACAAGTTTAAAAGTGGTCTCTTATTCTGAAATATTTTTAACATGTTTTAAAGAAATCGTTGTATTTATTTGATAAAAAAATACTAAAAATAGTAATAATGCTTTAGTTTAAATCAGGGGTGACCAACCCTATTCCTGGGGATCTACCTTCCTGCAGTTGCAACCCATATCGAACCCATATTTCGGTTGCAACCCTAATCAAACACACCTGTCTGTAATTATCAAGTGCTGTTCAGGTCCCAATTAATTGGTTTAGGTGTGTTTGATCAGGATTGGAGCTGAACTCTGCAGGAAGGTAGATCTCCAGGAACAGGGTTGAGCACTGATGGTTTAAATTAACCGGTGTCTATGTGAAAAAAATTCACAATGTACATTTTTCTTATGATATCAAAACATTCTTAAAAAGAAAATAAAAATTTGATACATCAGGCTTTTCAGGAACTTCTATTTGTATTTATATACAGTATGCACATATGAAAACATACATAATTATTATTTATATAACGGTTAAATAAATGATTTCATATGTTAGGCTTTACATTGTTAATAAACAGTAGTGTTTCCTCTTTAAATTAAATTTGAAATACCTTAGGAACAACAGTTCATTCACTGAGCTTAATTTTACATTAATAGTCATTATAATCTTTGTTTATGCCATGAAATATAATGAGGCTGTGACATCATGGCGCAGTTGAGTTCAGTCAGTGTAACCTGAAGTGCAGCATCTGATTCTCCAGGGTTTTCAACAGCGAACAGCCTGACATCACACACTACATGCTGAGAAGAAAGAAAAGGCATCCATGCATGAAGTCCTGAACTGCTCAGCGCTGAAAGACTCCACCTGGCAGGACCAACCAAACTTCGTCTGAAATATCTGGAGCAGACAATAAATAGCATTTTGAGTATGCTTGATGGCAGCTGAAAAGCAAAGAGCACTGCAGCTTATGGATCTAAAATATTCACTAACTTAAAAATAAAATGCACCATAAAATAAGAACTTGTGATACGTTGGCAACTAGAGCTTAAGAATGTTGTTTACTATCAGACAATTCTATTAAGCTATGTTAGTGTTCCTAATAAATATCCTGCATGGATGTATAAAAAAATGTTATCACTACGAAAACAAAACGTTACTTCAGCTTCAAGATAAGGCTTCCAAATGTATCTATTTATTCTCAAATGTTTAATTGTCATGAAGTTAATAAAAGAAAACTAACAAACGTGTACACTACGCAAGTAAGTAATGACGGACTTTACCTTATTGAAACAGTGGGTACAAGTACACTATTTAATGTTAATCGTCGTCGTTGTCGAAATGATGCGGAGAACAGCCAACTCTTCTGTTGAATGTTTTGCGCGTCCCCGTGCGTTACTAGGTGACGTCTCTCAAAAAGCCGAATTAATCGTGAACGCGCTCCTTCAGCCATACTTTATTACCATAGCATATTACCGTCCATGGGCAACCCAGTGGCGCAGTAGGTAGTGCTGTTGCCTCACAGCAAGAACGTTAGTAAAACGTTAGTAAAAACAGTTAGTAATCAAAGCATGCTATGTAGCTATAATAACCAAAGGAACTGTATTTTAAGATAGGATAACATAAGACGTGTCATATTCATAAGCATGCTGCATTGTGAGTCATTTAGGACCCTTATTTCCATCGGAGATAAGGCCTGGACTTTTTTTTTTTTTTTTTTTTCTAATCATTTTCATTGGATTTATGTTTCATAAAATGTATTTTTATTAATTTGCTTTTACAATGGAGTGGACATTTACTTTATGTGCAGCATCCATAAACAAAGTTCTCGGGTAAGGTATAATCTAACTTATTCCTTAAATCCTTACTAACTACCCAATCCTAAAAAAAACTCTAACTAAGAAATATAGTAAGAGATTATTTTGAACTTTCCACTGTCTCTTTTCGGTTATTAGAAGTGTTATATGAAACCATTAGTCAATAGTATGTTAAAAAAATAATACAAATGGATTAAAGTAATTTGATGAGTATACCATAATTGACAACATGTGTTCTGATACCTTGCAGCAAACATTTAGTAAAATACAAAATAATGTGATGTAACTTTCAATGTTAGAATAATAAATACATTTAAGACATCTTGCCAAAGTGGATGCTTCTGTAGGATGACCTATAATTAGCCTGTTATACTTCCATGTATGAAAGGTGCTTCTACTGTAAATGCAAAACATAATGAAGATCAAATCTGTCATTTTGGATACTTGATTGGTGAATTATTTAAGTTCACCATGACACACATTGAGTGGTTTGCTGAGGCCCCCTAGTGGGCCCCTGGTTATTGTTGAGAACTGCTGGTTTAATTCACCATGCATATCAACTCATAAAAAATCACAAAAGAAAAAATCTTAATTATATGAAGCCTTCAGCAATCATCAATGCTGGTGAACAAAAGCATTTACTGTACATTACAAACATTCCTGAAATGTGTTAAGACCCTAAGAAGCTAAACACATTGCATGCCAAGACCCATACAGCCATAGGGACCAACCTAACAGGCTCCTAAATGAGAGAGGAAAGGAACTTGTGCAGTATAAAGATATGCTAAATATATTCTAAATATTAAATTTGTGTAGGCTATATGGTCATCTTTTATATATATACTGTATATATATTCTTGTATGCATTAAAATAAACGTCATAACTATCACGTGATTACATTGTACTTCAGGAAGAATTCATTTGTCTGTCAAATATCATCTTCCGGATCACCTCACCTGTGACTCAGCAGTCATCGTACCCAAAGCGATAAAAGCATTGCTCTTACATTTTGAGGATGTGTACTAAACTACTTGGGTAAATATGAACATTACCTTTCAGAAAGATTAAAGTAACAATAAATTCTTACAATAGATCCTACATCTGCATTGTTGCTGAACGAGTTATACAGTACTGTTGCTAAGAGCATGCTAAACATGGGTCAACTACGATAAGCTAAGCTAAGCTATTTGGACAGTTTAACATTGACAAAGAAAATGAAAAGAGCAGTTCCTTTTAAATAAACTATTTAAACCATCAGCTGTTTCCATCTGTTTCCCTTCTGAAGCAGTTTTAGATTTGGGGGAAGTTTAACGGACATTTTTCATGCCATCAGATTTTTTCTTGAAGACTGGTGGTAGATTCCTTCAAAAGATTTAAACATTGTGTCTCCTTTTTCTAGGTTTGACTTGTTTTTGTGGCTACCAAAAGAATACTTCAAACTTTTGGAAAAAGGTAAGAAAAACTTGATATGAATATACTGATAGAACTAAATAATGCCAATACAAAGAATTTGAAATATTAACTCATTCTTTATTTCTAATATAGCTGAAAACCTGGCGATGATTCAGTCAGGGTAAAAAAATTTAAATGAACAATTATGATATTTTTAGAATACTTCATATGTCATGATCTGTATTAAAATGTTATATTTCCTTTCTTCTAGACCTAGTGCAGAGAACTCCACCACCACCATATACTTAAATGCTGACGGTCAGTTTGGTCCAGTTAAATTCATTAACACGTGTGTGCCTGATTCATTGTTAATGGCCTTATATAGTTGCTATATTCAATTTGACCATATTAAATCTCTTTTTAACACTTCTGTGAGGCTGAGAGCTCCAATGGTGTTTCTACGAGCTGGAATGCACAATGAGGCTAAAGCCTGTTGGATGTTTTGGACTTCGTTCATTGTGACTGAAGATGAACCAGGCCCGTTCGTTACAGATGCTTTGAGTAATCCAGAAGACCATTTAGAGATGTTCATCGACCTTATAGTGAGCGACAACAGACTAAAATACAGGTAATTATATTTTCTGCTATTTTATTTTGAACTTGCACATTTGGAATTAAATGAATTTGCCGGCTAATACTTATTAGATTAGGGAACAAGTACACAAATATTCTACATTTCTTTGGTGCCTCTTGGAAACACTTTACAATTTATTATCCTTTATTAACTGTTAACAGTAGTTAACTAATTAATGGATTAATTAAAAGAAATCAATAAATACAATCAACAATCTAGTTAGCAACATCAGACATGGTATGTCTGTGTTCAACGGAAAAAATACAACTCGTACAATACAAAACAGTTAGAGGGAAAGAAAATTAGAGCAATTTTAGATTTTTTGGGGTGAATAATCATGAGCAAACATTTTTTATGCTGTAAAAACAAATAGATAAATTAATAGGGTACATGTTAACTACTATAATACATAAGAGGGAACTTAGAGATTAAATAAACTAATTACCAGTAGGTTTTTGTTTACCTTACCGAATATTACTTGATCTAAAGATACCTTAAATCATGTTGAATATTTTTTTTCTCTTCCCCAGGAATTTTGCATGTCTTGGTAATGTGCACTACCTGGGTTTTAGTGGTCTAAATCCATTACTCATCCTGGTTAAAATACATCCTGGACTGGCTAGAGCACCACCACTATACTTGGAGGATGATTATTACAGGTAAAGACAACCAATTATTTCATACAAGTGACTTCGTGGAATGAAGTACATCTATTATATCAGTGATTGTACAAGTAACTCTTTCAACATCACTTTACATAATAATAGTGATCTCTTCAATTAGACATAAAGTGTTATGATTGCTTAGCTGCTAATGAGCAGGCTAACCAGTTAGACTTCAGCACTCATTAAAAACTAGACTTTTATTTTACATTTTTTTGTATTTATTTATTTCCACTGATTTTTTTTTATTACAGGAATTATGAACTAAAGTTTCTACTAATGTCAACGAGCTCGCACATGACTGCGGGCATATACCTCTTTGATCGCTGGGTTCTCTATGATGACCTGAAGTCATCATTTGAAGATTTCAACCCCATGCAGGCAGATTTTAAAGAAGAATACACCATCCATATTGCTGGCTATGTTTATAAAACAGAGTCTGACCCTCATGGAGATGGTATGTTATTAATAATTTCACTCTACCTCAATCATTCAAATGTCCAGGCTTTATGTAAATTTCTTATTTCCACATTTTATCATCACAATATTTCATGGCTGACTTTTATATTCTTTTTTTAACAGTGCCAAGAGGATTTGAAGAAGAGGGACACCATACAACTGTTCCATTCAATCGACCCAATTATTATAAGGAACATCAAGATTAACTCTCAATGTGCGCAGGCCACCTGTTCCTGGTTTTCTCTCTTACTCGGTGTACTTACGGTTATACGGTTATTTTGGTGTGTGGGTTTCTTGCAGTTATCTGTGTGCTATTCCAATTAAACTTTAACCCTTAACTAAACTGGTCTTTTTGTGACTTTTTTTTTGAGTAATGATAGTTCCTGGTTTAGGTCATAGCAATAATCTAGAAAAGCAATGCTCTTTAGGCAGCACACAACAAACTATTATCATTATTTAATTTAACTGGGTAGTTTTAACTACTATTTGATTTGTATAGGCAGAGCAGTAGGACCTTGCATTACAGTCTTGTTTCTCATTAATGTTCTTCATATAAAGTCTTCATCACAAAGAGTTCTAAACCATGAACATATTAAACCACCCAGAGTCATAACATTTGAAAATGAAACTTGCCACAATACTATCAATCTATTTACACTGGTATACATTTCTTTCTTAGTGGGATAAATTTAGTGTTATAAAATGCTAGTAATTTTTCGATCAGAAATTTATTTACACAGTAACTTTTTTATTTATTTAATTTATTTTATTATTATTATTATTATTTTACATATGTTGCACTTTAAACTGTTTAGCATTTTGCTTGTGGAGGCTGAGAATGGGAATTAAAAAAAAGATTTAAATATTTCTGTAAATAAAACCCATAGGATTGATTTGTAGATTGTAGCGAAGTGGCTCAACTGATGATAAAACATATTCATGGCATTTAACCCACTTTTTAGGGGCCACAAAAAAGTAAGTACCTCTTCGAGAAAGTGTACAATTCTGTATGCATGCCTTGATAATCAAAACATCAATAGTGGACTAGGACTATGTGCACACATGCTTAGGGCTTATTTATGAAGTGACATTAACAATTCATTTTGTTATAATATTGTTTAGATCAGATTTAGTTTGCATTGCAGGTTTTATTTTTTTAGTAAATCACTTTCAAATTTCATTATAATTTAAAACTATACTGTAACAATGAATTGCATATGGAACCCACAACAATTTAATAATAAAAATATACTGTAGTGTCCCGATTATTAAAATCTCAACAATAGTCTGATCATTAAACTAGACAATGTTGCATCTTGTTGACTTGTATTTATTCTCAGGATATGAATTCTTTATAACAAAAATTAAATTCCTGATATCAACAATTTACTTTTTTTAATATTAAAGATAATTCCTGATATCAAAAATTAAACTGCTGTTAAATTGTTACTAGTAACAATCTAATTATTGGAATTAAATTGTTGATATCAAGAGCTACATTTTTGATATCAGGAATTTGTTTTCCAAGAGTAACAATGTAAGATATTAATTCTTGAATCAATTGAATTCAATAGTTGATTTTGATTATCAGCATTCTTGATATCAAGAATTGCATTTCTGCAGATTATGACATTATTGTTGATATCAAGAATTAACATTGTTAATTGAAATATAAATCTTAATATCAATAATCAGCATTTTGATATCAACAATTCAGTTTCTGATATAAAAAATGCTAATATCAAGAATTAAGAATTTAATTGTTGATCTCAAGAATTCATATAATGAATAAAAGTCAAGCATTTCAGAAATCTTGTCACCTTAGCAAATAAATAAATAAATAAATAAATAAATAAATAAATAAAACCCGTGTCAGATGTCACGAGGACTTTACATTTGAACTTCGCTTTAGGGTATTTAGGAGATTTCATTAAAACACTTGATGCACTAGATGGCGCTCAGTTTACATCAGTTGAGTACTTTGCAGCGTTACGTCCATTAGCAAATGTGTTTTTCCAGAAAGACACGGATATGTAGGAAAATGATTCCTAAAACACTTAAGTAAGTTTAATTTTTGTCCTTTCTTCAAAAAACGTTTACCATTACCTCGTTCTGTCATTCCTGCTCTTCGCTGAACTTGACTGTATTTCCTCTTGTCTCACACTGTTTGTGTGTATTGTTTGTCCTATAAAGGTTAGGCCTACTAGTTCTCTTATGTACTATGATGCTTTTACTGTGTAAACTGTGTACGTTTGCTAGTCTGAGACGAGTTGGACTTATTAAATACTCTACTAATGGTGTTAAAGAAAAACAAAAACGTTAAAAAATTAAATGCATTAAATTGAGTAAAAATGGCAATTTAGATTTCAAATAAAGATTTCTATTTCGAGTAAATGCGATCATTTAACTTTAAGTAACTACATTTTGCATTCTAGAAAAATATGAGTTGTATTTAAATTGTTGAATTTTTCAACGTTTTCCCCAATGTTATTCTGTTTTGATTGAGTTGGCACAGGTGAGCATAAGGCATCACATTCAAAAAGATTTTAAGGTTATGTATATCATTAATGTATCAATATTTTCACCAAATGAGACTGTCTAGTATGCACTTAATTCTGCCTCTTACATTATCGTTGTATATGTTCTGAATGTGCATGTGTCAGGACCATGTGTGTGGTCTTGAGCTTGATGGACCGCACACAATTCAGCTGTGTGGTCTGCACCGGGGATGTAAAAATGGCATTGAAGTGTGAACAAGGCTTTTGTGAAAACATGGTGCTATTATTGTGTGGTTGATATCAGATGTGCTGTATGAAGTTGCTTTGTTTTTAGTATGAGGGTAAAAATGACTCAAAGTATGGCAATGTTTGTATAAAAATAAAATATTTTATTTCAAACTACAAAAGTGAAAACATGTAACTTTTTGGTCACACTTCTCAATAAAATATTGGACAAGCTGTACCAAGAACAGTCAAGTCAGCACATGAAGCTATCATTAAACATGATGAAGCAAGGAAATAAAAAGACAAAATGCTTTCAATTTAAATTAACTTAAGCTGTACAAAATATGTACATTATTTACAGCTTTCAAAAATAGATATTGTCATAAAAAAGAATGAAGCTACAATTCATCCAGTCTTTTTGACAGGGATACTGGCTCTTTCCCAACAGGAGGGGCCAGACAGTCGAAGTCAAACACTCAGTGCTATATTAACCTTCATAGTTCTTGGCCAAACTTCATGTCTTGGATCAGCTCAATCAAACTCTGAGCTCACAATATCAACTAAACATAAGAGCACATCAGTTTCTCTCTGTCTCTTTCTTCCGCCTTCTCTCAGCATGGTGAGGCGATTAGCTTCTGGGGTTAAAGCTGCCATCCATTTCTTACTATTTTTGCTCTCAGAATCTGAATCTGCTCACCACAGTTTAGGGGAGGGGCTTGGCGTCATCTGCCAATCAGTGACATTGGGCGTCACAGCATCGGACTATAGTGCAGTATTGTTTTTTAGGGGCGTCCGAACAGGGCCCGGTCATTTTACGATCCCCACCCCCTAGTCTTAGACATCCACCATGACAAATGAATACACATACAGCATAGAAATCCAGAGTCCACGTACAAGATGCAAACACATACACGCAAAAAGATGTAAAATGAAAGTAACAAACCATAAAAAGACAAACAAGTAATTTGTGCTGAGATATGAGATGGATATCTGTTCAATTCAAGTGGACAGTCACTGCATGGAACTCCTTGTCAGGTCATGACTTCTCACGCCATGTCGCCAACCATCTTCTTGTAGTACATGGATTCAAAGATGTCGTTCTCCCCAGGGCAGTTGTAGTGGCATGCGCAGGTCTTGATGAACATCATCTGCTTCTTCATGACTTGGCCATCGGGGCACTTGAACTCCATGGGCAAGGTGGCGGTTCTGTGAGGAGTGCAACAGCGACCATCTGTGCAAACGCCGCAGAACTTCGGTCTGTAAGACTTGGTAGTGGTACAGCCAGAAATCTCAAACTTCATGGGTTTGGAGACTCGTGGTGTGCGGATGCACTTCTTCCCTTTCTGGAAAGATAAAAAATGAAGGTTAACCATAAAGCTCTGTGGCATCATAGTGAAAGCAAGATTGAAGCTCTGGCATGATTATTTTATCAGTAGATAGCCCCTTACCCTTATTTTCTCCTCCAGGTGTGACTCGCAAGGGCGGACCATGCAAAGGCGAGACTGCTTTTCAAGGCGGCACTCACGGTTGTCATTGGTCACACGAGTAGAGATTCCCAAGCCACAGGTTTTTGAGCATGCGCTCCATTCTGTAGTCTGAACCAGGCAGTTCTCTCTCATCATGGAGGGATCAGGACCGTATGTCTCCTCCTCTCTGTAAGCTACAAGAAGCAATAGGATGTTACTCAACACATTCCATCCAACAGCATGATGTCATCCTGCTATTATTATTACATCTGATGTTATACTGATATTCATTCTAAACCCCCTAATACCGAGACCATTACTTTGTCTGAATACATTCTTTAGTGATTTTTTTTTCCTTTACAGTTTGGCTTTTAAGATTAAGAAATGCCTCACCTGCCAAAGCTGATCCCACAAAGGTGTTTTGACGAGGGGAGTCACACACCCACTCCTCGCAGCACTTCCCAGGCACTTTTACCCTGCGGGGCATTGGGCAGTCTGGGCTGGGGAGCCTGATGTCCATTCCACAGAGGGGCACGCAACCTACAGCACCGTCCAGACACGTGCACTGGTATTTACAACTGCTCTGGAAAGATTCTCCACTGCGGTACACCATTCCACCAAATACACAAGTGGCACCATCTCTGGCTGTGGGACGGAGATGAAAGATTGTTTACAATTCTGACTCTGATCATCAAGTAAAGATTTGACACATGTAATTCAACGACCAAGATTCTCACCTGTGCAAACACCAATACGACGGTTACTTGGGGAGCCATAGTCACAGTAAAGACCTTTGTGGGGGTCGCAAACATCTCGTTCTGTGCACAGCTCGCCCAGCTGCTTGGCACACACCCGGCAGCACCCACAGGTGTCCAGAACTAGGCTTACACCAGGTGAACACTGGGGTGGCACTTCAGGGCACTGGCATTGTCCACTGCACTCTTGAGCCACAGCCTGAGAAATAAGACAAAAGTTCTTGTGAGAGTTTGTACATTTGCTAAAGAGCTCTATTTTAAGCCTAGCTTGATCATGCTAGTTAATAACATTCTATATCTCCACATCCAGTCAAATAAGATAGCTGTGTAATTCTTAGGATAATTTAAACTACTTACCCATCTTAAGAAAGTCAGGAACAGCAGAGCAATCACACTTTGAGTCATTCCAGAAAACATGATGACTTCTTTAAAGATTGTAGCAAAAAGAAAAATCTTCTTTTGAGATCCTACAAAGTCTTCTCTTCAGATTTGATCAAGTCGATCTCGTTGTGTAGTCTTTGAATCCAGTTCCTCCTGATCGTGTTGAGTGAAAGCTAGAGTTTAGCTTTGGTAAGAAGTTTAGGCTGAGCCGAGTCAAGTGACTGTTGCTTCTCTCTGGAGGACTTGGAGTGTTCTGATTCTCTAGCAGCAGCTGAGCTACCTTTATACACGCTGAGCTGTGGTGGACTGCCTCCACCTCAATGGAACGCTGGATAAACATGGGCATTCCTGGCATTCTTTCCTAGTTTCCTGCCCCCCCTCCGCTCTCCACTCCCCTCTCCCCCTCCGCTTCACCCGCACCCACTGCCATCCTACATTCCTGGGCTGTCACATAGCAAAATAAAAGTGCAGTCTTGGCATCATCTTGCAGTGCTTGGTGGTAGTTTAAGCAGTTTGTCTTCTAGATAGATGGGGGCATGTTTTTCTGAATTAGTATTGCTGGCCTTTAGTGTTAACATAAGGTAAAAAACAGCTCAATTGTAAATTCAAATACTGTCATCATTTACCAAGTCCTTTCCAAATCTTTGTTTCATATTTTGTCCATACAGTAAATGTCAGTGGTGTTCAGTATTGATTATCACTACTTGGGGAAGAATAGTTCAAAAACAACATAGAAGAAATAAAGTAAAACAGATTTAGGTTGATGTGGGTGGAATACTGTAAGTAATGACATAATTTGGATGGACTGTCCTTTAACTTGTAGGTCACATTGTACACATTGTGCATTGTACACTTGTAAAAGATCTTATAATGCATATTCATAAGTCTACAGTACATGATGATGTTACTATTTTTAGACTGTTGCGCATCTTACATTTGTTTTGATTTGAAAATAGTAAATTCTGAGTAAATAAATAACCATGATGTTTTTTCTTTAATTATATACTTTCACCTGGCTAATAACATTTAGTCAGCCATGTGCTTTACAGTGCAGGTGTGGTATGATTCTATTTTTCTCCTTGAGAAAGCAGACAGAGCACAGACAGAAGGCCAGCAGGAAAGTGGCTAGACTAGCGTTTGTATATTTTTTTCCAACAAAAAAAGAAGGATCCCCAGACTCCCCTCCTCGCTCTTATGAAAGGGAGCACTGCCTCTTGCCAGCCGGCGAATCGGAAATGAAAAACTCCCAGAGAAGAAACGGGAGGTGAAGGAATGTTATCCTCCTGCCAGCAGACATACTGTTACTACATGCAGTCTCAGAGGAAGACTTGCCTTATATGGGAATCTTAACTCTAGGCTCTCTTGTTGCTCACCCCTGACTGCTTCTCTCATTCTCTTGTCCACACTCTTTTCTTTTAGTCTGGAAACAGTGTTACCGGTGTTGAGGATTGTAATGTGCCTTGTCTGTCAGCAACCTCTCATTCTAGAATAGCTAAAAGCTACTGCCAGCTTCCACCCACTTACAGTAATAATCATGAGTAATGAGTTTGATTGTATGTCTACAACAAAATTCAAATATTAATGCATTTTTATTAGTATACTTACACTTTAAATAGATCCACAGATCAATTAGTTTTTTTTTTGGGGGGGGGGCAGTATAGAGACCAATTCTCACTATTAACTAGTGGCTTATTTCCTGCTTATTATTAGGAGTTTATTGAGCTGAAAGTCATACTTTTATTGTTGGTTAATAGCGGGATTTTATCATTCATTAACAATGTGCTCTGCGTGTGTTAGGCCATGCAAGATTTTCTGTGGCCCAGCAGGATGGACTGTGCCCACAGACTGGTGGCTAAATAAACATAACTGTGTGTGGCGCAACTCAGGTGCATGTAATAATCGTGTTCTTACCTTCAAACTCTGCGCTAAGCTCTTTTAGTGCTTGGAGCTACATTCCTGCCTCAATGAAGCAAAGATAAATACTTTCAGCTCTGCTAAACTTTAATGTCACGCTTACTACCTCCCTAGGAGGATGAAGGAAGACTGAAACTTTACCACCAACAGAATATTTCAAAAACAACTTTCTGCCAGTTCTTTGAACAGAAGCATATCTGTAGCCCCCCCCTCATAGAGTTTATTCAAGCTGTTGCACAGCTCTAAAAGAAGATGATGGAAAAGCTGATGATGTCGTAAAATGGTTGGGAGGGGGTGAAAGGTAACTGTTTAAAGAGTGGGCTGTGGATAACTTGCTTTGAAAAAGGTGGTTGTAAATGATGACCTGATTCTAAAACTGGTAGGAGTGACGAGGACGGCAAACAGAACTAAATTTGGTGAGCTACGACAGTATGCACCTATTCACTGAGAGGGGTCAAAGGTCACCATCTAATGATGTAATGGAAAGGACTCCAGGCATTGGAGAAATGAAAACCTGTTGACAGAAATCACTGGGGTATGTGGTCACATGACCGCCTTTTACTTTCCTCCCAAGAGGGGTATGGTCAGGGTTGGGAGGCAGGTGGGTGTTCTGCACATAATTTGGAGGCTGTTTATTGTTCTCTGGACAAAAAGTGAACAACGCTTGAATACTTCAGAGTGGTATTCTGGCTGCCAAAAGCTATTTTCCATAGCTGTGCAATTACACCATCTCATTTTCATTCTGTCTGGACCGCTCCCAGACCAGTTAATTTGAGTGCTCAGGTTACCAGTGTTTAACCAAAATATGCTGTCTTTATAGTATTGGTATTTTAACCAAGTATGTTTATCTGTCTATCTGTCTATCTGGCTGTCTGTCTGTCTGTCTATTATTCTGTTGCAAAACCTTCTTTTTAGAACTTTCTTAACATTTTAATCTATCAATTTGACATGTTTAATGATCATATTTGGTTTGTGACCATGGAAAATGTGTACAATTTAACAATTTACTCAATCTAAAATCCCTGTATCTCTAAAAATGAACCAAACATGGCCCAGCAATAAGGATAACAAAAGAACAGTTTGTTGAGAACCAAAACAGAATGATCTAGAAGACGTTATGCTGTTTTGGGTAAATGCTTGAAATGAAGCATTTGGGAATCCCATGATGTGTTTTTTTAAGTCAATTCCTGGTCAGGGTTTCCTCTGTTTGGCTGTCAAAGCGTGGTGGTGGTTGAGGGATGCCCTCATTGCTTGCTTGTTGTGCAGCAGAGGTTTTTGCGGCCACATTCCTGTGGGATTCAGTGGAGCATTCCTCATGGGATTTGCCTGACGTTTCTCGCCCCCATGCATCTCTCACTGCTCCTCTAGTTACATCATCAGCTCTCCTTTCACGCCCGTCCAAAGTGGGACGATGACGTTGCATCATAGCCTTGTGGTCAGTTAGCATATATGATAGTAAACTGAGTATTTACTGAGAATTCATAAATGTATTTAATTTATGTGACTATTACAGGTTCAGCAGGTTCACATGTGTTGAAGATTCAAGCCTTAAAGAAGAATCCTAACCTTATGTTTATGGAAAAACCAAAAATGATCCATATTTTCCAGCCTGTCTCGTGGTATGTGAACCACAGCAATTCATGCTTCTGTGGAATTGGCCATATGGAAGACCTAAAATTCACACTTAACACCTTTGCTTCACTAGCATTTTCCACTGTAGTATTAATCCGAATTGTCAAGAACATTTTTTGGTGGGTGACTACAACTAATAATTTGAGTATTGCAAATATTAGTGGGAGATGAATAATCAAGCACCAAGTATGTTTATATGATAATCGGCTTAAACTGCACATCCTATTGCTTCTCCTTGCTCAAGCTATACTGTTGAGAAAATTTAATGACATAAATTAGACCAGCTACATCACACATTTCAGTGAAAACCTTCATCATCAAAAGGCTCAAGCAGCTATAAGTGCTGAACCATAAAATAAACTCTAAGAAAGATTATTTGCCCCTCAATCCGTCGCCCCATCTAAAGCTGCTGCCTCTATAATTGGCTTCTGGCTGGCCGTTAAAAGAATGTTCCGCACTTTTGAAACTTCAAACTGACCCTCCCTCAGCCTCAGTTTAAATACCACATGTGGCAGACACAGCAAACGAAGTTAATGGTGGTTAAGGGCTGCAGTTTTGGCCCTTTGAAATAGTGCGGCTGGGTCAGACTGCATTGATTCAAAGTCCAGACTGGCCCGAGCCCACCGTACAACGTCCCACGTCTCAAAGCAAAAACCCACACCACTCATTAGATCATTTCGGGTAGTCTGAGAGCGAAAAATGTGGAAATTGGGTTCCTCAAAAAGGCTTGGTTGATTTATGAGACGAGTAAAAAGGCATGATGGGGTGGGTGGGTTGTGGAAAAGGCTATCAAGGATTGAATGTTGTTTTGTTAAAAATTTAAAGGATGGAATGTGGTGGGAAACAGGGACTGATTTGTTAAAAGGTTTGATCTAAGTGAGGAAGGTTGTGAGTTTCAACCCCTTTTTGAAGGTGTCTAATGTTACCAGGAACTAAATGAGGCATTGGGTTCAGGTCAAAACTTGAGAAAATCTGAGATTTTCAACCAGTCTGGCTGAAAGTAGCCAATAAATGTAACAGTCACCAACGAGCTCTTGTTTCTTGTATCCTTGGACTATAGTAACTACCTCTGTCTGTTTCTATTTAGGTCAGTTATTACTGATCATTACTGAAAGTAAGTAGGTGCTTTTGCACACCATGAATTTAAATACATTTGTCAGTTTCATGAAGAGCTCAGCTGTTTGAAATTTCTACAATTTTTGAAACTAACTATTCTACACTGACTACTGACTACAAACACTCACTGGAAAGTTTATTAAGGTACACTTTTGTCTTGGATTTACTAGGGTTGAGTCGATAGACAATGCCATTATCCATCGTGAGACGGCATTGCAATCTTTCACCCCGCCCCCATCACAGAAGCAACCCGCTTTCAAAAAATACAGTGTGTCGTTTCATCTAGCATTTCTGAAAAGCTCTCCTTCCACACTATACTGCTGAAAACGCACATCATGTAACCACACACACACACACACACACACACACACACACACACACACACACACACACACACACACACACACACACACTTTGTCATGCGCTGCAATGTAGGCTATGCATGCATCTGACTCTGAGCTTCAGCAGTCACCCCAGAGAGCAGTGCACATCATACACGTACAATTTATCAAGGATGTACCGCTGGATCTTGTCTTACTATAGTTATTAAACGTTAAATTTATTTTATCTTGTCTGTATCTAATGACTCTTCGGTCTTTTAATTCGATCAGGTAACGTGTCACAGCATCATGACACTGCTTCAATCTTTTGCTTTCACGCTTGTACTTGTACTGGTTGGTTGGTTGGTTGGTTGCAGTTGGTTGTGCACCTTTTTTACCAACCAAGTTTGTCGACGCCATTATAACGACACCGATCACTCTGCCTATTCATGCCAGAATTCCGCGGATAAAGTGATTGACAGGTGGTAATTTGTGTGTAACTTATCTTTATTTATTTATGAATTGGTTATAAGTAAAATAAATACCGTGTGAGTCAGATAGTTCAAATGGTAGGCTACAAATAATTAATTTATTATGAATTAGTTAATTATTCATAAATAATTAATTCACCGCCGCCTACGACGATCATGCCATTGTCCGTCATGATGTTTCACATTAAACATTGTACGATGCCAAATTGGTCGACTTCGCCTGACCTTAGGATCCACTTTTGACTTTATTGTTCATGGTAGAGATTTAGCAATGTTTTGGAAACAATCCTTTTGCAAGATTTTGGCTCATTGACATGACAATATCATGTAGTTTTACCCTTGACATGAATCTCCCATTCCAGCAAATCCCTAAGGCGCTCTGATCTAGTGGCTGGGGATGGCATTTGAGTATAGTTAACACATTGTCATGTTTAAAATCTAGACTGAGATCATTTGAGCTTGATGACAATTAATTTTATCTTCCTGGAAGTTCGACTAGACAGTCTAGTCACGTCTAGATGGGGCATTGTGGTCATAAAGGGATGGACATGGTCAGCAACAGTACAATTTGTTTAGTTTTTTTATTTAGTGGCTAATTTGAATAAATTTGTATGAACTCACACCTTTGAATGAAATCATATGATTTAGTTCGAATTAACCACTCTTCTGACAATATACAAAATCGCTGCGTTTCCTTGTGAGATTAAGCTGCTTCAAACTGTGCCATGAAAATGTTCCCATTTGCCTGTGCAGTTCTATCGTATTGTTTGTACCAATTTTTAACCCTACCATTTGATTTTTCATCGGATATTGAGATTATATGGCAATCGTAAGTTTGCAGGATTGAAAGTGAATATTAAGTTTATTAGTTTATTATTAATTATAAACTTATTAGTTTGTAAGTTGTAGTTTCTGTTAGTATCTAGCCACACAGCAATCTTTTTAAAAACAGTCTCTTGACTATAGTTTAAAGTAAAGTGTATTATGCCTGACAACTTGACTTCTTGTATCTTGGCAAACACTTATGTCAAACACTTCAGACAGACTGCTATGGTGATAAAATGTGACTTCTTGGAAGAGAAATTAGACAATGGTCAGTAAATATTTAAGGCATTCTTAAGCTTGCAACAGAAAATCTACAGGAGTGCTGTCTGTGGTCTTATTTATTTCCTTGTACGATTTATAGCAGATTGTGCTGTCCACCAATCACACTGAGTGTTTTTCCTTACGGTCGTTTGACCGGCCTTACTCAGTTTGAGTCCTGTTTCCCTGGAATTCAGATCATGCTTTAAAGGCTGTCACGGCAAAGAACAATGATCCAAAATATAGGCCCCTGAACAGCCTATTCCACTAGACATCCAGCAACTTTACTATTTTACAACGCCAAGGTATGCACCTCCTCTTGCCCCCACAGAGCTGTTACTACACCATCTATAGATGTGGCTTCATATTTTCAATCTCTCAGAGAGATTGGCTGTTTGCAGAAGCCTCGCCAAACCTCATGCAAATAGGATCGCTTTGTCTCGCTATGTGGCGTCTGAAGCGGTGTGTATTTAGACACCCAGAAAGGGACTAAAAAGGTCTTAGCAGTCTTAGAGATCAGTGGGTGAGGGATGCTATGACAACAGGATGAGTACCAGTAAAGCCTATATATTTATAGACTATTTTACAGTCTTTAAGATTACTGTTGTCTGAAAAGGACCTGAAAGCAGAGATGAGCTGTTAAAGGAAAGTTAAAGAGCAAATTATTGTATAGACAGGCAAAATATCATTCACTAAATGTATAAGAAATATTACTATATTTTAAATGAAAAGATATAAAGGTTATAATGAGCAAATTTATAACTTTTGCATATAACTACAAATTATACACTAATGGGGGGGGGGGGGGGGGGGGGGGGGGGGTTACTTTTTCGGTAATGTCAGTTTGTGTAATATATGCTTCAGTGAATCTCATTTATGTATTTATTTAAATTACATCTGTTTTTTATTACATAAATTTATTGATGAAATATTTTTTTAACTTTTAGTGTTTTGTGGGGTAGCCTATTTAGTGTATTCTGACCTGATTAACTATTTTCGGCTTACTTGGGTCAAACTATGCATCTAATTTGACTTTACTTTTAGGCTTTATGTAGAAACAAACACTTATTTTATGAGAAATCAGCGTTGTGAAGTCTTACGGTGCTCTAAGTCTGCCGGTTTCAGACTGTTGAATGACTTTTTTCTCGCATAGACTGATTGGCTCAATTATGCATTCACAATGGTATGAACCGTTTTAGGGGTGGTCAAATGGACATCTACTATTTTAATTATTAACATTATTATTTAAAATGCACAACAGAGTGAACTTTTTTTCTCAGATTCACAGGGACCCCTCCATACATCTTGTTTTGATGTCCTCTAGGGGGGATCAAACCTTAATTAGGGGGGGGGGGGGGGGGGTCAATCCCCCCAACAGCCCCTGTAATTTACACCCTGGTTATAATTATTTCTTCTATTTGAAAGCTGGTCTGTCTGTCTGTCTAGCTTCCATCCATCCATCCATCCATCCATCCATCCATCCATCCATCCATCCATCCATCCATCCATCCATCCATCCATCCATCCATCCATCCATCCATCCATCCATCCATCCATCCATCCATCCATCCATCCATCCATCCATCCATCCATCCATCCATCCATCCATCCATCCATCCATCCATCCATCCATCCATCCATCCATCCATCCATCCATCCATCCATCCATCCATCCATCCATCCATCCATCCATCCATCCATCCATCCATCCATCCATCCATCCATCCATCCATCCATCCATCCATCCATCCATCCATCCATCCATCCATCCATCCATCCATCCATCCATCCATCCATCCATCCCTGTTGGTAATTTATTTTCCTATTTTGTTGATAAAAACTGCATTGGCCAATACCAATTTGATGGTCAATATATCACAAGAAAGACATTTCTGACAGATGGGTAAAACCCTGTTGTTTAAAGGGTAGTGACAAATTATTACAGTTTTTCTCAGTGGCTTTGGTGCATTTCTCACAACACTATTTGCACAACAGTTAATGCATTTCTCAAAACAAACTGCAAAACCTAGTCGATAACCTGCAAAAGCGTGCCACTTGCTCAAAATGGATAGCTCATTCCTCAAAAGCAAGTATTGATGTCAATGAAAGTGTCAGTGTCATCAAGATGAAAAGTCCTGACGCCATTGTTTATGAACAAGATAGTCAAATGGCTTTGTCATGTTTTCATCATGACAGTTTATCTGTAAATGTTTCCCAATGCAAAAAAGTCAGATTTTGGTGACACTTCCTAAAAATGCTCAAGACAGCATTATATACTATTTGCACAGCCATTTGAAAACTACAGTAAAAGTTAGACATCACTGCATTTAGTGAGGTATCTGAGTACAAGACACTGAATATGTGTTTCACATTTTTACTCCATTTGCTCTTTGCAATTCTAATTTATTCACAGCATTGTGCAAAAGAATAAACACACACTTATTTACAACAAACATAAACTTCCTTTGGGTAGAGCTGTGTACAACTGTAAACAATACTGCTGTACACATTGGAACTGAACCTACAACATTCATAGGTCTGAAAATCCTTCATAATATTGTTCAATTTAGAAGACATTTTCAGAAAAAAAAGAAAATTTTTTTGTATAAAATTTGCTTGACAGATTTTGACAACTAGTTCAACTTTTTTGTATGTAATGACTCAAGTAATGAAATGAGGACTATTAGTTTTATATGGAATGACTATTCAGCATTCACAAGTGTAGTTAATTTTGACTGACATGACATAAGCGAATGATAATGTTACAAACAGCAGAGAGTTGTATGAAAGCAATTGATGCATGTTCAAAAGCATTTGCAATTTGTTGGTAGGAATGAGAAACTGATGACTAATTGTTTTGAGAAATGCATTAACTGTTGTGCAAATGTAAATTGTGCTGTGAGAAATGCACCAAAGCGACTGAGAAAAACTGTAATATTCAAATCACATTCAAATGACCAAGTTTAGGGGTTCCACTGTGATCTTTGAGTCTCGTAATATGTCATCTGTAGTTGTTGTAAATATGAATGACAAAAGTTTTCGGGTTTATGAACTTTTATATACAGCTTTTTTTTACTGTGATAGTCATTACTTGACTATTAACAGGACACAAAAAATTAACAGGACACAATTTAATGGGATTTGATGCTTTGTGTGTAGGCTCACTTATTTTACTTTTATAGCGACAAATATGTTCTTTTCATTACCTTTACAGTGAAATAACTAAACATAAACATAGGAGGCTGATAAAAATGCTCATTTTAGGACAAAATTTCAGACGGCATTTAGAGTTTTTTGCATCTGAACTCTTCAATTGCTCTTTGTGAATCTTCATTTTTCGATGTGTAACGTTGGACTATCTAGAGTGTGTTCAGAGAGCGAAGAAGGGTGGATATCTGCGGCAGCGGCCATGAAAAGCTCTGATTCATGTGACTCGTACAGGACAGAGTCTCATGTGCCAACACAAGCAGTACAGGAATGTTACCCCAAAACAGGGCGAAAATAGCAGACTGGTGACACACAACGCACACAGAAACACACAACCCTCAGCCACAAACTCGGCTCTGATGCATCTGTACTTGGGATTTTAAAACAACAAACAATGTAGGTCAACAGGATAAGGCATAACACCACATCAGCCAAAAAGTACATGCAAAACAGCTTAGCTATAAACAAATCACACCTTTCTGAACACCGTGTGCTGTACACAAACACACACACACACACACACATTTGAAGTCTTTTTTTCCCAAAATGGAGATGAGCAAAACGGCATAGTCATGCAGGTAACTGTAAGACTGTGGAGTGTTTTCCAGTATTTCTTTCCACTCATAATCCAGTTCAAAGTCTGAATAACAGACATGTAATGAGTCAGAGCCATGCAGAGGTGAGGTTAGGAAAGAGTGAAAGTGTCTGCTCAGTCAGTGAGGAATCTGTCACTGCTAGCTTACTGTCCGTTCACCCACTAATCCTGACAAACATGAACGCACCTCACCCCTGCGTTCAACATCGTCAGCCCATCTTCCACAGGGTTTCAATGATGAATCATGGCTCAAATTCATCATTCAGCAGTTTGTGAAAGGAGGGATAGAGGTTCAACACAAGTTGACGTCTGTCTACGTATGCTAAAAGTTAGTTGTGGCATACACACAAAAAGATCAGTTTTTTATCTATTTAGTTTTAATTTTTTTCATCTATTTATGCTTTTGAATTGCATTATGAGACCTTTGATCTTTTTTCCAACAACTTTTGTTATTTTTTAATAGGTTATAGTCAGGGCTTGACATTAACGTATTTGATCACCAGCCACTGTGGCTAGTAGATTTCCAACATTACTAGCCACTCACCATTTTCACTAGCCACACTTTTCTTGTTGGGAAAATATATTATATATGCATAAATTTGACTTTGACATGCTAAAATGACTTGATTTAGATGTTGTATGTCCACATGCCTTCTCATTCATTTAACTTCTTGTGTGTATTGTGTATTAGCTTGCTCAGTGTGCATGAGCAAATGGGTTGTGTCGGTTGTGTGTTAGTTTTTATTTTACATCACTTTTCAGGGCTCGAAATTAAGATTTTACAAAATGTATCTCTGACCACACCAAATAAGTATTTCTTAGCCACAATTTTTTATGTGTCAGAACAAGGAAAATAAGCTGTATAAGTGCACTTTTTAATTCAACAAAACTTTTCTTTAAAAAAACATTACATTTAATAAAGAATTATTGTCATGTATCTAAAATATGCACAGTAATCTGTCCTGGCTAAAAGTCCCAGATCACCAGTTAACTACACATAAACGAGGAATAATCTCCCATTAAAGCACTGTTATTTTTTAAAAATTAAACCATATTAACAAAAATAACTATAAGCAAAAGAAAGCAGGTGAAACATACTGTGTTTGATAATGAAAGGATGAGCACGTGCACACACGGTTAATATAGGCCTGTTAATAATCTGTTCAAAAATAATTAAAATGAAAGCAATGACCGCTGCTGCTTACAAAAGAAGATGTGTTTTTTATTTAAATCTTGAGCTCTTAAAAGCAGCAGGACTGTGGGTGCACGATCATCGCTCTTTGTTCAGTCTATTTTAAAGAGAACTGATCGCACCAGTTGTGTTTCCTCACGGTTGCTTCGCGCAAGTAAACGGGAGCGCACTCACTTTTTAACAGGATGTTAATGTAAAGCCCTGGTTATAGTGAAATATTTTCTGGGTTGGGGTTGTAAATTAAGGTCAAAAACCTGGTAAAAACTGAAAAGTACTTTTTCTGTTTTTCTAAAATAAAAGTTCAATTTAATTCAATTCATCTTTATTTGTATAGCGCTTATACAATGTAGATTGTGTCAAAGCAGCTTCACATGGAAGGTTATAGTGAATTGAAACAGTGTCAGTTCAGTTTTCAGAGATTTAGCTCAGTTCAGTTTAGCTCAGTTCAGTGTGGTTTGATAATCACTACTGAGAGTCCAAACACTGAATAGCAATCCATCGATGCGCAGCTCTACAGATCCTGAACCATGCAAGCCAGTGGCGACAGCGGCGAGGAAAAAACTTCACCAATTGGCGAAAGCGAAGATTTAAAAAAAAAAAAAAAAAAACCTCGAGAGAAACCTGGCTCAGTTAGGCACGACCATTTCCCCTATGGCCAAACGTCTTGTGCAGAGCTGCAAAAGTCACTTTGAATAGTCACAAAAAATGGAAACTGTTAATTTACAGTGTTAAAAACTGTGTTGCATAAGTTGTGGAGTAAATGACTTCCTAAACTTAGCTTGTGGGGTATTTTTAATTTCAATGTGTTCTCTGAAAGTACTAAAACACTTTAACTATAGGTGCATCCCAAATCGCATACTTAAGCACTATCCTACACCATTTTGTAGTATAAATAGTGTAAGTAGTGTGTTCACACTGAAAACTCTAAAAATAGTAAGTGCACTTTAATTACCCGGATGATGCACCTATTCAACCGGTGAAATGAAGTGTGGAATGATGGACACTTCTATCACTCAACGACTGCAGCTTTGCTCATGTAACGTAAGGGGTTGAGGTTATGGGCGCTCATGTTGGATAACTTTATTTATTTTGGATTATGAAAGCAAAATTCTCCCACGAGAGTGATTATAGCACCTCCCGATGGTGACTGCGTTTATACTCATGGTAGGTATTATTTGCTACTTTGGTCATTTATTTCATTACTTTGGCAACCGCCAAACATCATCAGAGAAACGGTTTGAATTTTCGCTTAGTAAAAAAAACTTAGGTGCATCCCAAATCGCATACTTATGCACTATTCTACTCCATTTTGTAGTATAAATAGTGTAACTTTATTTATTTGGATTGTGAAAGCAAAATTCTCCTACGAGAGTGATTATAGCGCCTCTCGATGGTGAATGCGGTTATACTCATGGCAGGTATTATTTGGTAGTTTGGTAATTTATTTCACTAATTTGGCAACCGGCAAACGTCATCAGGGAAATGGTTTGAATTTCCGCTTAGTAAAAAATCATTAGTGTTCCATTTGGGACGACACTACATACATATACTATGCTGTTGAGTGTGTAAGTGCATAAGCACATAGTGCATTAGTGTATAGTGTGCCATTTGGGACGCAGCTTATGTCAATACAACCTTCCTGTGCTATCACAATTTTTGTAAATACTTAAATAGTCACAAATTGGACATGAATGGTGATGTGTTTATTTCTGGGAAATTTGGAGATAACTTTGATGCCCAAGCTTCCAAATTTTGACAGGCCATAAACTGGGAACCACTGGGAACCAGTGGTGTATAGTGACTAGTAAATCTGATTAGTTTTTCCCATTCTTTTTTTGTGTTCTTTTGCCATTCGAGCCATCTTCATTCATTCATACATTCATTTTCTTGTCGGCTTTGTCCCTTGCGGGGTCGCCACAGTGGAATGAACCACCAACTTATCCAGCACGATTTTACGCAGCGGATGCCCTTCCAGCCGCAACCCATCTCTGGGAATCGAGCCATCTTTATTCATTTAAATCATCTTTTGATGGACATATTAGGTTTAACAACATGACTAGATCGTGTGCTGAGTGTATACAACAGTGTAAGTGAAGATTGTCAACAAATTTTTTATTTTTTTTTTCAAATCCACTGGATGTTGGTTGAATGTTTTCAGTACATATATGATAGGTTTTAATCACACAATAATCAATATGTCGACTTATTGGGCAGTACTTGGAGATGACCTCAGTAATTTTTGCCATATGCAATATACAGTATACATTTACAAATTCACAAATAACGTTAAAGCCATTTTTGATGACATTTACGTTCTAACTCACCGGTGTCAAAGTTTATAATTGGACATTTACTTAATAGGATATTTAATAGTATATAGAATAGGACATTTACCTTTTTAGCATCAAAATATAGAATCTAAATAACCTTAAGTATGATAAGTATTTGAAAGTGTTTATGTCTATTTGCATTATTATGCTGTTATATAATCGTTATATAATCAGTGGCTTAAAATTATTTAAAAATGACAATAATATTGCTTATCGCAACAATTTCTGAGACGTTATATCGCACTACAAAAATTCCTTATCATGACAAGCCTAGGTTTTACTAGGATTTCCCCAATAATGATCCTGGTGTCCTCCATGATTCATTAGGCATAGTAATGCACTACTATAGGTCAAAACCAGCTTGCAACTACCATGCATTTATCTGAAAATAACTGCAAAGCAACCAATCAGAATCAAGTAGGCCTCAATACATTAAATATAAGACTTCTGTTTCATCTGATTTGTGAAAACTAAGCTCAAAGATCGCTTCCACATTATTATTCACTTGGGTTTTACACGAGTGTTCCTTATTATTCCTGAGCCAGGTTTGTTCTGTCCTGTTTAATCGAGGCAGACATAATAAAATGCCTGAGAGCTCTGTGGTTAACTTTTATTCACAATCGAATCAGAATGGGTTTGCTTTGAAATTCCAAGTTATGAAAACACAGGATATGGAGGAAAAAAAAAAAAAGCTTTGTCTTTATTTTAGTAGTATTGCTTGTGGTGAATCCCTCATTGGAAAGGCATCTTATTCAGCTCGGTCCGTCTTTGTGCTTCGCTTTCCCTTAAAAGGCAATTCATGTGGGTTCACGGGCAGGATTTTTTAGAAACAAGCTCCCATATCAAAGATCACTGTTCTGTGCAAAAGAAGATGCTCTGTGTTATCCTTACAAAAGTTTATCGAACAGTAACAGAACGTAGACTACGAACAAACGGACGTTAGCATGTAAACAACAGTTCCTTGTCTTTGTGATGCCTCAAACCTGTTATGCTTTCTGCTAGATTTTGCAAATTAAAGCAGGCCAGAGTGGTGCCCAAAAAAGAGACGTTTTCCAGACAACTGTCAAGTCTTGACCTACTACCAACACGTCCAATCTAGCACACTACACTACCCTGGCAGTTGTCAACCCTACAGTCTCTGTTTTTCTTCTGCCTTCTTCCAATGTCTTCAGCCAACTATAACTGCTTGCATGCCACCTTCAGACATTGAGTTGCAGAATAGGTCACGCTTTCTCAGTCTTCTGGACTCCAAAAAGTAACCCTTTTCCTCTTTTTTTTTTTTTTTTTTTTCTTTCAAGTTCTGCAATTTGCCCAGGTGTTAACTTCATTTGGCGTTCAATAGACTGCATGAAAATAAGTGAGAAGGAAACTTGACTTCCTTTCATTTATTTGTCTAATTTGGCTCGTTCGTTGAGAAGCGAGGAAGCCGTGTACCCAAACAGTCATTATCTGTCTTTCATGAGCCGACGTTCGGTGTTTGCTTTTGGGTGATTTAACAGGAATACCATTTTCTCGCTCTTTCTCTTTGTAATTTGGCAGGCGCTCTTGACTGGTTTCCTGAAAACGCTTTGAGTGGTGTTGGTCAAATCTACCTTTTTTCTTTCATTATGTGCCAAGGTAAACGTTTCATTCGTACAGAGTGTGACTTAACTGTTTTTCTTCATCTTTTTTTTCCAAAACAGGTGTTTCATAGCGTGATACGCCGCTATCCTTACCAATTTCACTGCTTTAGATCCAAAGATATCAAAGGAAGCTGCTATGTTGTTTTTCCCCCCTCAATGAATATTTAGATCAAAACATTGCATTCACCCTGTAAATTCATGTGGCTTTGCCTTTCCTGAAGGAGCTGTCAGAGTCTGACGCTCTAAAAAGACCTACAGGTGGTATGACTTATTTACTTAATGGTCACAGACAGACTTTGAATAACATTCACCTTTCACTTCAAATTTATGCAGGTATTTAATTTTTTTTTTATGAAATAAAGTATAAAATAATAAAATAACAATAATAATAATAATTTTTTTTCTTTATTGAATGGTATTAATAATAATAATAATTGTACTCCATAAGAGTGAAAATAGTATTGGCTACATTAATAAAATGTTTTTCAAAACATAATAAATACTACTACTGCTACTACTACCAAAGTCGCTTTAAGGCAAGTCATTTCACTTGGCAGCCATCTTTGAAATGCCTCCTGGGCATTATGCTCGGATATTCTGGCTCAATGGGAAAACATCAAATTCTCCAAAATTGTTTGCCAAGTTTACGATTGCATGACATATTTGGAATCACTAATAAAATGAAACAATTACTGTCTCATAAGTTTGTTTTTAAACGTCTGAATCCAACAAAATCAGCATATTTTCAGGTTAAAATGTGCACTCAAAAGGAAACAGATCACGGCACAAAATCAAATCACTTTTTTTGTCACATCGTCAGCAGCACATGTGCTATGATGAGTGAAAACTTAGGTGCTGGCTCCAGACACTGCAAAATACAACAATATACTCCAAAAAAAAACAAGACAATGTAAAATTGGCAATGTTGACAGCGATATGTACAATGAATAGGTGTATACATAGTTGTAGGCAGTATTGTTTTTAAGTATGAATTGGTTAAAGTGCAGTGCATGCTACATCTTGATGGTATGCAGTAAGGTGTATGGAAGAGTTTGTGTGGGGTGTGTTAAGTGTTCATCAGCCTGATAGTCTGAGGAAAGAAACTTTCCTTCAGTCGGCTGGTGCGTGACCGAATGCTGCGGAACCGTCTGCCTGAGGGTAGCAGAGAGAAAAGTCTATGGCTTGAATGGCTGGAGTCGCTGATGATTCTCTTGGCTTTCCTCATGCACCGCCTGGTGTAGATGTCTTGGAGGGAGGGAAGCTTACCTCCTAATACACGCGTTCTAATACCAGCAGTTCGCACAATCCTATGTAGACCTTTGCGATTGCTGCTGGTGCTGTTTCCATACCAGGTGGAAATGCAGCCAGTCAGGATGCTCTCCACAGTGCAGGTGTAGAATGAGCGGAGGATGTGGGGGCTCATTCCAAACTTCCTGAGACGCCTGAGGAACCTCATTTATGGCCGTTCTACACATTATCATCCTCTGAATAATGCCTCATCAGATCGCGCTGCCCTTCTGAAGTAATTCACAACTTGGTCTTGATGGCGAATCTCCTTCAGAAATGAAAGCGACTAGGCTGCATTTACACTGCAGATTTTGATGGTCAATTCTGATTTTGTGACTGTTTCCGATTTTTTTTTTTTTTTTAAATTTATTTTTTTAAGTTTTTAAAGTTACTTGTTTCTGATTGTCTGCATTTACACTGCACACAGCAAAGGCACAATGACCAGAAAAAAAGAGCGGGCGCTGATTGACAGCTGATAATAAAAGAACGCCCTTTTCTCCATTCCTGTATTCAATCTGTTTGCAGGGTTTCATTTTTAAATTCTTTTTGACGAGCTGTTTTACTATAGTTTATGACAGAAAAGTTCTCATTTGGCCATCTAGTTTTAATCTACGCTTCTTTTTTAAACCAGTAGACATCTTAATGTAATGTCCATGGCGTGATTTATGCACGTAATGTATGATGGATGGATATTGAGCTCTCTCGCTCTCTCTCTCTCATTAACATGCTTAAATACTTTTACTATATGACAATACAAAAGCTTTTTTAGCCCTTGTGTATGAGATTTAAGGTTTGCGACTCTGATGAAGTCTGTTCTGATATGAAAGAGTGAGACTTGGATGTCATTGGCTATGGTTTTTAATGATGCGCGACTCTTATTGACAGGTGAAAATCCGATCTACCTGCTTACACTGCAGACAGGAGAGCACGGATCTGATTCATATTGGATAAATTTCCACATATGAACTAGACCTAAGTTTGATTTGAGTAAATCGGAATCCATGTGATTTTTTTTTCCTGCTTACATGTACATGGGCCATATTCGATCTGTTCCAAGAATCGGAATTGAGTCACTTGAACCAGTATATATTCAGCCAAAGTCTGTGGGCGTTTGAGTAGCTGCTGTCATGTGATGTGCGTTTGACAGGATGGACTGTACCTCGCGTTCGACTCATACAAATTACAAAACCGAAAAAAACTTTTGTTTTCAAGAGCACTTGGTTCATTTAAAGGTACAGATTTTAAGCTTTATTTGGGTATATTTCTTATGTCTGTGAAGCAAGTATTCGCTGAGATTCCAGTGTGTTTGTTGACCACCAAACTGTCATAAAGACACACATCTGGTCTGAGCTTTTCCCTGGAGAATCGTCACTCTATAACAATCAATGATTGGCTCCTGTACTAGTAGGCGGGGCTTCATTTGCCATATTGACCGTTACATTTTTCCCCATTCAAAACTATACGAGTGACTTGTCTGGTGTATTGTATAGTCTTTGCTACTACTAATCATACACTCAAATTTGCTGTTAGTTCAAACTACTTATTTAAAATGAGCTGAAACAACACAAGTCTTGAGTTTATTTTATGACCACTTAATTGTTCAATCCACTTACATTTGTAAAAACTAAAAAGTTAATTCATTCATGTTGTCCCAACACAAATCGAATGTGTGGAACCCAGCATTTTTTACAGTGTAGTTGTGGTTATGAAATTGCATTCTACTGATTATTGTTGTTGTTTTTATTATTTATTTATTAATTTGTTACTTATTGAAAACTAAATTAGCTGTATATAATTATCAATGAGATAAATGTTGAATATTACCTATATTACATTAAGGCCTTTCTTAATGTGCTCCTTAAAACAAAAAACAACAACAACAATGTCCACTACATTTTTTCAGGTTTTATCAAGTCAAATTTAAGACTTTTTAGACCCTTTCAAGACCATTATAAATGAAATTTTAGACTTATACAGGGCTAAACGCTATTGATTATTTCTAATGGCCCGTTTTGGCACAAAAAAAAAGCAAATGTAATTATTTCTTAGCGACATACTTTAATGTGTCAAAACAAGAAAGCTGTAAACATTATTTTTAACATAATATATATATATATATATATATATATATATATATATATATATATATATATATTAAATGACAATGTTAACATTGTGAAAAGTATATTTATTGTGGAGGGAATTAGATAAATAATCAAAAATATATATTTGTTGGCTTTTGGTACAAATTGATTGAGTATAACTTCTATTCAACCCAATGCATTTCTGTTATAAAACCTTAAGCATTTCTGTTATAAAACCTTAAGTTTCATGACTATATATAAATATTGTGTTTATTCCCTCTTCTGTAAATATTTTTTTTTTTATAAATGGAAGATACCGTAAAGAGATAAACTGCTCTGTTATTATCATGAGGAACTGTGTAATTGTTTTTAGATGTCTTCCTCTGATTTTATTAAGATGGATTGTTGGTGATTTTATGGATGTCGCCCTGATTCGGTAGCTTTACTTGGACAGAGGAAAATTAAGACACACAACACAATATTTCAGTGAATTTAAGACTTTTTAAGACCCCGTGGACACCCTGATTTTTAGACAGTTACTACAGTCTCTTTGTCCAAAAGGCGTACTGTCTTATCATGTACCCTTACTTCCTTTCCATAATCCTTTGCATTTTGCGGATGTGTGCGTTGTCAAAGCCTATCAGTAAAGACCAGACTTTCTGGAAGCTCTTCATGAATGCGGTCTCATAGTGACTTGCTAGACTGTTTTAGTAGCACCAGCCAAATGGTTCATCAAGTTTGACCCTGGGAATTTCTCATAAACTGCAACTCCATAAGCCGCAAGCCATGGCTAAATGTTTTACTAAGGGCTTGTGATCATAAAGCCTTCGAATACTTTAGAATTTATATAATAAATAAATATATATATATATATATATATATTTGTGTGTGTTTAAAGACAAAGAACAGATGAAAAGTTAAAAGTTTATTAAACAATGAAAGTAAAATAATAAAAATATGTTTTAAATGGTATCAATTAAAACAAATATTATAAAGTAAAAATCATTTAACAGTATATTTAATATGAAAAATATAAAAATGTTAAATATGTCATAACATATATAAAATTCTGTCAATCAAACTGCTATGTCCGTTCATTTTTAATCATTTGAAGAAAAGGAACTAATTCAGAATCAACTGTCCTCATAAGATAAGCTCTTTTGTTTGGGGTTTTATGGATGTGTGTGTGTTCCCATATCAGACAGCTACACTCTGTCATTGAAGCTTTGCCTTTTATTAGGAGGTTTATTGCTGTAAAGATGCTGACAGTTAGAGAACATAACATTATAACACAAGTTAATGAAAGCATCTGCAAAACCAACCGTTCATGTCATTGCTCATAAAGCACATCATGTTTATTATCATAATTGTAAATTCTAATATTAAGCCGTGTAAAGTTGAAGCACAATATAAAATAAAGTGTTTTAAAAAGCACACATGCTAAATTTCATATGACACACACAGATACACTCATTTTAGTCATGCATTTGCTATGGATTCATGTTTAGATTGTGCATACTTATAACAATACGATAAAGAAGTTCAGTTCAAGGGGTTACGAGATGACCTCATGCTTAAACTGTGATGTCAGCGTAATACTGTACTCAGACCGTCAGAGGAACACCAGACACCTCCCGATTCTCTCTCAGGCTGAAAATCATCAGAGCGAGAAAAACCGACACCTGTTTAGTCTGCTGAGCTGACCCAAATCTGATACAGATGCTGGACGTTATTAGCTGATGCTGCACATCTGGCCTGCTGCTCTGATCTGAGTGCTGCTGCTGAATCAGATGAGATGTGATCGGCCTAAACCCTCGTCCCGTGGAAAGAGAAGACCGGCTCGATTGTGTATCTTAAGGGTGTAACCGGGTGAAAGCCTTAATGCAGTGTGGCCACTCAGCCTTGACTTATCATGCACATTTTGAAAAATAGTGTTGCATAGCACTCGTTCTGTGAAATAACAAACACCCAGAGTGAGTCCGGCCTGTGTTTTTATGAGTCATGCCTCCAAGTATGCTGGAAAATGTTTTTTTTCTTCTTCGTTTTAATATATTTTTGTTTTGAACGCCCCTCATTCCAGTGGTAATATCACTTGTCAGATCTTCCTGGCAACATCTGATTAACTTCACTTTATTTTGACCTCTACTTTGAAGACTTCTAATGGGAAATGCTGAAGAATTTTGTAAGTGGAAAACACTTTGGTGTTTATGCACAAAACTAAATGTATTATAAACAAAGCCAACAAGAAGAGAAGCTTGCGTGCAAAAATTCATACAAAGTGGCTTTATTTAGAGACAAAAATATGTGATATGTTCAGTGCAAATTGTTTGTTTGTTTGCTTTAACATACATACAAAATCTACACACACACACACACACACACACACACACACACACACATACATATTTACATACACCAAATATGTAAAACAGATTAAAATGAGTTAATTGCAATTAAATGCAAGAGACAGAAGGTGATTTTTAAAATGAGAACCAAGGGAAGAGCATGACCTGATATGTAAAGGCAGACCATTCCACAGATTAGGGGCTGTGACAGAAAATGCCCCGTCACCTTTTGATTTTAACTGCGATTTTGGGAACAACTAGCTGAAATTGCCTATCAATGAAGTATGCCAGTGAAGAAGCTTGCCCATGTAAGTAGGTGCCAGACCATTCAAACCTTTAAAAACAAATAACAATAACTTGTATTCAATCCTAAATTGGACTGGGAGCCAGTGAAGGGATGATACAACTGGTAGGATACTAGAATTTTTTTTGTCCCAGTTAAAAGCCTAGCAGTTGCATTTTGAACGAGCTGCAGGCGTACAGTTGAAGCCTGCGAAACTCCTGAATACAAAGAGCAAAAGAGCCAATCTGGACATAATAAAAACATTGAAATGCAAAGACATTTTAGTTCAATTTACACTTACATACAGTGCTGTATCAGAATAGATATACACACCTGATTGTATTTTCAGAGAAATATCAAAATAAGAGAACAGTTTCAGATACTGTACCTCAGAGTTACTGTTGTTAATCTGGCACCAGTTGGTAAATTTGTTCATTTTTACATTTTGCATTCATTTAGCAAAGCGATTTACAGTACAAATGAAGATAAAAGAAGGACTTCAAATCACAAGACAGAATCAATATAAAGATTTCATGACAAGTCAGGTTTTTAAATGTATTATTGTTTAGATTTTATTGATTGAGTCCGTTGAGTAAAGAAGTGTTTGTACAGTTAGAAAGTGTCTGGTGCATATAGAGAGGACATGGAAAGTGTGTGTTTCTAACCTGTGTGAAACGCACTCAGTATTGCAGAAACTGTTTACAAGAAAGTGTCTGGTGCAAATACGTAAGTGGTGCTATTGATAGACAATTAAACGATTAAGTATTGATGAAATAGATTCGTCTCAGATGCTTCCAGAAAAGTGGCCAGAGACTCAGCCGTTTTCATAGAGTTTGGTAGGTCATTCCACCAGGATTGAACATTAAAGGGGAACGTCCTTGTGACTGATTTTGAGCCCGTTTGGTATGGTACCACAAAGCAATATCCTGCATGGCACATACGCCTGAAATAGTGGGCTCAAGTAAATGGGTGCAGAACCAGCAGTTCTTTTGTAGGCAAAGGAATAATTTTCCAGTTTTCACACACTATGGAAGATTCTGAACTGTTCTTAAGTGACTGAGAGGTTGTCCAGATGAAGGCTAAAGGGATAACACTTTTAACAATGGCAAGAGAAGTTGGTTGTTCAGTATCTATGTTTTCTAGAATATTGCATCTTTACTATATCACTAACTCAGTCAACATTTTTCTCTATTTGGCTCATAAGCGCAGGTGAATCCATTTCAGCAAGTGATATTGAATAATGTTTCCACAGTGGTTCTTTGGGATAAGTGCTACAGTATATAGCACTACTATGTAAATTATGCTATATGCAGAATATAGATCCTATATATACGGTGGTTGCCTACCTTATGATTACAAAACAAAAAGCACTTTTAGTGTTTTATGATTTTTATATTATTATTTATTTTACTATTCATCACCATCTTTTATAGTCAAATTTAGGTTCAGTGCACTGTAAAAAGTGATTAGTTGACTATTAAAAAGGGAGAATACTAAAAAGGGAGTAAACCCATTTTTTTTAAGTGATTAGTTGGTTTTACTTAAATATGCTAACCTGTTGCCTTTAAATTATTAATAAAAATGAACTATGAGCAAAATTGGAATAATAAACCTGTCAACTTAACAGTTCCAAGTTACAAAGGGTTTACTTACTTATTTGAAGTAACCAATCACTTTTTACAGTGTGTGTTTTATGTTTATACCTGATAAACTCTTGCAACCTGTGCTAATGGGCGTTAACAACAAATTAAGTTAACAGTGAGATGCTATCACTTTACTGTGTAATTGAGTACAGTTGATAATCATATATGGATGCTAATTCTGTAATTAACTCCCCCATCAGTGCTAAATGTGACACTGATTATAGGTTGTTTGTTCAATTTAGTTCTGGAGGCTGCATTTTGCCTTCTAAGTAGGAATGTGGACAATACACTGTTACTTTAATTGGAAAGTGGAAAATTTTCTGTTAACGTCAAATGATTTTAAGACGTATAAAGGATAATAATAGGATCATTATGATGGCAGATAATAATAATGAAAGTCATTTTGTAGTTTTCCACTGCTCTTTTTTTTTTTTTTTTCTGGAATGGAAAAGTTCTAAATATATCCTGCCTCAGGAGAGTTGATCTTTCCCCTTGATGAGTGATAAAGTGTCAACACATTCAGTGAGATGTGGAAGTAAAGAGATGTTTTGGACACATTGCTTTTGACCCGAGGATTTTGGGGGTCAGTCATGTTTGGTCACAGGTGCGTTTTCTCCCTCATGGTCAAACAAAGCTGATTAGTTATGTGCACATTTCACTGAAACTCTCACGGCTGTGAGTTTAGACCTTAACTAAAACAAATTTTTTGAGTGGCATTATGCTTAATAGATCTGTAAAATTATGTAAAAAAACAAATGCAGAATTTGTTTAAAGAAAATTGCATTAAAATAATAAAGATTTAAAATCATTTTCATGAGGTAAGCAAAATAATACCCATGCCTTTAAAATTAAATTTGAGCCCCTCATGCCTCCATTGAGAAGAAACAACAACAACAACATTTGTATACATTTACTTTACTTAATATATGTGTTATTTATTTTATTTTATTTTATTTTATTTTATTTTATTTTATTTTATTTATTTATTTTTTTTTTTTGGTCAGTCAATCAGTCTAAATAAAAAAAGAAAGAAAGATATAAATACAATAAATTAGAAATTAAATTGCAGCATTAACAACAGCAATAATATGAATCGTAGTTGTAATAGTAGTAGTAGTAGACGTAGTAGTAATAATAATAATAATAGTATTATAATATATTAATAATATTAATAATAAAAATAATAAAAAAATCTAGGGCAACCCAGTGGCGCAGTAGGTAGTGCTGTTGCCTCACAGCAAGAACGTCGCTGAGTCGCAGGTTCGAACCTCGGCTGGGCTGGGTCAGTTGGCGTTTCTGTGTGGAGTTTGCATGTTCTCCCTGGGTTCGCGTGGGTTTCCTCCGGGTGCTCCGGTTTCCCCCACATTCCAAAGACATGCAGTACAGGTGAATTGGGTAAGCTAAATTGTCCATAGTGTATGAGTGTGAATGTGTGTGTGGAAGTTCCCAGAGATGGGTTGCGGCTGGAAGGGCATCCGCTGCGTAAAATCGTGCTGGATAAGTTGGCGGTTCATTCCGCTGTGGCGACCCCGCAAGGGACAAAGCCGACAAGAAAATGAATGAATGAATGAATAAAAAAATCTGTTTAAATTGTTTTAGACTGCTAAGACACTCAAATAAATAGATAAGTTATTTTTACAGCTTGGCTTTGATTATTTGTGCCATGTGCTTTTCCAGCCAAAGCCAGGGACAAAGGGGAAGATTATATAAATGGGTTGGATTACATGGCCTGTTTGGAATCTGCCTCTATCTGGATGTGTCTGGCAGACTCCCATTTGGACGCAGAGTCGTATTGTCTATGTCAGTGAAGGAGGTCCTGAGAGTAGCTCTGTCTGTCTGGCCATGACTCACACTACACACTGAGCTTATACACCTTCACTAAACCCACGCCATTGGCTAGTCAGTGGACTATAATAATCAGTTCAGTCTCGACAACATCTATCATTGTGGTCTTTCTGTGGATCTTCTTTGTCTTGCTGAGAGAGTGGAAGGAATCACTAGTGATAAATCATGCAGTGAAAGTGAATATGTGTCTGTTGATGTCACAACACATCCGGCTGAGCTGTAAGCCGTAATAATGTATGACGCTATGATTTCAAATCAGATTATAAAACCATCTGAGGGGCTCAAGAGTTTTCCCCTCCAGCACAATTTAAGTCATTTATATGAGAGTTACGCAAAAGTTTGTAAAGAGAAATAAGAATAAAAGTTAATTAAAACATTTATTAATATTAATAGTATATAAATAATATTACTGTTGTCTTTCCTTTAGTTATTTCATTAAATTCAGATGGAATATGCCTCAAAACATGATAAAAACATTGCATTGTAGTTTACATTTTAATAGTTAATCGTTTATATTTTTTTGAATTTTGGTATTTGTAGAGGAAACCATTCTGAGCATATCTTTTACACAGCGGATGCCCTTCTAGCTGCAACCTAGTACTGGGAAACACCCATACACATTCACACACACAAACTATGGCCAATTTAGTTTATTCAATTCACCTACATGACATGTTTGGACTGTGGGGGAAACCGGAGCATCCGGAGAAAACTCACGCCAACACAGGGAGAACATGCAAACTCAACACAGAAATGCCAACTGACCCAGCCGGGGCTTGAACCAGCAACATTCTTGTTGTGAGGTGACAGTGCTAACCACTGAGCCATCCTGTCACCCCTAATTACTTATTAGCCTATTGCTTAGCATTATAGCAGTTAGCAGAATGCTAATTAAGGATAAGATTGTACTATTCGTGATTCCAAATATCACATAATTTATGCTAGCAAACATAAAAACATGTTTAAAAAAACATGCTAGTAAAAGTTATAGCAGTTAGCAGAATGCTTATTAAGGATAAAATTTTTCTATTTTTGGTTCCAAATATCACTTAATTCATGCAAGCTAACGGAAACATATTTAAAAAAACATGCTAGCAAAAGCCCTGGTGTCATAGCCATGTAAAATGTGAACCTTCCAATAATGTTTATTCATGATAGCAACATGCTACTTCATGTCAGGACTATGCTAACAGTTCCTAACATGCTAATTCGTATTAGAAAATTAGCTAAAGTGTGTTAGCTATGTGTTAAAATGTTAACCTTTCTTTACTGTTAATTCGTGCTAGAAACGTCAAGCATACAAATTTGTAATGTGTTGCAACATATTAAATGTATTAGAAGCTAACAACATGCTAGTGCTAACATGTGTAGGTGAAAATGTAACTCAACTGTGTTACTAATACTAATATGGACCGTATGATTTAAATGCATGTTATCTCTAATCCGCACAAGTTTTCCAACTTTAGCACAATGTTTTAGTTAAACCAAATTTCTGTGTAGCTACCAAGCCTTCAATAAAAATAAAATATACTTGTATTCTAGCCTATATTGTTGTTGTTAATTCATGCTAACAGGCTAACTAACAATAACATTGTTTTAAAATAGTATAAAAATGCTAATACATGCTTGAAATTTGTTATTGATTGTAGAAACAGCTTAAATATCGTAAGTGCCCTGCTGAAAAATCCAGCTTAAACCAGCCTAAGCTGGTTGGCTGGTTTTAGCTGGTTGACCAGCCTGGTTTTAGAGGGGTTTTGGCCATTTCCAGGCTGGTTTCCAGCCATTTCCAGCCTGGTCTTAGCTGGTCAGGCTGGAAAATGACCAGCTTAAACCAGCTAAAACCAGCTTGACCAGCCTGGTTTAAGCTGGACATAGCTGGTTTTGGCTGGTCAAGCTGGTTTTAGCTGGTCGACTTCCAGCCTGACCAGCTAAGACCAGGCTGGAAATGGCTGGAAACCAGCCTGGAAATGGCCAAAACCCCTCTAAAACCAGGCTGGTCGACCAGCTAAAACCAGCCAACCAGCTTAGGCTGGTTTAAGCTGGATTTTTCAGCAGGGTGAACAGCTGATGTCATAACACCTCCTTTAAGCAAGACCAAAATGACTTAAAAGCAACTTATGAAACATATCTTAGGGCCTTATGATGCAGTTTTTCCCTCCAGTAACATTTAACCTATGACTTTTAGGTGAGAGCTATGCAAAATGTGTGTGTATTGAGAGCTTGTGTAAAGCAGGTCTGTTTCAATTTAGGTTCAATCAAAGTGGCTGTGTGCTTGCGTGCCTACAGTATATGTGTAATGGTGCTAAAAGCCTGAGATTTACATTCTGGAAATAGCACGAAATGACGTGAAAGTTTGGGGCTAGACACAGTCTGTCCTGTTCTTCATAGCTGGTGGCAGCTTGTTCAGCAGATTTGGTACTGATAGGGAATCATGTTGAGAAACCTGTCAGTTAATGAGTACACACATAATGTGAGATGATTGATTTTTTTCATGAATCCTTGTTCTCTTGGGTAATATTGCCTTTGTATTCTAGAAGGGGAGTTGACGTGTTGATTTGTCTGTAATGGTAGGTTTGGTTGGTGGTGTGGACAGATTTACAGAGAGCTAAATATGTGTTTGCAGTGTATTGACTTGACTATGTGGTTGTGTGTTGCAGGGGGTCCTGCAGATCCAGATTGGTCAGGATCCACACTAAAGGTCTATTCACTGGCTTCTGCCCCAGAATTCCCCTGGTAATTCCAACACCTTCTGCGATTGAACTATTAGGCAAGTTTTATTTATTTTTTTGGAAAATAAAAATAAGATGCAATGTTTTCCTATGGTTTCCCTGGTCAGTTTCATGTTGTAAACATGTTGTTTACATGCAGCCTTGTACTGTAATTGCTGCATATGCTGTCAAATACTTAAAAATCACAATCCTTGTAAAATGTATTAGGGTTGTAAATTAGTTTAATAATGTCTTTTATCAGTATTACTTTTAATGTCCTAATCAGTAAAAAAAAAAAACTCTAAATATAAATTATACTGGTTATACTTAAAACCAGATTAGGAACCATTTATCAAAATGTGCAGTATAAACAACATTATAAACTATAAATATCTTTAAAGGCCACCTATGATGAAAATCATCTTTTTGAAGCTGTTTGGACAGGACTGTGTGTAGGTATAGTGTGTCCACAATCATATTATGGTGATAGAAAGACAGTAAGTCTCTTTTTTGAAATTTCCTGACATTAAAATAGGATCCAAATCCCTCTCATTTTGAGGCCCACCGCAACGTGACGTAGGAGTGCTGTTTCCCCGCCCACCGAATTGATTGACAGCCATGTATTAACGAATCTCCGTAGTAACGTGTATAATTATATCAACAAGACAGGACTTGTGCAAAGCAACTGGGATTAAAAGATCTGTTCAGCTCTCTGTGATCATCAATCATCATCAAATGTGAATGAGTTTTACAAGCTTAAATGCTTTTAAAACAGTGCATGTTTATAAAAAAATTACAGCAATTTTACCATATTTACTTCATCACCACAGCCGCATATCAGTACAATTATAAAAGAAGACGCTACCATCCCGGTTTGTGGGCTTTAAATCAGGTTTATTTTGTACATTTAACATAACGAATATCCATACAGCACTGGATATTTGCCATGCAAAAACAGTGCAAAGTTAAATCCGCGCGCTGTGTGTGTGTGTCCGCTGTGTGTCTGTGTGTGCGCGTGAACTTTATGATATTGTGTGTGACTCATCGTTGCAGAAAGGCTTGAATACATTAAATAATCATTGGGAAAGTTCTTACTGTAGTATTTCTCACAAACATTCATGTCTGTCCCTGTGCTGTTTATCTGACGCAGCTGAGGCAGAGACACTCTGACAGGCACGTGGAAACGGTGGGTGGGCAGAACTAGCATTAAAGGCACAGGCAACAAAAACAGCTACATTGTGTTCAGAGCAGAAATTCCAATATTCTGAAAGGTCTAATAAATCAGTGGTTCCCAACAGCGGGGTCCCGGCCCACAAGGGGGCCTAAGCGAGCTTTGTGTGGGGTCGCGTCATATTAAAAACATTTCTTAGCAGTGTACAATTAGGAGAATGATTATGTTGCCTTAGTTCATTTTATCCCCTAGCTCAATGGTCCTCAACCACCGGTCCATGGATCAATTGGTACCGGGCCGCACAAGAAACCATGATTTTTTTTCATTTAATTAATTATCTGAGTCTGAACGGTCTTATTTTTTTAAAAGTCTTCTCGCTTACATCCCGGTCACTTTAGCGCCCACAAGCAGCAAAATGAGTAAGAAACAGACGTCTTTGGAAAGTTTCTTTGCTAAGGGGAAAATGCCCAGTGAAGGACCCACGAACTGCCAAGGAATAGATCCGCAACCCATTTGTCAACAAATCAGGTGAATCCAGCATGTGTGTGCAAGAAGATCAACTGATGGAGATCGCAAATGATGGCGGCTTTTTAGGGGCTGTTCGCATATCGCGTATTTCTAGAGTTAGCACAAGCTTATCGTTTCCAATGGAGGTGCTCGACTTGCGCACACAAGCGGCCTGACGCACTTGCACCAATGAACTCTGGGCCGCGAGCACACCAGTGTGATTACTGATATTATTGTTATTGAATTTCAAATAGGGCCAATTTAAAGGCCAAAGGTTTAAGTTTTTCAGTTACAAATGGGCTATTGATGTTTTGCTTTATATTTTACATTAGGCTGTTATTTGTGCATGAACATATCTACTGTATATATAGTAATAAACATACTGTTTGTTTGAAAACAACATTTTTTGTCATCATTACTGCAAACTTATATGAGTGATAATATCATTAAATGTGGAGGGGGGCCTTACAATATTTTCCGGGGGAAAAGTGGGGTCTCAGGCAAAAAAAAGGTTGGGAACCACTGTAATAAATAATCTGATGGAGACACAAAAGACAGCTTTATCTTAAATCTAAAATAATTACTGAGACTATAGTTGAAATAAAAATAAGCCCAAATACAAAATGTAAGTAACACAGTAAAGTAAAAAGTAAACTAAATTAGTCAAACAAAACATTTAAAATAAAGGTTAATTTCAAATATTGATAGATTTTATAGTGGAAATAACAGCCTATTAATATTCCGCCTAACAATATTTCACAATTTTACCAGTTTATGTTTGTAATATAATGAAATGTAAAGTGACACAAGCTTATTATTAATTTGACGAGGTTTAATTACAGTACAGATACACAGTCATACCTCTAAGTCTTCAACTTAATTCAAACATCCCATTGCCGTTCTGAATCCATCATACAACCTTCTATACAGAACACATTCATTGATTAGCCCACAGTCAAATCTTTATCAGCCCATTTGGTTTTGACATTTGACCGAGACAGGGGTTTTACACGTTCCCATGTTTGGTCCTGATGACGTCTGAAGTGATGTCCGAATGTTGAATGCGTGTTTGCTCTACACTCATTCTCACAGCTCCCTGTTGACTTCTCTCACCATAAACTCGCACTCGCACAGTCCTCCATCCTCAGGCCAGACTCGCAAAGAAGCCACAGCACAGACAGAGACTGAGAGCGAATGGTAATAAAAGACTTAACCCGGCTTTCCGATACAATTACAAATCATGCTCTTAACTTACGTCGTACAATTACTTAATGATGAAGCAATGCTTGTTTCCTAAGCCAGCGTTGTAGATCACCCGACATTACAGTAGTAACTTTTGTTCACGTAATCTGCAGTCCAAGCCCAGGTTAAGGTCCATGCTGTAGCGTCTGCTGATTTTTAGACATGTCTGGAATCCCAAAATCCTTTCCATCCCGCTCTGTCTGGTACCTCAGGTCTGTGTTTTTGGGCCGTGGCCTTCGCTCCTGTCAGAGGGAAGCAAAGGAACCGGTCGGTGAGAGCTGGCAGTGTGTCAGACGGCACTGTTTCCAGCTGCTGTTGCTGAAGAAAAACGAGACTCTGGAAATAAAACCAGACAGACCCAAGTGCCTTAATAACTCACAGCAGGGCCTACTGGGGTAAAAAAAAAAAAAAACATATATATATAGAAGGGAGATGGAGACTGAGGCAAGGCCTGATAGCAAATTATATAAAGGAAAATAACAAGCGGTGGTTATGTTTCGGAATTTAAAAACACATTTTGTAGGGTCTTGGTTGTTGCAGCTTTTTAATTTTACAAGCCAGCAAATTAATCTGAACATTTGTCATGGTGTAAAGACAATAATGTCATGGTTTGACTGACAGGTCAAATTAAAACAAAATGCAAAAGAACGAAACTTTGGCACTTTGCTGTGCCAGTTGCTTCTAATTTGTTCAGGTACAGTTTTCCTATAAATTTCAGAAAGAAATTTTACAACTCTGGGTATGTTGACACACTACCATTTTTAACAAAAATGGTTTTGGCATGTCATGCACGATCGTTTTGCAGCATGAAAGAGCTAATTCTGAAAATGCATTTCAAAGTTTATGAAAATGGGGCCTCAGAATGCAATTTGCTGGGCTAGAAAATGCTAACTTTTAAAAACGGGTTTTGAGAAGTATACGGTTATCGTCTCTCTCTTTTTTTTTTAAATCAGTAACGTCTAATAAATCCAAATGACATTTTTAGTCTATATGAATCATATTGGTTCATATATGTAGTAGTATTTTGGAAATTAAATAAACAACATGTGAAGCTTAATGCTTTGTGTTTGAAAATGACATACCACCTACACTACTCCCTATCCTAAACAATAGACCATTTCAATGTGGTGATGCCATTGGCCCATGAACGTTTTGCCAAACGTTTTTAATAACTGTAACAAGAGGCAATTCAATCATATCTCAACATTAAAACAGCTTTCAAAATGTTATTTATCAAGATGTGGACCTTTTAGGACTCTCAGGAGCGATGGAAATTAAAAATATAAAACAGGAAATACATTGGGATTGTTATTATTGTTTTTTTCATCCCTCAAAATGGTCTATAGGTAATGAAAAAAAAAAAGAGCCCTGAAAATGCATTAGTAAAAGCAACCATGCCATTTTGCCTTATTTTTGCACAGCTTTGAGGTCTTTTGTTGAATCATATTTTCCAGAACTCATGCCTAAGTGCTTCACGTCACAAGATCAAAGCACTATGAATGTGGAGCTGTCAAGATTCAAAAAGGACATGAAAACACATAAACATACAAGGAGTTTTACTCCTTGTTCGCTGTATAAATCTTCTGAAGAAACAGACCATATCACTGAGTCAGTGAGTTAAACTTCAGACATATCAAATACAATTCATTAACAAATATTTCAGATTGTATATAAGAACTGAATCCGCTGATTTAGTAATAAGATCTGACTCAAAACTTCAGAAATCACACATCACTATTTCTTACATGAACACTCAAAAAATAACTCATTGGATAAACTCAATTTAATTGAGGGCAGGATTTCCATCCAATAAATTAGTTTAGCACCAACTAAAAGAACTACACAAATGTAATGGAGTTGGTCCAACATGCTTTTATCAAATAAAGGGTTTTAATACATTTTAAAACGGTGCATGTGTGTAATGAATTACAGCAATTTACTTCCTCATCAATGCTGCGTATCAGAACAATTATAAAAAAGACGCTTCAATCCCGGTTTGTGGACGTTAAATCAGGTTTATTTTGTACATTAACATAACAGATATCCATACAGCAGTGGATATTAACCTACATCCTGTCACATTTGCATGCAAAGACAGTGCAACGCTAAATGCGTGCGCTGTATGTGTGTGTGTGTGTCTGTGTCTGTGCGTAAACTTTGTAACGACAAATGCATCAAATAATCATTAGTAAAGATCTTACTGTAGTATTTCTCACAAACGTTAAGTGAGATCAGCTTCCTTTATGTCTGTCAGTTGTCTGAGGCAGCCGAGGGCGGAGAATGAGGCACGCTGACAGGCACGTGGGAACGGTGGGCAGGGAGAGGACTTTAAGGCGCAGTACACAAAAAGCTGTTGAGAGCTATAAAGTACAAACTAGTGAAAGCTATAATAAATAATCTGATGGATGTTATGAGCTGAAACTTTACAGACACATTCTGGGGACACAAAAGACTTATATTAAATCTGAAAAAAGAGGTAACCTAGGTGCAACTTAAACTCAAAGGTCTGATAATATCATGTATGTCTATTATGTGTCGTACATTTCAAAGTCTCTTAGTTTTATTTGAAATTATTCTAAATAAACTAAAAAAAAGCCATTTTTAAGCATTTTTCATGAGTTACATATACAGTTCACTGAGACTGATCTCAGAACTCATTTTAGGACAGTTACTGCTCACTGAGCAAAGCAACAAACTGCCTTTTTGCTAATTAAGCTGCCAAAACCCAAAGCATTTACTCTCAAACATTACAGGAAACTCTTCTAAATCTTTAAACTAAAGTGAAGATTAAACTCTAAAGTCTTTCTATTAACTTTAAACACCCAAGATTACTTTTACTGTCAACATTTCCCTCTTATAATTTAATCCCATGCAAAGCATGCTGGGAACTACAGATCTCCTAACCAAGTAGTTGGACCAACACAATTCCTTCATTTGTCCCAACACAAAACGCTTAAGTTAACTTAATGGTTTACAAATTTAAGTGGACTGAACATAACACAAAGAAATTGGACAAAGAAATGACAAGAATTGTGTTGTTTCAGCTCATTTTAAACAGGTAGTGAATAAGCAGCAGTAATATTTTTGTGGGTGCAAGGAGAACTTGAGCAAATTCTCTTTATCATTCAAGTTTATCTTTTGATTTAAGGATGTTTAAAATGCAGTACATCAGGTAGTTCTTTTATTATAATTTTGGCGCTCAGACAGACTTCACTTTTATTATATTGAGAGGGTTTTAATATAATATGCCACTAAAGAAAGTCATACAGATCTGTAATAATAACATGAGGGTGAGTAAATTTAGCAGCTCTAAAACTATTGTACAAAGAGGAATGCATGATGTATTGAATGTCTGAATCTTTACTGTGAAAAATACATTCACGCCATGAGGGCCTTCAGAAAGATTGCGTGTTTACATGAGTGAGAAAGAGCAGACATATCTTGGATGTAGTCTGTGAGGTTTGCATGACCTGTTTGGGTGTCAGTAGTAGAGTTTTGCCCGCGCTCCGGCACGATATGTTTGTGCAGGTGTGGGACGGCCCATAGGAGGAATTTCCTGCCTTATGGGAAGCTCAGCGCTGTGTGCCGTATGGCTAGACTGCTTTAACGACCCAGCACTTCTCACACAGGCCTCACTGAGCTCCTCCACACCATTCACTCAACACTTCCTCACCTCCAGCACAGGTTAAAGGTCACAGATGAAACTTTTAGACTGCCTCTGTGATCTGTAAACACCTGACCCGATCATTCACACACACTCTCTCACACGAGGATCGCTTATTTAGCAAACACACGCAGGAATGACGATGTAGAAACACACATTATTGTTTATATTGTTATTTACTGTATCTGTTTGTCTGTTGTTATCTCTCTCTGTCTGTCATTCGGTCTGTCTGCTGTTCAGTTTGTCTGATTAACACTGTCTGTTGTTTAATTTGTTTGTACTGTATAACATTCTGTTGAACTGTCTGTCTGTCTGCCTTTCTGTCTGTGTTGTTTAGTTTGTATGTTTTACATTCTGTCTGTAACATTTTGTCTGTCGTTCTGTCTGATTTTCTGTCTGTTGTTTAATTTGTTTTACTGAATAACATTGTTTAACTGTCTGTCACTTTGTCTGTTGGGTGTCCTGTTGTTTCATCTGTATCTGTTTCTGCCTTTCTGTCTGTGTGTTCTTAGGTTTTTTTATGTTTAAAGTTATGTCTGCACTGTTTAGTCTGTCATTCTGTCTGTTTATATAACATTCTGTCTGTTGTTTTGTCTGTCGTCCTGTTGTTTCAGCCATCTGTATGCCTTACTGTGTTGTTTAGTTTGCCTTTTTAACACTTTGTCTGTCGTTCTGTCTGTTGTTAATATTGTTTGTATAACATTCTGTCTGCTACTTTGTCTATGTGTTGTCCTGTTGTTTCATCTATAGCCCCTTTCACACATACAGACCTTTCCGGAAAATTACCGGCAATTTGTTGTTTGTGTAAACAGGCCCTTTTTGAAAATACCAGTAAATTCGTTCTGGCTATTTTCCGGAAAGAGCAGTTGTAACATTACCGGTAATTTGCCGGAATGCTGCCCTGTGTAAACGCAGAAGGAAGATTGCCGGAAAGAGCGCATTCATGTTTAGAACGCGCTGACGTGAGACGTCTACTTTAGCCAATCAAAATATTCAGACGCATTTACATCCGCGCTGTTTATGAAGATAAAAGCCTTTGAATATTTTTCCAGACACATTTAGGCCCAATCCCAATTCTACCCCTTAGCCCTTCCCCTTACCCCTACCCCTCGTTTTGCGCATTCCCGTGAAGGGGTAGTGGTGTCCCAATTCTCTTTAGCTTGAAGGCGTAGGGCTAAGGGCAAGGGGTATACACCCCTTCGAACAAAGATTTTTCAGGAGCACACTCGAAACGGAGAGGTAAGAAAATTTCCCAGAATACACCTGCCACAACGGCAGTTTCACTGCACCCGGAAGTAAGTAGATCCACAAATTAGTATTTTTTTGTCATTATTACCAATTTTTGCGACAAACAAACATATGTTTTAGTATATTCATAACCGGGTTTGTGTTTTACCATCATGCTTTTAAAAAAAAAATGCAAAAAAAAATATATGCTGAATTTCACGATCTATAATCCATAATCATAACTCTTGTACAGCAGTCCCACAACATTCTGACACTTGATGACACTCAAACACCCTGTCAGACCAGTCTAGTGGCTGAAAATTAGCTTTTTACAGTGTCTGCTATAATGTTAATGTTGTTTTCATGTGTTTACATAGATGGATACAACCACTGTGTAAATGCACAGTACAGTTACGATCATGACGCATCGCGCTTGCACGTGAAGCAGCCGCTGAGCGCCAGCACACACACATATTATGTACATCTCGACATGCAAAAGTGTTTCTCTATATGTTTTCATCGAAGTTGTCCACAATACTTATCTATCCACAGAGTTTGTAATGTAGTCAAATGTTTACAAATACAAGCGCAGCTGTTTAGAGGTCATTTCTGGTTAATGATGTCAGAAATTACCGGTATTTTGGAATGGACGTGTGAATGGTCTTTTCCGGAAAAATACCGTAACGTCCTTGCCTGTGTGAACAGCGCTTTTTTGAATCTACCAGTAAAGTCGTTCTGGAAATTTTCCGGATATTTACTGTTATCACTGTATAAAAGGGGCTTATGTCTGTCCAATGCAATCTCATGGCAATTCGTAACTTTTTGATTTAGTGGCTAATTCGTATGAATTCATACGATCTAATTCGTACAAATTAGTACGATTTGCTCATCACCCAATGATGGTTGGGGTTAGGGGTGGGGTTAGGTGCCACGCCTCCTTTTTAAAATCGTACATTTTCATACGACTCAAGTCGTACGAATTAGCCACTAAACTGACAAAACGTAAAATACTTACGTTTCCTCGTGAGATCAGGCTGGTCTGTCTGCATTTCTGTTTGTGTGTTTTGTTTTGCCTTTTTTTTTTTTGTTTTGTTTTGCCTTTAGCCGTTCTGTCTGTAACGTTTTGTCTGTCGTTCTGTTTAATTTTCTGTCTGTTGTTTAATTTGTTTTTACTGAATAACATTCTGTCTGTCTGTAACTTTGTCTGTCGGCTGTCCTGTTGTTTTATCTTTAACTGTCTCTGCCTTTCTGTCTGTGTGTTCTTTGTTTATTGTTTAAAGTTCTGTCTGTACTCTTTTGTCTGTCGTTCTGTCTGTTGTTTATATTTTTTGTATAACATTCTGTCTGTTATTTTGTCTGTCTGTTGTCTTGTTGTTTCAGCTATCTGTCTGCCTTACTGTGTTGTTTAGTTTGCCTTTTTAACGTTTTGTCTGTTGTTCTGTTTGTTGATTATATTGTTTGTATAACATTCTGCCTGTTAGTTTGTATACTGTATGTGTTGTCCTGTTGTTTCATCTATGTCTGTCTGCATTTCTGTCTGTGTGTTATTTATTTTGCCTGTTTTTTTGCCTGTAGTCATTCTGTCTCTAACATTTTGTCTGTCATTCTGTCTGTTTTCTGAATTTTTTTCTCTGTTGTTCAATTTGTTTGTATAACATTCTGTCTAACATGCTGTCTGTTTTTTTTTGTCTGTATTGTTGTCATGTATTGTTTCATCTGTATGTCTGATTTTCTCTTTGTCATTCATTCATTCCTTCCATCTTTTTTTCTGTGTGTCCAATGTTTTGGTAATTGTTGTCTTTCTGTCTGTTGTCCTTTGTTTTGCTGTCTGTCATTTAAATTTTGTCAGTCATTCTGTCAGTCTTATTCTCATTTGTTCTGTCTGTTGTTTTGTCTTTGTTTTACACCCTGTCTGTCATTTTGCCTGGGTTGTTTATCTGTCTGTCTAATGTTCTTTGTTTCTGTCTGTCTGTCTGTCTGTCTGTCTGTCTGTCTGTCTGTCTGTCTGTCTGTCTGTCTGTCTGTCTGTCTGTCTCTCTATTTCTCTGTCTTTCAAAAAATCTGTCTGATTGTCTGTCTGCTATTCAATTCAATTCAACTCAATTCAATAGTTGCTTTATTGGCATGACAAATGGTATAAATGTATTGCCAAAACATTTATAAATTTTACATAAAAAAAGAACATGCATATAGTTGCAATCAAAATTATTAGCCCCCCTGTTTATTATTTTCCCCAATTTCTGTTTAACAGAGAGAAGATTTTTTCAACACATTTCTAAACATAATAGTTTTAATAACTAATTTCTAATAACTGATTCTTTTATCTTTGCCATGATGACAGTAAATAATATTTTGCTAGATATTTTTCAAAACACTTCTATACAGCTTAAAGTGACATTTAAAGGCTTAACTGGGTTAATTAGGTTAACTAGGCAGGTTAGGGTAATTAGGCAAGTTATTGTATAACGATGGTTTGTTCTGTAGACTCGATAAAATATATAACTTCAAAGGGCTAATAATTTTGACATTAAAATGGCTTTCAAAAAATTACAAACTGCTTTTATTCTAGCCGAAATAAAACAAATAAGAAAACAAAATTCAAAGGGGGTTTAATAATTCTGATTGCAACTGTATATATCTGTCATTCTCTCTTCATTTATGATTTTGTCTTTCGCTCAAATGTTATCTGTTGTTTTTATCTGTCTAATGCTCTGTCTATCTGTCTCTTATTGTATATATCATCCATTCTATCCATAATTTAGGCTGTAAACCTTTAAACATTAGCTTTTTAAATTTGTTAAAGAGTTCTTTAGCTGTATTGTACACACATTATACGATCTTATTAATTTCCTATCATTTTACATTTTATCTTAAATTCAAAGTATTTTGCTACGTCAAATGCTTAATCTCTGTCTATAATTTTAAATTCTATGTGGAAAAGGCACAAAAACGTGTTTGGAAATGACTGCACAGCTGTCTTAGAGACAGTTGAGGGCAAGAATAGAAGAGGAAAGAGGGAACTCTGCAGGGGAGGTCAAAACAGACTAATAAAAATAAAGAAGAGATTCCACAGTCAGCCAGCTGAATCTAAACAGAGCTATTTTTAAAGTTCCAAGTCCCAGAGGCATCAGCTGTCTATGAATGAACAGTTCCTGCTCACAACCGTTACATCACTAACCTGACCCGAAACCATCGGCCCACACAGGGGATGCACAACAGATGTCCGCTTCTGTCTGCGGCGGTGTGTGCATGTGCATGTGCTGCACCGTCTGTTTCGGTAGCCCACAGCAAAATCACCCTTCAGTGATTAATATATCTCTGCTGGTGGTAAGTAGGTTGCATATGAAACAGCAGGCCAGGCTTTTTTACACATGAATGACTGAATAAATGATCCACTGGTTTCATCGTGAAACCACTTTGGGTTAAAATGATACATCCTAACGTTGCTGGCGGAAGGGCTAATGCTTTTTGCGTATGTGCAATTGCGTCAGTAGGTCACTTACCTAATAGCAGAATGCGTCTTAGTATGAATGCAAACCCGTATGTGGTACAGTATGATGACGCAGGGGAAAGATCGAAAGTGAGCATAAGTGATGTGCAGTATGTGTCTGCCTGTACATTTGTGTTTAACAATATCAATAAAAAAAATTATTGACCGACATTGAACTGTACATTTAGCTACTTATTTGTGTAATGTGCTTTTCACACTGTGCTTAAGCCTGGGTTATCGTCATTCTAAACACCCAGAATAAAGACACGTTTCACACATGTAAATTGAAAGTGGTGTTGGCACCACATAAGTTTGTTCAGTGTGAAACTGAATGTCGAATGCTTGGCAGCAGGGACAGCCAATTAGAAATCACATCACAAAGTGCACTTGATGTAAACAGCAGCTGATTTGGAAAGAATTCTATTTATTTATATGTGCCTCTCTCTTAGATCATTTTTTTTGTTATACAAGCATGTTTTATTAGGTTTTTATTATGTTATTAAAGTACAGGATAAAAAATTTCTTATAAGTCTATTTTACTAGCCATTTTTTTTATACACAAATGCAATTTTTTGTTTGCAAAACCACTGTTTCTTATTTTTTGTAAAGATTTGAAATATTATTTGGATACAATCTCTACCTCCAGCAATGTTAAAGCTTTAAAATCGACAATATGAGTTTTATAGTATTGTCTCTTTTCTATAACTTTATTATATGTGACCTTTTATACATCACTGTGATCATGCTTTAAGCATAGATAGAGATAGCTTTAAAATGTTCTATTGTAATTTATAATATCCCTGGCTTTATTTTTGTTTCTATTTTTGTATTGCTATGTTCTGTTGTTTATTTTTTTTTGTTGCTATAGGATATATCGCTTTTCAGTATAAGTGAAGTTTATTTATAAACTAATTTCAAGAGGATTGCATGCTTGTGATTGCTTGCAGCTGGTCCCACATTATTTAATTTATGATTCACCAATCAGACTATACCTAAGCCACTATAAATACCCTAAGTTCCATATCACAGACATCTTCGTTTTGAAGAATCCCCCCTTCCACCCCTACTCCTCCTCCTTTCTTAGATTGGTGGCATGGTGGCCCAGTGGTTAGCACTGTTGCCTCACAGCAAGAACGTCACTGGATCTAGTCCTTACCAAGCCAGCCGACGTTTCTGTGCGGAGTTTACACGTTCTCCCCGTGTTCACGTGGGTTTCCCCCGGGTTCTCCGGTTTCCTCCCACCGTTCAAAAACATGCAACTTAAGTTAATTGAATAATCCAAATCGGCACCATAGACATGCTCTTAGTAAGTACTTATCTCTTAAGAGCAATCACTATCTGTTCATTAGCTACTACACCAGGGGAGTTCTCAAAATCTACCTGAGCTCAAACTCCCCTCTCGCCTTGCAAACAGGAGGGAGCCCCGGGCTCGAGGATCTTATAAACTCAGGGCTCTCTTCCGAGACAGCATGCCAAACAAGATTTATAATCAATCATCAGCTAAGTGTGAACTCTTGAAATGTGTGCTCTTGTTGAACATTCCAATAAATAAACAGCAGCTGGTGAGAGGTAATTTTATATGTGTTGTTTATTTTTTACATTTTTAATTTTACCGTAGTTGAACCAGTCAAAGTTTGGAAAGAGTTAACTAAGGCTGCAATTATTTGGGCAACATACATACAGTATAAAAAGGTTTAAAAATTATTTTGATTTAAAGTAATTGTTTTTCATATTTAAAATATTATTTATTATTGTGTTTAAAGCTTTTGTCATTACACTACTTCAGTGTCTCAGAGTCTTTCAGAAATTATTTTAAATGCTGGATTAATGCACACGAAGTTTATTACAACAGTTTTGCAAACATGTTTTATACCATTTCAAATATGTTTTTTGTGCATGCTGTATAAGTGCTGCATACATTGTTTACCCTGAGTGTTTACATGATCATATTACAGCAAGGAATACAGCAAGCATTTAGTTTGGGCTAGCTTTTGCAGCTGGACATTGCTTTACAATGCCCTTGATGGGTGAACATTAGCCAATGGGGCAGTGTCTTTTTATCTCTTCGAGTGTGAATTATTCATGACTATTGTCACTCCCACGCATACAGTATACAGACCCAAAACAGACATTACAAAATGTAAATCATTGTAATGTTTTCTTTGAATGATAGAGCAGAATAATTTTCACATTATTGTGAAGTAAATATTCTAGCCTACAAGATTAGTTACTCAAAAGTCTTATTCAGGCCTATTCAATTTGTTTTTGTGGACCTTATTTTAGCTACATTCATTTTCTCCAAAACCTACTAACCACGCATAATTTTTTTCTAAAAAGCATAAGCATGTGCATCAATATTTCTAACGTATTATTGTAGCACAATTTACAAAAAAAAAAAAATACATGTTGGTCAATACTATATGTAATAAGTAGCTAAAATAAGCACAAATGTCAGGGCATGTCAAAAGATCTTAGGGGCCCCAAAATCACCTCAGACCCCAGAGGGTTAGGAAAAACTTCAAAATAAAAAAAGTCCGAAAAATGGTTGTCTGCTATTTATCCAATCATGACAGTCACACTGCAAAAATGCAAATAAGATAATTAACCTGGCTAGGGTTTAGGAATGTATAGTGTGAAACATCTGTTAATGAGTATTTTTTTTTTTGTTAAACCTAGGTACTGAATAGTTTGAGCAGTGTGAAACATGATTAGAAATAACCAGGTTTCTGTTAAGGATTCTGTTTATCCTGGGTTTAGGATGACCCAGGGTTAACAACTTCAAGTGCAAAAAGCCCTTATGCATGTCACAAGTGATGTACAATATGTGGCGGTCCATACAATTGTGACACTGGACCACAAAACAGTCATATGTGTCTTATCATAAGCTTCCCAATAATGTATGGTTTGTAAATATAATATAATATAATTTTTGGCTGAGATACAGCTATCTGAGAGTTAAAAAAAAAAAAAAAAAAAAAAAACTAAACTAAAGTAAAAACTGAAAAAAACTCAATCAAAATATTGCAAAAATTGCCTTTAAAATAAGCTTTAGCTATGTACATTACTAATCTAAAATTGAGTTTTGATATATTTATGGTTGGAAATTTGCTAAATATCTTTATGAAACATGAATTTGACCCATACAATGTTTTTTGGCTTTGTTCAAAATATACTCATGCAACATAAACATTTTGTGGTCCAAGGTCACAATTGTGTGTTTTTAATTAATAATAGTGACGCCAATTAGAAAAATGATTTACAAATTGATTGCATCCTACATTTAGTCACTGATTTCCTCAAAACAAGTTACTAAGCAGCGTTTCCAAGAACGTCCTGGAGGTCTTGAGGCCTCAGCCACACACGACGGCGGTGGGTGGCGGAAATAACCACCAGAGTAGTCGTTTCGCTCACACACTTGCAAAGGCAAGGACACGGACAGGCCGCAGTGCAGATGTTGGGTCTTCTTGAACTGTCTGCACGGGTTCATTTCCGTTGTGCTGTTATTAGAATCACAGCCATTACAAACACATGGCATCATGGTTATTCTGCTCTGTGTCAAGACTTTACGCCAGGCTTTCAGGTCACTCTAAGTCTAAACACTGTCATGATGCAATGACACATGTATTTTTTGAGCTCAAGCACTGTAAACTTATGCCTCTATAGTTGTTGCAATGCAATGACGCTATTCTGTCCTATTGTGCCGGTTTGTTTTGGCACTTGAGGTTCATGTACAGTATCAGCCATTATCTGAAGAAAGATTTTGCTCCATGGCATGTTTTTAAAGCATGAGGCAGGGTTTAATCTACAAATGTAGGGCAAATCAATCTATTTTCACCATGAAGGCTGTCAAGATTGCATTTGTGCTTCAAGTTACCTTGACATAATCTGAATAAATTACTTCAGCTACAATAAATTGATGCTTGTAGCAGGGTTTTCTGTATTTTGGATGCCACGTACATCCAAATATGATCATCCTAATATCAAAAAGACATTCAAAGTCTTCTGAAAAAACACATCATTTATCTAAAGAGAATATTAGATATATTAGAGAAAAATATTCTAAATAAGATATTATTTGCAAAGTATTTAGTATATTCGTATTTTACTTATTTTTTTCATATACATACACATTATTTTTAAATAGTTTTTATAATTTTTATCATTATTTTAATCTAATTTGTATTTGCTTGTTTAATTTATATGATTTTATATTGTTGTTATATGCTGTTATTTTATAATTATGTAACTTTATTTGTTTTTTTTATAGGGCTGCAACTAACGATTATTTTAATAATTGATTAATCTGCCGATTATTTGTTCTATTAATCGATGAATCAGATAAAAAAAACAACAACAACAACCAAAGCATTCATTTCCAACCTTTTATTAAAAAACACAACATGTGTACAAACATGTTGTGCTTGAACATCCCTGAGCTGTTATAATAATAATAATAAAAAAGTAACTTATTTAGATTGAAAACAGGACAAAACTACTATCTAAAAAAAATCTTTAATCAAGATACATACTAGACACATGAAATAACATAAGAAATTGTCTTGTTTTCTGAAAAAAAACCCACCTCAAAATTAAGTGATTGTTTGCTTAAAACAAGCTAAATTATTTGCCAATGGGGCAAGAAAAATAATCTCAATGAGATATAATCTCAAACAGAAGTTTTAAGCATCACTTAATTTTCTCATGCCATTTTTCTTGTCTAGTCTTGATTTAAGATTTTTTTAGATATTTGGACTGGAAACGAGACAAAATTACTAGGTAAGAAAAGTTTTTTTTTGCAGTGTAGCTTTACATGACAACAGATGGGAAAATTAATGATCCAAAAGTGGCAAGTGAATAAAAACGTGTCTTTATTATTGTAATGCAAAGTGCAAAGTAACTATACCACTGCTGCTTTACTTCTGTTATTAACCATTTCACTGGTGAGTTTAAAAGATTCTATGTGGCCCCGGGAGTGAGTTTTGATTGGCGAGCATTATTTTAGAATGTTTAATGTTTCCATGGCGACCCGTTTGTCACGTGACACAGCGCAGCCACAATATCACTGTATGACAGATGTATCCCTTTTATTATGCTTTTCCGTTTTAATACAAAATATTTACACACTTGCTCATCATGTCATCAACTACCTGATATTCCAATTCACACAAACGTGCAAGTGAGTGTTTTTTGTTGTTTAAAAGACGTTTAAATGATCTTAATTGAACTTTATTGTTACTTTCAGTATGTGTATCTGATATGAATAATACACATCAGCAAATTTTATTTGAATGGAGTTTTACTAACTCTAAATGTATTGTTTTACTAGTACTTGTGTGTATTTACATGTCTAAAACATAAAATAAGCATTGGGTGGTTAAAAACACTGCATAATTGTGATAATATGACACGTCTTTCTCTGGCTCAGCGCCAGCCAATGCACCAAAGCTCAGTTAGATTTTTTTTCTCGTCATGCTTGTCAAGCTGGATAACAAGTAAACACCAGCACCAGGGACAGTACGTTCTTCACTTCAAAACAGAACAAATGCAGGATTCTGTAGTGATTTACCCTGCTGTTGAACTCCCTTCCTCCTTATCAAAGACTCCAACATGTTTGTGTTTCAGATGCTGGGTCATTGCCGTGGTGCTCCCGTCATCACTTTTGCATATTTGGCCGTTAACACACTTTTTTGTTTTGTTTATTTAGTGTGAAATGTTCCCACACAGGGTCATATAGGTTTCTCTGCCTTCGCCATGTATCTTTCCTCTAACGTTACCTCTGCTCGATTTTTTTGCTCCGTTATGTCTATGAGGCGCCGAAATCAGCTGGCATCAGTGCGCGAGAGGCAGAGTGCGTTCACTCTGCTCCGTGCTCAACTCAAGTTTTTTTTTTTTAATCAAACATCTCTGCGTTGCGCAACACGACGAATCGATTATGAAATTCGTTGTCAAACCTTTTAGTAACCAATTTAATCGAATTGTTGTTGCAGCCCTAGTTTTTTTACTTACTGGCATGCTTGTGCTAATTGTTTATTTTATTAAATGTATTGGTAATATATCTTTTATTTGCATGCATTTAATTAAATAATATATTTTTTAAATGTTTGTTTAAAAATTATTTGTTCAATTTAATTTTAAAGATTTAAAAACCTCTAACTTTAATGTGTCCATATAAATTCATACAGTTTAACTGATATTTGTTTCAATTATAATACTTTTAGAAATGTCATCAACTTTTAGAACTTGTTTTAATGTGCTGAGTTTTTACTTAGTTCTTCGTATTTATTTCAATTATTAGTCTTTATTTCTGCTATGAATTTGCACGCACCACTCTTTATACTTCTCTAATGTTTTTGTTTATTACACAGTAATAATTGTGTTATTTGAGAATATAAAATGTGCATCATAAGGTGTGTAGACAGTCTCAGAATCCAACTCCACCTTTCCTAATCTGTTTGATTTGGGTTAAAATCTCTGTGAAGCTGCTGACCTGATGTTTTCTTGCTTTTCCACTTTTCCGTTCTCTCCATCTGTATTCTCCTCCATGCTGAAGTCATTGTTCCAGAGCAACACACCTTGAACAGAGGTCAGCAGAAAACTTGGGAAATACCCTCTCTGCGTTTCAGATTTATATCTCAGTGCCAGGGGATCGAGATAAAACGGCGGCTAGGAGTCAGGTCTGGGTCTCATTCGTTTTGAGTTTAATAACTGGAGCCTTGGGAAGTCTGAGAGAGTATAAAAACAGCAATGGCGTGAGTTCAGCGCTCATTTGACCAGCCTATAGTCTGATCCCTGAGCTCGTAAAGCGCCACATGTAAACTGAAACATACAGCTTTCATCTGGGAAATCCTGAAGCTCTCACCTCATTCAGCTGTTATTGAGTCTCTGTGGCACATAGAAACTCCCAGTTTTCTCAGACACGCAGAGTGAGAAAAAAAATTCAAAATCCTCTTTGAAACAAATTAAGGTGCTTAAGTTTATAGTTTAGGGTCGAATCACTTACAAAAATTTTAAAGGGCTGGCAAAGTCTGACAAACAACACCCAGACAAGGTCAGAGCTCTCTGCCAGGTCAAATCACTTGCACATTCATGTCAGCCAAATCACACAGGATTAGGCCTACAGAAATGAAAAAACAACACACCGTCTAGTAAATCTTGTATGTGAAGGCCTGTTTAGACCCTAAGACAGGGGTGATTTTATGATTTTCATTTTAGGGGGGAACAGCTCCTCTGTCAGTGACTCAGTGACAGTTAAAGCGAGTACATTAAGTGGTTCTGTCACTGTGTTTAATCCTTTCTGTGCAAGGCTGTATGGTATAGACAAGTTAATGCCACACGAACTGTAATGTGTTTAATATTGGTAGTTCATTTTGAAATAAAAATAGCAAAATGCTTGTTAAGAGTTACATTTTTTGCTGGAGGAAACAGCTGTGCTGATGAGATGAACGCAGAGAAAACCCGACTGCTCCTCTGTGACATTGGGATACAGGCGATACAAGGTTATCTACTGTATATCAAAGAACTGCAAATAAGCAGTAGCAATTATTACAATTTATCAATAAACATACACCTCGTTCTCTCGCTGTCAACGGCTGTGGTTTGATGATCAAATGAAAAACAAAAGACGGGAAGGAGCCGAATTCTGCCGCCATTTTCTTATCAAATTTAAAGGGGACTGAGGCGATAATTTAATGTACAGTTTATGAGCTAATCGCAAAAGTTTTAGGGGGGCTGAGTAGAAATATAGGGGGCTATAAATAGCCTAAAATAGGCCTAGCAATGTCCATGCCCTAAGAAACAAATTTACACCAAAACTTAATATTATTTTGCACCTAAATTAAAAATAATAATAATAATGTTTTATATACAGTTTAAGTCAGATTATTAGCTATCCTGATAAATTTTAAATCTAAAAAAATTAAGTACAATTTTACGATTACGAAAGCAATTTGACATGACCTATTAACGAAAAAGAAACACCTGTTTAAATGAATGAATACGATCATGTAAATCCTTCAGCTAGTACCAGTTATGTACATTGTTTATACTTTTTGGGGATTTCTAGAATTATTAACTGACGACATGATTCATTTTGAGCTTTATTAACAAAAAACTGTGCTTAACTTTATATTTTAGTACCAAATAACTCAGCTAATTGTGTGTTTTAATGACCTGGAAAAGTCAGTAAACAACACCAAGACGAGGTCAAAGCCTTTTCTGCCAGGTCAAATCACTTTCACATTCATGTCAACCACAAAAAGCATTTCAATGACCAGCATACCTACATACATGCATACGGTACATACATACATGTATCACATATGTTACATACATACGGTACATACATACATATATCACATATGTTACATACATACAGTACATACATACATTACTTATACTGTATACTGTACATAAATACGATACATGCCTATAATACATATATACAGTATTTTACATACATGCATATATTACATAGATACGGTACATACATACAGTACAGTACATGCATAGGGTACGTACATACATATGGTACATACAGTTGAAGTCAGAATTATTAGCCCCCCTGAATTATTAGCCCCCTGTTTATTTTGTCCCCAATTTCTGTTTAACAGAGAGATTTTTTTTCAACACATTTCAAAACATAATAGTTTTAATAACTCATTTCTAATAACTGATTTATTTGATCTTTGCCATGATGACAGTAAATAATATTTTACTAGATATTTTTCAAGACACTTCTATACAGCTTAAAGTGACATTTAAAGGCTTAACTAGGTTAATTAGGTTAACTAGGCAGATTAGGGTAATTAGGCAAGTTATTGTATATCGATAGTTTGTTCTGTAGACTATCGGGAAAAAAAAATAGCTTATTCTGACTTCAACTGTATATACAGAACATCCATACGGTACATACATACATACCGTACATACAGTACATTCATATGGTACATACAGACGATACATACAGTACATACATACAGAACATGCATACGGTACATACATACACACATAAATACATACATACATACATACATACATACATACAAACATGCATACATGCGGTACATACATACATACATACATACATACATACATGCATACATACATACATACATCTAGTTAGTCTAGCATGTAAAGGCCTTTTGTAAAATTGTTCCTTTGCACCTAAATTGAAGTATGTTTGATATTAGTATACTGTATATATGAATGTAATCTGGACATATCTGTCAGACTTTGCTTTACTCAGATTCATTTCTTCACCTGTGGCCTCATGGGATAGTAAAGTCTTCAGATTTAGATTCACACTTCAGAAAGAGTATGTCATCTGGGGAGTTTTTTTTTAAATAAATACCACAAATTCAGCCTTTAGAGAATCATTACTTAGTAATATCGAATTGTAATCAGAATGCCTAAATACCATCAAAATAGCCTTTATTTCTTGATTTTTCCATCTGGTTTTAATCATTATATATATTTTTTCTGTTATTTTTATTGGAACTATAAATTTAAATGTCTGATTTAATGGTTGTGTGTGTATAGGCATTTTATGTATGTTTTTTTTAATGTAAAGTTTTTATGCATTTTTATTTAAGTTGAAGTATATTTTAGTCCAGTGGTTCACAAAGTGGGGGTCGGTACCCCCTGGGGGCTTGCAGGAGAGTGACAGGGGGTCTTTTGGAGATTTCCAAAAGTCAAATAAATTTTATTAAACTATTAGAGTTACCATATTTTATCCGTAACCCACAGAAGATAAAAATAGTAGTTAATAGTACCTAAAAACAACAACAACATGCAATTGAAAAGGTATCAGCCGTTCAATTATTATTTTTTCATAGGATTGGTGTGTTTACGTTAGATTAACAACACTGCAATAGCATCAGCTGCAGCAGATAGATTATATAGCACCAGGTTAAACTTTCTGACACCTTTATGACAATTAAATACATTAAAAATATATAAGGGCCACAACTGAACATTGAGGATGATCTCTGATTGGCTGATTGGTCTTCAAAATGAATCTAAGAATAGGCTGGTGCTGAAAGTGTTGTGCCCACCAGTTTCTTTATGTGAGGTTAATATTAAATGAAATAAATTAATAAATGACTATAAAAACTATATGGTTGTTAGACTGTTGCACTTTTTTGTGTTGTCAATATGCTCGTGTTTATATAGGCCTATTGCAACATTTCTATATTAATAACCACCTCCAAGAAATGTGGGAGTCGCAAGTCACTCATTGTTATTTTTGGGGTTGTGGGTTGAAAAGCTTGAGAGCCACTGTTTTAGTACATAAACTAAAAATGAGAACTGTTGAAGCTGAAGCATTTAAAATAAATTTTATTTCATAAGGCTTTATTTTAAGAAAAAAAATATATATATAAAGCAAAAAAGTATATATATTGTTATAACAAACTAGCTCTTTTCACATACTGCAAATATGTAGGCAGTGGAGGCCAAGTGAGCTGTTTTGATGCATTTTGATTAGAATATAAATTAAACATTAAAATTTCATAAAAATAATATATGTTTATTTTAGGGAATGTGCAGGGTGGGTAGTTGTACAAACACTGATAGCACTCAGAGAGCACCTCCCTGCAGGCTCGAGTGTGCAAATATAAGTATACAAAACTTGAGGATGTGTTTCTGACATGATAAATTCCTCTTTTTTGGCATTTTGGCACAAGGTAGAAATAAGGGGTAAAAATCCCCTTAGTAAATGCCAGGACTGTTTGCACTACAGTGGCTGATGTTTGCCCCGAGAGCAGACATTCCCACTATGAGAGTGTGATTTACGTCCTCCCTGTGTGTACATTTTACCTCTGTTCTGTCCGATAGGCAGAAAAGAGGAAAACACATTTTTATGGGCTATTTTATTCTCTCAAAAAAACATGTTTTCTTTCACACATTCATTTCCAAAGATAAGTAAGTCTGGTATCTGTGTGGCCTTTTGACCTGGAGTTCCTGAAAAAATACAAGAAGTGCTTGATCTGACTAAAACCAATGGGAGTATCTTACATAGCCCGACAAAAAAACAAGCAGCTAGCACATTTTTGTGAAAATATTTTTTTCATCATAAATCAAAGGCGTGAAAATAATACACTGTAGGCAAAAACAGTTTTTCATGTACCTGTCAGTTTTGAGATTTAGGCCTTTTCATAGATTTTTTCAGCCTAATGTAAAGAAAACATAAAAAAAAAAACACTTTTGAATGTTTAATTTCTTACACTTTAATAATTTATGCCTGTTGATTTCAGATAGAATAGTAATTTTTAAAGGACTGGTTTCTCAAAATGATTTTCTTTAGCCATAAATCTCCACATTAACGGCACTTACATATACCAAACTTTACATTTGTGTTTATGTCAGCATTCTGAAGGAATTTATAGAAGGATATTTTTTTCCGCTAAATTTGTCTCATTATATACAACATTTATTCTACTTTTTCTGGCTGTTTTATTTTCTCAATTATGGAGTGAATTAAAAAATCCATCTAGAAAAAGCCTTTGACTCTAATATGTCAAAAAATGAAACAAGAATTTTAAAGTTTACCCAATGTTTAGATTTTTTTTTTTAGGTAGAAATGTATGCAAATTAGCACATAATTAATTTAATGATGCCTCATATTTAACTATTACATTTTCATTCAGTCGTTTATCAGATGCTTTTTTATAAAAGGATTCAGTGTAATGAGACAATACATGCATTGTGCTAATATTACAATATTTCTGACATTAATTAGAGAAATAGTAGGGAAGGATTAGGAAAAAAGTGAGAGTAAATAAATTGTATTATTATTTGTATAGGATATACTTTAATGTATATGGAAAAATATTAGTTTTAGCTGCATTTTAAATGTTGCCAGGGATTCAAAATCAAAAATTTTGCTAGCACACAATAATTTTTAGGTGATCAATTAATCCTGCTAGTTTATCCACTAATTTAATTTTTGTTTTTGTTTTGGTAATTTACAATCAAAGTTGGTTTATTTACTTACAAGTTTGGATGTTTGCATTCTCTGTTGCTGTCAGTTTGACATCTTCACCCACAATATTTGGCTCTTACCATTACTTTGCCATTGGGAATCATAAAAGAAAGTCCCACCCCCATACATAATAGGCTATATGCACACGGACTTTCAATTTTCAGCCAGCCAACCCCAGGGTTTCTGGTAAACTGTCTTTCTATTACAAAATTGCCATGCTTAAGATCTGATTTCTTAAAAAAAATCAGTGATCTCCACTGCCTGATAGATATATGATATAAAGTGGGTCTCAGATCAGACAAGAAGCACTGCATTAAATTCCATTTCCCCCCACCATGTCTCTAAAATATGACAGTTTATTTTATCCCAGTATTTTCAATGGAGTTTCTGTGCTAGCCTGCTGCTCCTGACGGCACTTGCCTTTACATGGACTTTCACCTCGATTAATGCTTGAACAACTAAATGAACACTTAAGTCTATTTAATTGAATGTATTGTAATTACATTACAACATTGATACTGTTTAAGGAACCTTATGAAATTCAAAATCGTCACATTAACCTTTCGATGTACGATTATCATTGGCTGAAAAACACTAGCTTTATAGCCCATTGGAAATACAACAACATACTGAAATAAAACTCGTAGACTCTTAAGGTAATGAATCAGCTGGGAAAGTACAGTGATACTATTTTTTTTTAGCTCATTCACCAGCATTGTCTTGCCTTAATTTATCATACTCCTTGTGCAATGAAACCCGGTCGAGCCTGTGATTCGAGTACGTGCTCTTTCAAGCGTCTTTTGGCGGCGTTTCTGAATGGAAAGCTTAGGAAATGGGATAATTCTTCGCATCGTTGCACACACAACCCAAAGCCCTGCATTCTTTAATCATAGATCGGTTAGTCTCCGTTCCAAGTATTAATGCCGTTCAAATAAAACAAACAGACCACTTCCAGGACACACAGAAACACACACACATGAGGGAGTGAAGTCATTGTAATTGTTTGGTCTGCCAAAGATGAAGTGAAGAAGAGCGGTATGTGACGTTAAGGCGTAGATCACAGCTGAAGTTTAAAACAGGCCTTGCATCAGAGCAACTCTGTTTAGACATCATCCCATAGTTATTCGGTGCTCCAGACACCTCACATAGCAGCAATTCCACCAGCAGATGGCTGAGTTTATTTCAGAGTCGCAGAGAAGCAATTCATCTTGCGTGTGATTCGAAGTCATTTACAGAAAATAAACTAGGAAGTCGTAGTCCATTAATAATCAGGATTAGGAAAGATTTCACATACCAAAGCGCATAAGTACATAACAACATAACATTTTTTTCAGAATTTGGGCATTTATTATATAATTAGACACACACGCGTACACACAATATTAATATTTTTAAACAATTTATTTATTTACCTTTATTTGTTTGTCTTTTTTGTTATTGCACTATATTATATTTACTTTTTCAGATATATTGCGCAAATAAATCTTTCTTTCATTTAAATTACTTTACGACCTGTCTGAAGTCCAGATTTGTTAAATGTTTTTATCAGTGAAACTTCTTATTATCCTGATCTTTATGTCAAGGTGTACTTAAATATGTATAAATGAAATGTTCCTTGGATAACTCTCATTTTCTCTCAGTTTTCAGCAAATGACCTGCACTAGGTCATCATGGGCCCTTTAATCATTTTCTCGTGTCCAAGACTTAAAGGAGATTTTATTCAAAATATGAGGGCATTAGAGGCTGGAAAAAACTGTTTCCGGGATCCAACTTTTTTCTGTAAAAGCTTGACTAGCTATTTTACTCACACTGCTTCATTGTTTGAGGAAAATATAAAGAAATAATCCCCAAAATGTCACTCCTGCCACACACAAACATCAATGAAAGCTCTGAAATATATTGGTACCTTATTCATATTGGTACCTTAAAGCAGGGGTTCCCAAACTTTTCAGCCCGCAATCCCCAAAATAACAATGCCAGTGACTTACGACCCCTATTTTTCTCGAAGGTGGTTATAAATACACAAATGTTGCACACACAACTATAGGCCTATATAAACATGAGCATGTTTATATAGGTCTATTATTATTATTATTATTATTATTATTATTATATTAAAATAAAGTTTTTCTGTGAAGCCCTGGGTTAAAACTCGGGATGTTATTCTGGATGAACTTTGACAAACAGATAAATGCAGTGGTTAAAGAGCCCCTATTATGGTTTTTTGAAAATGACCTTTCATGCAGTGTGTTACACAGCTCTAAGTGTATGAAAACATCCAGCTGAGGTTTAAATCTAAAAGTGCACCTGTTTAAAACTATTAATTCTTTAGCGAAATAGTTGACTCAGAGTCGAATAAATGAATCGAGTTGGGTTCAGATCTTTTGTTTGATCGCATCGATGTCGATACGGTACATCACCAAATATGTACTTCCAGTTCCGGTAAATTGTGAACGCGCTTTCACTTCAGACTCTAGCGGAGGTGCGGGGGATCACAGGACTGATTCGGCTGCGGGGAATAAAGGGTTAAAGTTCATTTTCACAACAGCACCACAGTACAGATATGGTTACTGAGAATGCGCGAGTGATTTAAAGAAAAATCGCACATTTCCAGAGTAAACCACAACATGGTCTAACACAAGAAATACATGGCCAGCAGGGGGCAGTTATGTAACATAGTGAGCATACTGAACTGATATACTGTAGCAGCCAGAGCACGTGATCTACCTGTAAGCGGTATGAAAAGCGGCATTCTTTAGGCAGCTGTGTGTGTTATCTTATACTATATAGTTAACTGTTTAAAATGTCAATTTTGGAGTGTCTATTTAGGCTAAGTGCAAATAGCGCACCTCGTTGGAATAAGCTAGTTGAGTGCTTCTCGCTATCGTCGTTTGATTGACAGAGACAACAAAACCAAAGAGCCCAACTGACAGCAGACAGTGAGTGGCGTAGCTTGTAAAGCGCCTGACAACTTGTCTTAAGGCGATCGATCATGAACCCGGTTCGAATCCAGCGTCTGATGAACACGTTCTTCTTTTTTCCCCCACTACATATTAGATTGGAAATACATTTATTTTTAATAGAAAGGAATAATTTTTTGTTTAAAAATTAAAATAAAGTAAATAAAATATATCAAAAAAGTCACAAGTGACTCATGGGTATTTAATAAGGATGATAAGAATAATAAATATTCTATAAACAGTTATTTTCCACCTGGTGTTAAATGTTAGCGACATCCTAATATAAATAATCTGTATTTACAATGTTAGTCGCCCTGCGTCACCCATATTCTTTGACCTGGCTCTGCTTAAAGAACATTTAATAAATGGCACATGCCCTAATAAAGGTGCCTCCTCCTCTGTAAAAAAGCACCTATTGCTTAGACAACTCTATATTTTTCTCTTAGCCAATAGTCGCCACCATATAAAATTATTATCATCTTTATATTTAAATTGTCTGAAAATGACATCACGTATTATTAAATAAAAAGCACACAGATTATCTTTCATTAGTTTGTTTTAACTAAACAGAATGCTGTAATTGGTCAAAAGCCAACCTAGTGCTGGGTTTGTTCCTGTCATTTTTCTGTTTTTGATACAATAACCTATGCTGCAACACTGGATTCGTCAGCTGTTTGCTATTGAAGGAGCAGCAGAGACTGTGGCACTTTGTCAGACTTTGACAGGGACATTATCATGAACTTTTACAGTTCAAATGGACCAGTTTCTTCTTCCTCCGAATCATAACATGTAAATGTAATTAAAATTGTTTCCTCGTTTTGTGTAGTTTACAAAATATGTGTTTAATTGTGTGTTATAAGTTGTAATGGCGGCGACGCAGTGGCGCAGTAGGTAGTGCTGTCGCCTCACAGCAAGAAGGTTGCTGGTTCGAGCCTCGGCTGGGTCAGTTGACGTTTCTGTGTGGAGTTTGCATGTTCTCCCTGCGTTCGCGTGGGTTTTCTCCGGGTGCTCCGGTTTCCCCCACAGTCCAAAAGGCGTGCGGTACAGGTGAATTGGGTAGGCTAAATTGTCCGTAGTGTATGAGTGTGTGGATGTTTCCCAGAGATGGGTTGCAGCTGGAAGGGCATCCGCTGCGTAAAAACCTGCTGGATAAGTTGGCAGTTCATTCCGCTGTGGCGACCCCAGATTAATAAAGGGACTAAGCCGAAAAGAAAATGAATGAATGAATGAAAGTTGTAATGGCCCTGTGCAGCTTGTAATCACGTATCAATTATAGAATAGTGCTTGTACTGTATCTCTCAGGTTAAATCTGTATGGGGCTGTTCACATATCGCATCCAAAACTACGTTAAAAGCGTGATGCGTGCTTCTTTCTTTACCGATTTTAAGTGCCTTTCTGAACTGGCGATCCTCTGCTGTTAGCCTTTGCTATGGCCACTATCAGCTGTTCCTCAAACGCGCGGTGCGGTCAATTTTCAAAATAGTTCACCTTTTGCCACTGTGTGGATTAATACTGAATGTGTGTCGTTGATATTACTTGGGGTTAAGAGTAGAGTATATGCTGGTGTTTAACTGCATTGCTTTATAGCATTCCTGCATTGGGATCTTACATACTTTCTGCTACTTCATACTGTAGCCATAGTGGGCATTTTTGTCTGTCTCGTGCTGAACGCAGTCGACCAATCGCAATAGACTGGGTCATCAGTCCAATCAGTGCAGATTAGCTTCTAAGGAGGGGTTTGGGAACAAATGAATTGCTGTACGAATCATATGGGAGTCGCTGGGATAATTAGGTAAAAATAAATGCATATTATAAGACAATGAAAGTGTTTTTTGACCTTGCACGCATATCAGCATGTTGTTGGAGACCCCTAAAACCAAAATATGACCTTTTTAAATGCAAAATAGATTGGACTATTGTAACTCATTATACTTTGGTATTAGTCAGAAAACCTTATCCCATTTACAATTAGTTCAAAATGCTGCTGCAAGGCTTTTAACAGGTACCAAGAAACATGACCACATTACACCAGTTTTATGCTCTTTGCACTGGTTGCCTGTGCACTATCGAGTCACTTTTAAAATACTTCTCTTGGTTTTTAAATCTCTAAATCTCTTCTGGCACCTTCTTATCTGTCAGACATGTTGACTGAACATCAGTCTGGTCAGTCTCTTCAGTCATCAAACCAGAGATTGTTATGTATCCCTAAGTCGAGGCTGAAATGCTGAGGTGACTGTGCCTTCCCAGTAGCTGGTCCTAGGTTGTGGAATGCTCTGCCCCTCTGTATAAGATCTGTTTTATCTTTCATTCTGTCTGTTTTTAAATCTAGGTTAAAAACGTACCTTTTGATTTGGCATTTTATCAATGAAAATTGTTTGTTTTAGCTATAATTTTATATATATTTTTTTTGTTGTGATGTGTATTGTGCAGTACATTGGTCAACCTCTGGTTGTGTTTAATAGTGCTATATAAATAAAATTGACATTGACATGTTGAAAACACAAAAATGCACCAGTCTAATAACCATATAATTGTTTATAGTCCTTTATTAATTTAATTTAATATTAACCTCAAATATCATACGTTTAATCTATTAGAGTGCCATAAAGGTTGTCAGAAATTTTAACATGGCTTCATAAAATCAATCTGCTGCAGCTGACACTATTGCTGTGTGGTTAATCTAAACACCCTAGGGGTTGAAATTCAAGGAAAATAAAAATTGAAAGGCTGATGCATTTTTATTTGTATGTTGTTGTTTCTTTAATATTACTATTAATTAGCTTCTGTGGGTTATGAATAAAATATGGTAATTTTAATATTTTAATAACATTTATTTGAGTTTTAGAAATCACCAAGCGACCCCTTGTCATTGTCCCGCGACCTCCACTTTGGAAACCACTACCTTAAAGGAACATTTTAGTACCTAAAGTGTACACATGATTACATAAAAAAGGCAAACGTGTACCTTTTGAGAAGTTACTGCCTCAATGACAGCTTTTCTACCATTTGTTTCTGAAAGTGCATGTCGTTGTATTTTGCATCTAGACATAACCTTTGCAATTAAAAGCCAACATTTTCCTAACTAACTTCAGATAAAGTCTATTTCTAATTTGACTTCAGAAGCCTCACAGGATGAACTGTGACAGCCAGCCAAACTCCAATAGCACATACTGTATTGAAAAATGTGAAAGAAAATAAACAAGTCCTGCATGCTGGAGGACAAACAGCCCCAGAATTCCAGAGCGATCTGGTGGAGCGTGTGGTCGGCGGACGCTCACAAAGAGCCCCTGTGTGTGTGAGGCTGCTGAAACGGGGCCTTACGGACATTCCAGCCGACATAAGAAGGCTTCTCTCTCCACAGCCGTTCCAGCGCCTGTTTTCGTAAGCTACTTTAGTATGTTTGCGCAACTGCTGTTGACCACTTTATTAAAAATACCTTTTGATGCTCTGGCTATGTCCAGCAGTGGGGTCGGCTCAAACTGGTTTGCGAGGAGAAACAACGCTTTGTGGCGAATGAACGAAGCGTCTGTAAATAGGCTCGGCTTGCAACTTCGGTATAAGCTCGGGAGTTTTTTTTTCACAATCTTTTCCTGTTTGCCTACACTCTCAGAAATAAAAGTACAAAAGCTGTCACTGGACCAGTGCTTTTTCAAAAGCTATAAATTTTTCATTTCAATCCTGAAACCTTCGTTCATCTTTGCAAAACAAAGGAAGATATTTTAGCTTCGAGCTCTCTCATCCTCCATAGATGGCAATGGTCGTGAGATGTTCAACGTCCAGAAAAGGAACCAAAAACATTGTCAAAACATCCCACGTGTCATCGTGGTTCAGCTATAGTCATAAGAAGCTCCATGAACACTTTTGTGTGGCAAAAACACTGTAAAAATGACTGTTCACTTTTGTCTCCTCTGTACGACGACTGTACGACATATTGCCATTAGAGTCAGCAGCACAAGCGACTGTTGTATTGCCTTTAGTAATTGCACACCCTAATCTGACAAGGAAGACGCTAGGTAAAAAAAAGTTGCTTTTACTTCTTTTTTGGCACACAAAAGTGTTCTGGGAGCTTCGTATGATACAGTTGAACCACTAAAGTTGCATGGAATGTTTTGACAATGTTTTGGAGGATGAGTGCGCTCTCAGATTTAATCTAAAATATATTAACTTGTGTTTCAAAGATGAACAAAGATCTCAGGGGTTTGGAACGAAATGAGGTTGTCCAGCAGGTAAACAACATCATAAGACGTCAGGTGACCAAAGTTCAATGTCTAGCCAGCATATAAGGACAACGTTATTATGATGTCCAATAACGACACCAAATGATGTTGATATTTGGTTGATTTTTAGGTTGTGCTGGGAAGTGACCAAAATCCAACGTCGAATCAAGATCTTAAACGTCATGTTGACGTCAAATACTGACATTTATTTGCCAAGTATGGCAACTAAAATCTAACGTCTTATAGACATCATAGTGGTAACGTCCACACAACGTCAAGCTGTAGCATCATTAGACGTTGATATTTGGTTGATTTTAGGTTGGACATTGACGTTGGGTTCTGACGTCAATCCGATTTACATTTCCAAACAAAATGCAGCGCCCCCATGACTTTATGGTATAACATCGATCTGATGTCATGTTGTCGTTCTGTGCCTGCTGGGTGAGTAATCAATAACAATTTATTTTTGGGTGAACTAAACCTTTAAAATGTCCATATTGGTATCTTAAAGGTGCATGATAGTACCCCAAGTACATAGATTAGTACCTAAAAAATACTAAAGTGAACATTTTGAGAAGATTAATGCTCCAATGACAGCTTTTGTAGCTTTATTTCTGACAGTGTGCAGGATGTAAGTTAGACGTACAGTGTTCACACACTCACCTGTGGAATTGACGCTTTATTCCACCTCACTTCCTCAGATGTGTATTTGTGATCTGTCTAACATGTCTGCATTTCTGTTCGTCTGTCTGGATGGAGGGTAGAGAGAGGGAAAACAACCACAAAACGGAAGCAGAGAAGCCTGCGTGAGTTAGGAGGCGTTACGTGACGAAAGTAACAGTAGGCCGTTAGTCAATAAATGCTATGCTGCGGGTCAATCTGTGTGTGTTTATGTGTGAGAGAATGAGTGTGTGTCCATCTGGGAACCATGAATATTTGTTATTAGAACAAGGCTCTTTGGAAAACTCAAGGGTCTTATTGTCTTTTTTTTTGACTTATCATTTATCCTGTAATCTGTTACTACAAATCTACAGTATATGTACGATATACATGGCTATGGAAATACAAATTGAAACGATTTACAATTTATTTGTAAGGGGAGAGTGGGGACAAAAGTAACACGGGAAAGAAACAGCAAAGTGTTTTTCTCAGAGCCTTGACTGCATGTATTTCCTAATTTTATCACTGTTTGGTCCAATTTTTGAGTGCTTAATATAAATACAGAAGAGGTACTTTTTTTTTCTAATTACAAGTTGGCTTTCTCTTTTTTTGTTTCACAGTGATGATCGGTCAAGGCGTTATTTAGTGCTATAACATATCCTTACGTTTGCCTTGTCTGAGCTTTCCAGTTTTTTTTTATTAAATTTGGGAAGAAATGACAGGAGTTTTGCAATTAAAATGTAGCTTTTCCCACTTCCAACTATGCTTTTTTTAAATTATTTAATTCAGATGTTTTATAAAATGAATAATTATGCAAGCTACTGATGACATTTCTTCCAAGTTAAAATAAGTAGATATAGAACACAATTGAACAGTTGGTCAAGATAATAAAAAAAGTGATGGGTGTCTTTTTGTTTGGAATAAGGTATTGTGCTTGATAAGAGATGTCTGATATATGTGAGAGGGAGATGCAAACAACTTCCTTCTGTTTGACTTAACCGGTCAGGACTTTGACCTCTGACCTCTGATCTTTTTGCACGTCAGTGGAACTACCTACAGTACATACAATACATACTACTTCTCAAACAGGCCTAGAATAGAATAGAATTTCAACAGAAACCAACTGTGACCAGAGCTTGAGCCACAACCCATAATGTGAAGTAATAAGCTCCATACATTTGTTGATTTTGTAAATGGCTGTAGTCTCACGCAATACTTGAGCCTCAGTCTCTGAAGTCATTCAGAAAACAACAAATATTACTTGGACATTTATGGCAAATGTAAAATATCAAGTATGTGTAATGAAATCAACTCAAAATATCAAACATCTTAATAAGATTATGCCTGTCACTATGCAACTGACACAGCCCTGCAGATTTGCTCTGAAAAAAAGTGCTGATGTGCAAAATTGGTGCAAAATAAGTGTAGTGTAGTGTGTTCCAGCCATGGTGACCAAGGCTATCTATAGGGTGGGGTATCGTTAGAATGGTATCAATTCCGATACTAATTTCGATTCAGATTGTCATTTTTGATTCCTATTGATTCACAGTTTCAGTTCTAATTCCAGCAAAAAAAAAATAAATAATAATAATAATTTAGGCCATGTTCACTTGGTATTCAGATGCGTTTTTGTCGTTCTGAATAGGTTACTTTGTGCATTAACTAATGAAATTGTAATTGATTTAATCCATTTTCTATTTATCTGGAATTAAAGTGATAGTTCACCCAAAAATATAAATGTACCACAAAAAACAAAGTTTTGAAAAATGTGATAAACATTGACATCTATAGTATTTGTTTATATGGAAGTGAATGGTTACAGGGTTTGCAATATTTTTCTAAACATCTTAATTTGGTGATTTTTGTATGACCTGGCCCGTTTAACCATTCCAAGTTTGAAAAGCCCAAAAGAATACACCATATCCTTATAATATAACACTACTCGGAGGCGGATTTAGTGATTTGGGGGCCCTAAGCAATTCCGGCTATGGGATCCAAAAGTTCTGAAATGCACCTTTTGCACTTTAACTTATTTTGCAGTTTTTTTTTCTTATATCACTCAATCACTCATTTTCTACATATTGCCTTAATGCAAAATAATAATAACAACAACAACATTTAAAGCATCTTGTAAAAATTTTAAATGATTTGTTTTCTTAAAATGAATTCACAACTAAAAAAATGATAAATAAACTATTTCTTTACCTAATTTGATTGCTGGACTTCTCCATGATTAAGGGTGGGGGATACATTTGCGCAGATGTAATAAACATTAAACATTTATTTTTTTAGACACTCATCATACAAAATATGATAGAAAATTATGTTACAGTATATATCATTTATAGGTATAATTTGTACTTCTAGGGATTTATTTGAGGGTCCACAGATTTTCTGGGGCCCTAAGCGGCCACTTATCTTGCTTATTGGTTAAATCGGCCCCTGACACTACTCCTTGTGTTTTATTAAAGAACTGTATTTGAAATGACATACAGTATGGCAAGTAAATTATGACAAAGATGAATATTCTCTTAAAAGCATATTCTCAATTACAGTAAGTGAGTGCTGTGTTTGTCCTCAGGTAAGTTAGTGGAAGCTTTAGATAGAGGCAGTTCTGACCATGATGGAGAACAGGAGAAGGAAAAGTGGTATTTGTTAATGTGTTTGTAGGCGCTGAACTCGGGGCGTTTGGGTCCTGGGTATGAAAGTGATATTGTCTGGAAGTGGAAAGTTAGCTGCTTTAGCACGGACAACTGTTTTGAGTTTCCACCATGCGATTTTAACAACAAACAGTGTCTGCTGACATGGTAACGTGGGCTGTAATGGTTTACTCTGGCAAAGCTGATGTCACTCGGTTGGCAGGGCAGATTATATTTACATCACTCATTTTCAACCATTTTTCTGTTTACCTTGACGTAATTTGGCATGATTCCTAATAGCACCATCCAGTCAGTCAGACACGAAATACACAAGCCATTTAACTTGGTTATACAAGAAAAATTCCAATGCAGAGTCCTCCAAATAAGATACAATGGAGTGATGCCTTCCAACATGTTTTTCTTTCCTTTCCTTTTCAGGACAGGCCTGTAGCCAGAAAGAAAAAGGACAGGTGAAAGGAAATGTTTGAAAGAAAGAAATAGATAGATAGATAGATAGATAGATAGATAGATAGATAGATAGATAGATAGATAGATAGATAGATAGATAGATAGATAGATAGATAGATAGATAGATAGCAATATTTATTTGTATATTTATTTATTTATTTTAGGTCAGTTGTCTCAAACTTAATTGCTGGAGGGCCACGGCTCTGCAGATTTTAGTTCCAACCAATTTCAAATCACAGCTGCTTAATAGTCTCTAGTAGTCTTGAACACCTTGATTAGTTGGATCAGCTGTGTTTGATTAGGGTTAAAGCAAAATTGTGCAGAGCTGCGACTCTCCAGGAATTTGAGACCTATGGTTTAGATGCAGTGTTACATGATAAACATTCACACATAGATTTTACTACTACTACTACTACTACTACTACTAATAATAATAATAATAATAACAAAACTATATCAAAAAATGTATTCGATTATTCCCCATCTAATTTGCCATGATTCGTAATAGCACCATCCAGTCAAACAGACACAAAATACACAAGCCATTTAACTTGGTTATACAAGAAAAATTCCAATGCAGAGTCCTCCAAATAAGATACAATGGAGTGATGCCTTCCAACATGTTTTTCTTTCCTTTCCTTTTCAGGACAAGCCTGTAGCCAGAAAGAAAAAGGACAGGTGAAAGGAAATATTTGAAAGAAAGAAATAACTAGATAGATAGATAGATAGATAGATAGATAGATAGATAGATAGATAGATAGATAGATAGATAGTTAGATAGATAGATAGATAGATAGATAGATAGATAGATAGATAGATAGATAGATAGATAGATAGATAGATAGATAGATAGATAGATTTATTTGTATATTTATTTATTTATTTTAGGTCAGTTGTCTCAAACTTAATTGCTGGAGGGCCACGGCTCTGCAGATTTTAGTTCCAACCAATTTTAAATCACAGCTGCTTAATAGTCTCTAGTAGTCTTGAACACCTTGATTAGCTGGATCAGCTGTGTTTGATTAGGGTTAAAGCTAAATTGTGCAGAGCTGCGATCCTCCAGGAATTTGAGACCTATGGTTTAGGTGCAGTGTTACATAATATACATTCACACATAGATTTTACTACTACTACTACTACTACTACTTCTACTTCTACTACTACTACTACTACTACTACTACTACTACTACTAACAATAATAATAATAATAAAAATTATAATAATAACAAAACTATATCAAAAAATGTATTTGATTATTCCCCATCTAATTTGCCATGATTCGTAATAGCACCATCCAGTTAAACAGACACGAAATACACAAGCCATTTAACTTGGTTATACAAGAAAAATTCCAACGCAAAGTCCTCCAAAAAAAATACAATGGAGCAATGCCTTCCAACATGTTTTTTTTTTTTTCGGGATAGGCCTGTATCCAGAAAGGAAAAGGACAGGTGAAAGGAAATGTTTGCCATCAGTTGTGTGCGTCACTAGCGTTGGCACCTCAAATGTTCCACATTCCTTGCAGACCTGAGAGGAATCCTGACCATCCCGAGGCCATGTTGCCAGACTTTAAAACCCTCGTCCTAAACTTAACTCAAAGCACCCCATTCTGCATACGCAAGGACTTGAGACCCAGAGCGAGAAGTGAACTGTACTTTTTTTTTTTTTAGCAGCACTCAAATATGCTCTTTCATGAGCAAACACAGCATCTGCACACATGAAGCTGTTACAACATGGACAAAGCGCAATTGCTCCAAAGTAAAGTTTGCATTGTGTGAAAGTGTGATGAATTTGACAGATCGTGTTGTGGTAGAGCTGCTTAATCCGAACTGGAGCTGTTTTATGAGACAGCAGAGGAATGTACGCTTCGAAGCAAGAGTTGTAGCTTTTTGGTTTGCAGTTATTTCCTTTCCCTCCGGATAAAGATAAATACAGAAATGTATTTCCCGTGGGCTGGCACAGGGTCTAAAAATATGACTGAACACTGTGGTACATTTGGCCCAGCTTTCAGTGGGATTCAGACAGGAATCAAGACAAATGAAACTCGGCTTGAGTACCGTTGAGTACAGTGTATAAGTTTTATATTTTCAGGTTTTCAGTTATGTATTTTTGTCATTGATATTATTCAATTAAATTCAATTCATCTTTATTTGTATAGCGCTTTTACAATGTGGATTGTGTCAAAGCAGCTTCACATAGAAGATTATAGTGAATTGAAACAGTGTCAGTTCAGTTTTCTGAGATTAAGTTCGGTTCAGTTTAGCTCCGTTCAGTGTGGGGTAAAATTCACTACTGAGAGTCCAAACACTGCAGAGCAATTCCATCGATGCGCAGCTCTACAGATCCCGAACCATGCAAGCCAGAGGCGACAGCGGCGAGGAAAAAACTATTAGTTAGATTTGTTTTTATATTTATGTTTTACATAATTCAGTGTCATGCTGTTTCATTTCATTAACTAGCAATTACATAATAGTTCAACAACATCAACGGCAAAACCAGTTTTACTGTATTTGATTACACTGTTTTAAGGTACAATCCAATTTAACAAACCATTAACTAAGAATATTAGCTTAATAAACTATTAATTAGCTGCTTATTGATTAGTTTGTGAGGAAGTAGTTGGCTTTAAATAATGAGTAGGATTAGGGATGTAGAATAAGATCATACTTTTTTACTGTAATGCAGTTAATATTCTTATACTAGCTGGTAATAAGAAGGCTCACTCGGAATCTGCGCACGCAGAAATCCGCAGATTTGTAGCCTATCATTGAGCCTATTTATTCACTTGTGTGTAAATTTATATTTCTTTAGTCTTTAAATTAATTTCAGTAATATTATTAACTAATATGAAAATGTTAATTTGATTATTTACAATTCAGTTTGTAAAGTAATATTACCTGCCTTTTATGTATATATATATATATATATATATTTTAGTAGATCATATGAGAGACTTTATATGAGAGATATTATATGAGAGACTTTGTTTACCAAAAAAGTGGATCTAATTAGATTTGCATAGTAAACATTAAATAAAAGTTACAAAGGTATTATTTTTTATTTCATATTTTAAGTTTGTTATGATACTCCTAAAATTATTCTGCATAAATCCGCAGATTTTTTTTTTACAAAATTCTGCGCAGAAATAGCAAAAAATGTCTGCAGATTCTGTCTGGCCCTGCTAACAAGTCATTAGTTAATAATATGAATTGTTACCCCATATTTCTATAAAACCAAACAATCAAGTAAATGGATCAAATGATTTGAACATATTTCAGATAGTAAGACCTGGCTAGGACCAGCTGAACCAGTCTAAACCAGTTAAATATCTTGGTATAGGATAGTATGTGTGTGTGTGAGTGTTTGTGAGTGTGTGTAAGTGCGAATCAGTGCATGTTTGGTTTTAGGTCTGTGGAGGGATATTTAGGTCAGTGTGGCCTCAGACTACAGTCATCTGGCTTAATTCTGATTGGTGACCTCAAATCAAGACTGAGAGACAAACAGCAAGGTTTTACCTCAGCGACAGCAGTTTGGAGCTGTGCTGCGTCTCGGAGCTTCTCATTCCAGAGTCATGCAATATTTAGACAAACTAGTCACGTATTACAAGCTTCTGATGATGCTCAATGGATATGAGATCTATTTAAAGCAAGCAAGCCTTAGTCAGTTGTCATTCAGGAATGAATTCCAATAATGCTTCGACTAGTTTGCAACATAGTTGACTGGAACATGACATATGGAATATCTTTATCTGGTTGTTCTGAGTTTGAGTTCTATTGTGTATTACCGTCATAGTAAAAAAGCACATGCGTTTGGGACAGAATGTACCAAAAGGAGCAGATGATTTTTGTCATTTACAAGCATACTTTAGCAAAGGGCTTTGAATGGAACGAAAAACTACTGGAAATGACGAGGATGTTACTTGCCAACTAATAAAAGGCAGACTTGTATGTCTGTCACTGCAGAAAACTAAAGTAGGACCATCTGATATTCGAATCAACTCACACATAAACTGCTAAGAATGTGTCATGAAAGTACAATGGTAGTTTGATAAATACCATAAATATCATAGTGCATCATGGATTTCTTTACCATGGTAAATTATATAGGATGGAGAAAGAAGGAAAGAAAGAAAGAAAGACAGATAGATAGATAGATAGATAGATAGATAGATAGATAGATAGATAGATAGATAGATAGATAGATAGATAGATAGATAGATAGATAGATAGATAGATAGATAGATAGATCATAGTGCTGAATAAGTCAATGATTAGCAACAACAATATTTATTTGTATATTTATATATTTACTTTCGGTGCAGCGTTACATAATAAACACTCAAGATTTTATACAACTACTACTAATAATAACAAAACTGTATTAAAAAAATATTCTATTATTCCTCATCTATTAAGTAGGATTTTTTCAGTTATTACAGTACTGAATAATTTAGTGATAAGAAACAAATTATAATATTATATTTTATATGACTAAAATGATAATTATCCATGGGTATATTGGTATAATTTACATGCCAGTATATCCAAATAATTATAACTCTAGTTTATTTGGCCTGCAGTCCTCAAAGGCAGAAAGCAGAAAAAGTGACTATTTGGTAGATAGGTCAAACCTGGGAAAAAGATTTTTGCGTAAATAGCACGTATAAATATTGAGTTTTTTGGCTTTCATTGGGAACATTTTTTTCCTGAAGGTCCTAAGTGTGTCTTTTTTTGCCTAGAGTAAAATACATGTAAGGGCAACGCAGTGGCGCAGTAGGTAGTGCTGTTGCCTCACAGCAAGAACGTCGCTGGGTCGTAGGTTCGAACCTCGGCTGGGCTGGGTCAGTTGGCGTTTCTGTGTGGAGTTTGCATGTTCTCCCTGCGTTTGCGTGGGTTTCCTCCGGGTGCTCCGGTTTCCCCCACAGTCCAAAGACATGCAGTACAGGTGAATTGGGTAAGCTAAATTGTCCATAGTGTATGAGTGTGAATGTGTGTGTGGAAGTTCCCAGAGATGGGTTGCGGCTGGAAGGGCATCCGCTGCGTAAAATCATGCTGAATAGGTTGGCGGTTCATTCCGCTGTGGCGACCCCGCAAGGGACTAAGCCGACAAGAAAATGAATGAATGAATGAAAATACATGTAATGGGTTCATACGGTCATGGAAAAACTGGAAAAGTCATGGAATTTTGACATGGCATTTTCCAGGCCTGGAAAAGTTTTGGAAAATCAGAAAAAACCCCAAAGTTTTAGAAAAGTCATGGAGAACCAATATCTGTATACTTGAATATGTTAGTTGTCTTTACTTCTTTTTCAACCCAGGCTCATTCTGAAAATGTATCGCTATATACATTTCTGGATAGCACCACATACCTGTACGTCCCAGGAGGTAAATTTTTTTGCAGTTTTTGTTTTCGCAAATCCACCAGAGGCCGCTGTCCTTTTTGAGATCTCAAATTTCTCTCGCGAGTGCCTTTCACGCTGGCGGTTTTCACGTAAATCCACCAGAGGCCATTGTCGACTGACTGACTGACGACTCGACCGATCCCCCCCACCAACCTCCTTCCCTAAACCCAACCAATAGTGTTTTCAAAAGCACAGATTGACCCACTCACCCACTTCCCTAAACCCAACCGACAGTTTTAAAAAGCAATCCAGAAAAAGACAAGCCCTCGTCTGAATTTGACCACATTTTACCACATTCTCACCGTGTTATTTACTTGATTATTTAATTTTTTGGCTTCTGTTTTTGTCCTACCCGCTTTCTGGAACCATTCTTCACTGGACTCAAACCCCCTTGTTGTGGTAAACTCTTCTTTGCATCTCAAGTCCGACGTACATGGAGAGCTACTGGACAAACTGGTAACAGCCGGAAAGCAGTCCACACAGAGGTAAGCAGTCAGCTGATAAGCGCAAAAAGAAACGGCGTCATACCGCCCCCGTAGTGTTCATTTTAAAGATGAAATGCAGCCAGCCATACGTACTTCTGGCTACATAATTCGCAATCTCGTTTTCAAAATGAGCCTATGTTGTTTTTTTGTCTGTCCTTGGCCAATCAAATACTCTCACATTATTAGTGTGGTGTAAGCATTATCTAAATAAATTTTACACAGATATGCTATATATATATCGTATAAATTATACGATATGCTGTAATAAATTTGAACATGCATTGTTTTTCTTTTACCACATATGTAGACATTGCATGAAACATTAGGTCATGAAAATTTACTTGAAAGTCTTGGAAAAATCATGGAAAGGTCATGGAATTTTAGCAGTAAAAACGTGTATGAACCCTGATCAATAGAAATGAGGGTGAAATTTTAAATATTCAAGGTGTATGCTATTTGCATTAAAGTGGTAGTTTACCCAAAAATGGACATTTACTCACCATTTTCTTTTTCTGCTGAACCTAAAAGAAGATATTTTGAACTAAAAACAAGTAACTATTGACATGGAAAGAAATACTATAGAAGTCAATGGTTACATGTTTCTAACATCAAAATAACTTCTATTGTGTTCAACAGAAAAAAGAAAAAAAAACTCAAACAGGTTTGGAACAAGTCAATGGTGAGTAACTGCATGAAAGAATTTTCATTTTTGGGTAAACCTTTTCAAAACGTTATTATTTAAAACACAATAAAAGACCATAAGGACACACACACGGGTTAATAGAATAACGTAATTTTAAATAATCGTTTTTTAATATTCTCCAAATCAGTCCAAAGTTTAAACATTCCTGTGACAGAAAGCAACCCCAAGTAATTTCCATCCTTGGCAAACACTGCCCTCTCCTGGCTATAGAGGGGATTAACAACATCTGAAAAACTGAAGCTGAACAGAAAGTCCTCAAATCTGATATCAGGTTGTCGGTATCCTCAGTGTTAACTTTAAGTGTATTATTAAAGAATTCCTCTATAATAATAAAAAAGTAACATGAAAGTATGTTTTGAGGCCAAACAATTGTTTAAAATACATTTTTAAAGTCAACGAGGCCATCAGTTTGTACATTATAAAATAAAATAAAAAATATGTATGTAATAAAAAGGTTATAATTTTCTAAAACTACATAAACCCAAACAGCCACGACTTTGTCAAAATGGGAAACTAAATCGACAGGAAGTGGCCTTGGCACTACAGGATGTGTCATCTTTCTCGTTATCCTGTCATATTCTCATCTGTCTGTGATGTTCCATGACAAGAATCGAAACCTCAGTTAAAGTTCGGCTCAGACTACTAGACTCCAAAACCTGACTCTTTCAACTAAGCCTCTCTACTTTATATAACCCAATCCGGGCCACAATGCAAACAATAACTCTACCACAAATACATGTTTAAAAAGTCTGTCCTTTAATCCTTGTTTCCTTACATTAGCTGAGATTTTGGACACCATCTAAGCATCTGCGGTTCCTGTGATGTGGCCAAACTGATGAAGATCTGTTTTCCACACACCAAAAGTCTGGAAAGTCTCCGTCACAAAACCTCTTTTCACGGCTCCGACTGACAACAAGAAGAAAAACTGCAGTCCTTAACCAATAGCTATTGTCCTTGTATTACATCAGTGACTTCCCCTCCTAAACTCTACAATGACCACAACCTCCTATAACGGCCCGTTAATGATTAAAACCCATGATGCTTGGCTGCTGTTTTCCATATGCCTATTATAATAGGACCAAACACACCAACATAAAAGACATGAGGTCAAACAAGCCCGGTCTTTTGAGGAATGAGTGAGATCATACTTCCCCTTCCTCTTAGGTTGACAAATGTGCTACAGTTTCAACACACTTCGTTAATGCCATTAAGTAAACAAGAGACAAATCTTACCGCTCTTTTGGCAGATCCTTGAGGAACATCTCAGGGCTGGTAGTACAGAGTCAGAAATGAGAGATTGAGGGAAGGAAAGCGTCCTGCGACATTCACAAGCACACATTGGCACATTTTCGCCGTGTTGGTGTGTGTGAGGGAGTCTGGAGGCCTTAACCAGAGATGTTCAATGTTGTACCAGTTACTCCCAGGCGGTAACAGTGGGCTTACAGTTCCCCGCTGTAACACTGGATAAATCTACCGCGAGCCTCCAGAACAATCACATCCCTTCAGCTTCATATTGAACTGTAAGGCATATTCTGAGTCTCTTTCACATACTGAATTATTATTGTTTTCATTTAGAGTGACTCAGACTAGGCAAATCTACTTTAAAAATCTTCTATTGTCTAGTTTTGGGCAGCTTGTGTCAAATGTAGCCTCAGTTTTCTGTTTTTATCTGAGTATCACCGGTGTATTCTTCTGCTTCAGGTTTTGTAGGTTGAGATGCTCTGTTGCAGACTTTGGTGGTTATTTGAGTTGCTGTTGCATCTCTATCAGCTGTACCAGTCTGGCTGTTCTCTGACCTCTGGCATCAACAAGGCATTGTTGCCCACAGAAGCACAGTACTTCACTCACTGGATATTTTTTGTGTTTGTGTGTGTCTATCTCTGGCCATTTTCAGTTTCAAAGAAGAGCTGTTAGGATTGTAATAATGTCAAAAAATGATGCTTTGAAAGTGCTCCATAAGAAATAATTAATCATCACCACAGGTGTAGATTATTTTTTAATAATTCAACTGACTGGGCTCGATTATTGGGCTTTTACTATGATTCTATTTCAAGACATTTGTCAGATTTTGTTTCTTAAACCTGTACAGAACAGGTTCAAGAATCTAAAAGGCTGGAAATGAAGAACTGGGGCTGGGCGATATAGCAAAAAGGCAAACTTGATATTTTTTTAGCCATATTGAACAATAACGCCAAATTTTGATATCAGTTGTGAATGCTTCCAGCTTTAAAAGTTATTATCTCAACAATGCCACAAAAATTAGAGGGTTCAATAAATTACAATTTATAATATTGTTTATTAACAAAAACAGATTACATGTTTGGCCTTAAATTAAAACAAATAGTAAAATAGATTTAAAAAGACTAATCTGGAGTTACGAGGTAAATTGAATGTGCAAAGCATGAACAATATACAGTACAACTTCCAGAAAATGACACAAATTGTAAAGCTTTAAAGGGCACCTAGTTTTTTTTTCCAAATTTAATATAAATCTTTTGTGTCTCCAGAATGTGTCTGTAAAGTTTCAGCTCAAAACACCCGTCAGATTTTTTATTATACCTTTCATAAGTTACTAATTTATAGCTTTGAGTATCAGGTAATGTTTTTTTGTGTACTGCGCCTTTAAGGCTAGTCCTTCACGCCCACCGTTTCCACGTGCCAGTCAGCGTGCCTTAATCTCCTCCGCCGTTAATATCCACTGCTTTATGTATATCTGTTATGTTAATGTACAAAATAAACCTGATTTAACGTCCACAAACCGGGATTGAAGCGTCTTCTGATATGCGGCTGTGTTGATGAAGTAAAGCTGAGGTAAATCGCTGTAATTCATTACACACATGCACTGTTTTAAAACATTTTAAACTTGTCAAACTCACTCTTGATCACATTTGATGATGAATGATGATCCTAGCGAACTGAACAGATCCTTTATTCCTGGTTGCTTTGCGCACGTCCTGTCTTGTTGATATGATTATAAGCATTACTATGGAGACATGTTAATAAGCAGCTGTCAATCAATTCGGTGAGCGGGGGGACCGCACTCCTACGTCAAGTTGCGGTCGGTCTCAAAACTCCTCCAATTGGTCCACCGTTTTTATGTTGTTAAATTGAAAAAAAAAAGGACTGAGTGTGTTTACAGTATATCACCCCAATATGACGGTATGTAAACTATACCTACACATATGTCAGCTTGAAAAGAAGATTTTTCACCATGGTGCCCTTTAAGGTTTTTTTTTTGGTTGATACATTTTTAGGTGATTGAATAGGTTGGTTGTGTTGCCAGACGTGGTTTCTTTTTACAAACCATTGACATACAGATCGCTTTAATCTGCTCCTTGTCACACTTCAAATAGCCAAACGACTTCCATATAACAGAATTAGTGCTGCATTTTTTTGTCAATAATTTCCTCATCTTTGGATAATAACTCAAGGTTAGTTTACTCATTTCCTCCACTCACATCATTTCTTTATTTTTGTCGTCTTGTCGAGTTTGTTAGCAAAGTGCACTAGGAAATGGTCTTTTGACTTCATGCTGATTGGTTGTTGTTGTTGCATATTGCTGCTGTGTGATTGGCTCTTAGATCAATATCGAGTAAAAATGTCATCATCGTTATCTAAATAAATTATCGCAATTCTATATGATATTGTTTATGGTTCAGCCCCATAAAGAGCCTTTAAGTCTAACCCATGGAACCATTAAAAGCACAATATAAGATTTCTTTTTCATTAAAAACAATGCTATTTTTTTCTCCTGACTCATGTACTTTATCCCAAATGTTTCAAATAATGTTCAAATCCAGACAAATAAGCTATTTTAACTAGTGACATACACCATGTCCTGTGTCGCAATGCTAATGGCGTCATACACCCTCAATTACCAAGTTTGTTTTTATAGAAAAAAGAAGATGCTTGACAGCTTTCGTGCCACATGACACTTGTTTCTCATCAGCAATTGCTTCAGTGGTTTCATTTTTCTTCAATGGATTTCAGGCTTACTCTGCTTCATACTACCATGACAATAATTATTTACTACCATACTACCTTCTTCGTAGGTTTTGAATACTTTAGCTCATCCATGAACATGATTTCTGTACAAGATTTTATAAAGATGACAACCCATGATTTCACACTTTATCATCAAACTATGCCTTTGTTTGTTGAGAACATGCACCCTCTAGTGGCAAAAATTACATGTTTAGACTTTAAACGATTCTTCAAGACGATGTACTGTACGTAGGTCTGTGTAAAAAAAAAACATTAAAATAAGAACTCTCTAATTGTATTCATTGTTATTATTTTTTGTAGAGATGGTTGTATGTGAAAATTCAAGTGAATCAGTAGTTTTTGAAGTACTCAGAAGTACCAGACCATCTACATTTACATCAATGCAAAGTTTAATCACCATTTTTTCCCATTCTGATCATCAAACTGAGATTCAGCAGATCACACACATCTACTTGTCTAAATGCTTTTAATTATATTCCTTAAAGGGTCACGAAACACCAAAACACATTTTTTGAGCTGTTGACAGTCATATATGTGTCCCACGCTGCTATAAACACTATTAGGACACATATATTGCACTAAAAAGTGAAAATTGGTTGTTTTTGCGTTATTTTGAGCAAATTCGTTCTCCCGGTTTGAAACAAATTTTTGAAGCTACGTCACGGCCATGAGATACTTAGGTGTAAATCCAGAGTGGAGAGTGGCTGTCTGTCTTTTCCAGAACATTCTGACGTATGTGGGTGTGCGGCATTAATTCATGACAAAGACGTGCTTCAAACCAATCAGCGCGCTCTATTGTGTATGACGTGAAACTTCATTAATATGCATGATAGCTCTGGAGACTGTTTACCTGTTTACACTGTACAGACGGAAGAGAGACGCCACGTTGTGTTACCAAAACAAGTGAAAGAACAAGAATTTGGAGACAAGAGTCATCGGTTTTGCGTTTATTAGTGTGCTGCAACAAGGTTTTGTTTTCATTTTCCCTCTATGAGAGAGCTGCTGGACTCACGTGTGGATTACAGTGCACGTGACACACGACAGAAATGCGTTTGTAAGGAACATTTTTTACCCGAGAGCTTTTCGCATCTGGAAATGGTGAAATCCGGATTTGTCGCTCGTCTCCTTTTTGTCCTGTCGCTACAGATTAGGTAAGTGTGTGCAATCAGTGCTCTTTGTTTAACCCAGATTACAAAGTTTGTTGTATCTTCAGCTAGTGCTCTTTCAGTTTTTAAAGACATACCTCAGTCAAAATGATTTAGTTACTAAGTTTACAGTATGTTAATATCACTGCAATATTACAGTACAATATTATAGACTGAAAGATCCGCTGTAAATGCTGCTCTCTGAGTGTAAACATATAAACACAATACTATTCCCGTCGTGCAGGATTTTCACCGCATTTTGTGACAGGATAGCCTATACAGACACGGCTTTTTGACGCTATGCGGAGGATTTTTTTTCTCTCATTCGCCATGCTGTATCAAATCAGCCTCTCTCTGTTTGTTTTGCCTGTGAAACTAAGCGCGCGCCCAAATGGAAACGCCCTTCTATGCATATCTTACCCTCTTTCCCTCCCCCGACACTCCCACACTCCCAGAGCTGGACACGCCCAACTTTCCTGAATTTTTTCAAAACAGAGGTGTGAAAACACCCTGCTGAGACAGGGGGTTTCGTGGCCCTTTAAGGCTTTGTGAAGTATCCAGAACATTTGTCATACAATATGTTTAAGAAATTTGCATAAAACAAACCTTAACATCACCCCCCCCCCCCAAAAAAAAACAAAAAAAAAAACAAAAAAAAAAAACAAACAAAACAAAAAGAACAGGCAAGCGAAATAAAAGAACCCAACAAACATGATTACCTAAGACACATCTGTAACAAAATGGCCAAGAGTCTGTCCTTTCATCAAACAAACTCCAGCCTTACATAAAAAGTCTCAGAATATTTATAAGAAATAAACATTTATTGCTTAAAAAGACATAGGCAGCATATAAAATGTAATGGTTTTGAATACAGTGCCAGCATTCATTTATGAAACACATTTAGCTTATAATGAGACAAACATACAGTTCACAGAGCTCTAGACGCCTTTGCTTGTGTTTAGACTTTGTAACTTTTAATAAAACAGTGCAATGAAGAAAAAATGTTCTGAAACATAGGCACCACTTCTGATGAAGTCTGCATAATAGTGCTTGTGGTTTTGTCCATACAATGAAAGTCAGTGGCATGCAAAACTACACTGGATCCCAACTGCTGTACTTTCATTGAAGGGACAAAATGCATAAAGTAACAGAATTTAAATTTTTGCGTGAACTATCCATTTAACCGTACCAAGAACATGATCTGCTGAATTGTAAGAGATGTGGTGAGATGATGGGCAGTGAGGCGTTTGTTAGAGAGCCACTAATCAATGTGTACTCCATGCGTAGTGCACTCCACTAGTATTGGCACCCTTGGTAAATATCAGTGAAGAAAGTTGAGGAAAAAAAGTCTTTATTTTTTTAAAACTTGTTTTAAGATTTCTTGCTCAAAATAAGCTCATGAAGATGGTTGAGTTTGTTTTATTTTGGAGGATGAAAGTATTTTTTCTTTCTTTAAACCCCTTTGTGGTCACCTCAAAATCAATTTGTGGTGATGTACTGTAGGCGATTGTAGTTTTGAAGACTTTGATCTCAAGACGCAACTAATGTCTGCAATTCTCTAGCTGCAGTCTCTATTCTTGAGGTTTTTTTGACTATCATCCTGAGAGTGTGTTTGGACAAGATAAACACATGTCCTTTTCCAGGTTGATTCATAAGACTTCCAGTTGATTGGTATTTAAAGATTGCCCCGATGGTAGAAAGGGGCATTTTCAATGGTTGGGTAAAACCTTACTTACAGAGGGTGTACATAAGACATCTTTATAATACATGCCATGATACGCCATGAATATGAATGAGATTTTATGCATGCTTATGACAACTGTCATTAAGTGCTATTTAGTTTATTTATGTCACTTTAAATGCAAAGATGACATTGTTTGAGATGTTTTTCTGACAACTTGACATAACCAAACCAGCCTGATCTCACAAGGAAATGTAAGTATTTTACGTTTTGTCAGTTTAGTGGCTAATTTGTACATTTTCGTACGACTGAACTGGTTTTAAAAAAGGAGGCGTGGCACCCAACCCCACCCCTAACCCCAACCGTCATTTGGTGATGAGCAAATCGTACAAATTCGTACAAATTAGATTGTACGAATTCATACGAATTAGCCATAAATCAAAAGTTACAAATTGCCGTGAGATTGCATTGAACCAAACACATCACAACCTGTGTTTATCTTTGTCATGACAACTTGATGTTATCAAGATAACATAATTTGTCATAAATCTTTCATAAACATTATTGTCATGAAGCCATTATAATTGCATCAGGAATATTTTTCTGATCTCTTTTTCAATGGAACAATCTGAATTTACCATTAAAATTTGTCATTAAAAGTTCCATTCGAATCAAATTCAATTTGTACCACTGTAGCTGAGTTCACAAAAAATATTGATGACACTGTTATACAATTCATGACAATTTTAGTGGCATCACAAAATGGCCGTAATGTTTATGACAGATTTATGACAAGTTATGTTGTCTTGATAATGTACATTTGTCATGACAAAGACATTTAAAACAACATCAAAATTGTATTTAAAATTACATAACTAAGTGTATGACACTTGTCATAAATTTGCATTAAATCTCATTCACAGTACCGCCGCTCCCTATACGCAGAGTACGCAGGCTGAGTAGGGCCTCAGCTCCGGAAGGGGGCACCATCTCGGACGGTTGCTCAAAAAAACAATATTAACATTTATTTAATAATATTAACATAAACTGAGTGTAAATAAAATGTATATTGATAATATGTTGTTAAATACATAAAAAAAAAAATTCATTTTATGACGAGCGCAAAAACAAACATGTGACGTAATTTTTTTCCGTGTACGCGCATAGACGCGTACGCGCGGCGCGGTCCGGTCCACTATCTGTGCGGCTGCTAGCAGCAAATATTTATAACTGATGCAAGTTGCAGCTCTATCCCCGGGAAGACAACAGCAGTCTGGAGCCGAGAAGAGAAAAAAAGTGCAAGATGAATCGCGTGCATCATTTTCAGGTAACTTACATGAATCTGGAAAACATATTTTTACTTGTTCACTAGTGAGGCTAACGTTTAAACTTCGCCACAACTGCACCAAATCTGCCTTATTTGTTGTTGTTTACGTTCAGTTTATTTGCTTTGCGGCTCTGCATTGTGCTTTAAACTATGTCAGGACATGTTTTATGACTTTTGGCGTTTGCCCCTCCTCCCTATGTTGCTGGTAAATACACAAACTCAATTCTTTTAATAACTTGTGCAATACTTTACAATTCTGTTTGCACCCCAGCTACATACACATGCACTGCACAATTATTTCAGTGTATGTATTATTTATTATTATATAGTTATTATATTATGTAATTATATAATTCTTTGCATTTGTTTATTGTTTTGTCTATTTCTATACATTTCGTATTGCTTCTGTTGTTATTACTTGTATCACTGCAATGACAATAAAGTCTCTTTAGTCTTTACATCGGTGGATTGGTGTGTTTTAGGCCTGTTTTTCATTATTGTACATTACTATATGAAATAACAAAACTGACTCATTCTGTAATTTCTGAAAGATCAATAATATAAAATATAATATTATATAAAAGCATGAATTCATTAATGATTATTTTTTCTAAATGTTAGAGTTTTTGTTTAAAACCCACTAATTTTAATACACTTTTTAATTCTTAAAAACCTCAAATGTCTTTGATTTATACTGACAGTGAGAGTCAGTGTTTGTCACCATAGATTATAATGCAAGTTAAATCCACATTTTGGTTTTAGTTTAGACACATTATGAAGAGTGCTTGACTAGCTCATTGTTTTAATGGTATGTCATGAGTTTTTCTCTAAATGACTAATTTCTTCTGTATTGTATATGGAGGTTCAATGCTGAAAATTGTCACAAAAGAAGATGAGGTGGCCTGATCCAGCACTGCTCCAGAGGCACCAGCAGCAGCACAGGTACAGACACAGAGGCAGGATGCAACCCTGAGGACCGCCCATCTCTACAGGTACAGAGAGGGTTTTATTCCTTACCTTTTGTAAAGTTTGAAATTGGGAATGCTTCTGCAGAAGACATGTCAGTGTTTACTTTAATGTAAACTATTATTTTGTAATCAGAATCAGAAAGAGCTTTATTGCCAGGTATGTTCACACAAACGAGGAATTTGTTTTGGTGACAGAGCTTCTACAGTGCAACAGAATTACAGACAGGACTAAAAAACAGATAATAAATATATTTTAAAAAGTGAATGCAAATATACAAATTGACAAGTGTATGTACAGCTATATTACTATATACAACATAATATGTGCAGCTGTTATGTGCAAATTGGCATGTAAAGTGTGTTGTTAAATAAGTGTATTTGTGTATAAAAAATGTAAATATTCGAATGTTTAAGTATAATTTTGAGTGTTTAAATGCACATTTATCCATATAAATAAATAAATACATCTTTAAATATATGTTTGTGTGTTTTTGTTCCTCTGTGGGGGCACCACAGTAAAATTTCGCATAGGGCACCCTTTTGGTCAGCAGCGGCCCTGCTCATTCATATTCATGACATGTGCTGTATCATGATTATAAAGACCCCATTACATGATCATATCACCCTATTTAGTGTTATCCAATTTTATCTTCATAGTCACTAAAGTGTACTAAAAATGTAAAATATAAATGAAAAATAAACTATATATATATGATAAATATTTACAAAAATATTTTGCTCATTAATTTATAGGGGTGCCAATAATTGTTAGCAACTATATTTGGTCAAACTTTATTTAGTTTACGACTTGTTTTGTTTTTGCTAATAGTTCATCTACAAAGATGAAAAGGTCAACCAATAAGACTTTAATAATTTTTTATGGCCTTCTTTGCTCTTATTTACCAAGGATGTCAATATTAACCTAGGACACTTTATAATGCCTGCATAAAAACAGTTGTGAACAGTGTTAAGTATAGTGATAAACTTGAATTAGATGGGCATGAGTGAATCACACTTTACTCTGCAGTGTCTACAAGGTGTAAATCTTGAGCTTCACTGTTGCCGGGGAACACCAGGCCTGATGGGAATTTGTTGTTTGCATGTTTATGAGTGTGGGATGACCTGCCAGCAGACATCAGAGGTGTAAACAGGTCTGTAGTATGAGCAAGAGACACGCGGTGAGCAGAAGAGCGAGGGAATGTTCATATTGAATGGCTGAGTCTCTCCTACAGGCCACGACAGCAGCGGACGTATGTTCTGACCTCAGCTCTGGAGGAGACACGATCATCCCCTGAATCTAACAGAGAACAACTTAAATCAAACACACACATATTTTGATATGGATAAGTTACATTAATCTATACTTCAGACATTTGTGGTTAGTAAGTTTTACTTTTCTCTCTTCTGCTCACCAAGGATGCATTTATTAACAATGACATGTCACTTTTTAAGGCTTTGACCAAGTGTGACGAGTTTTTATTAGATTTTCTATTCCATGCTGTTTTTTATAAGCAATATTTTTTTTCTTTACACAGTTGAAACACTTATAAATGATTGAAATAAAGTGCATTTCAGAAAGTCATTTAATATATTTTAGCATACTGTACCTTCTAATATTTATTCAAATTTATTTTGTGCTTCAACTAGTAGTAAAGAAAAAGGCAGAGATGATTGGATTTTGTATGCTTGCTCAGTGTTGCTCCTTTAACTGATGCAGCTATGAATTACATTTTAGTAAAATTAACACTTACATTTGCAAAATTTTCTGATAAAATAACCTAAATTTTAAAGTTGACACTTCAGTTTCATATTATAAGTAACAAAGCACAAACCTTATTGGAGTTATTAATTGATTTATTTGGCTTTTTAGAACACATTTGGCCTTGAAACTTAACCTCCACTGTATTAACAATCTCCTTTTTATCAGACAATTTTACTCACACAATAAATCTCCACTGACTGCAAACTGTATGTTTAACATACCTTCAGTATCTAAAAAATTACTTATTTTGTACTATGCTTCATCCACGTCAGTAGGTGTCAGTACTCAGTCCAATATGTCTCATATACAGTAATATACAAAACAAGTGGTAACACTTTAGTTTAAGTAACAATTCACAGCATTTACTACAGGCTTATTAGCCACCTGCTTTTAAGAAATTAACTGTTTAAAATGTATGATCTTATTTTACATTCCTAATCCCACCCAATACCTAAACCCGAATATTACATCAAAGCCTATTGAAGGCAAGCCTGAAATCATTAGCCTAAAAAGCTAAACGGCTAATGCTAATACTGTCTCTATGGCAGTGTGCAGGAAAGGAGACTAAAAGCCGTCATTTGATTAGCTAAGACATACTTCACATGACCAAGTTAGCATTACAGGCTTTCCAATGTTAAGTACAGCAATACTTGCATCTCCATAGTAAGAAAATCTCTGACTACCTTACTGACTATTAATAAGCAGCTAATTAGTAGTTTATTGAGCTAAAAGTCTTAGTTAACTGTTTGTTAATAGCATGAATTGTACATTAAAATAAAGCGTGACCAAAAAATTTAAGAAAAAGTTTGAGGTTGAGGCATAAATCAAAATCACTCACCGACCACTCATCCTGTCCAATCTTAGAGCACCGGACGTTCATGGGGAGTTTCCGTACAATGTCATTGAATGATTTTCCTTTCTTCCTCGTCCACTTGTATTTGTCCATGGCTTCCGTGAAGGATAGATTACTGTATTTTTTTGGACTCTTAATCACAAATGGCCAAGTTCTTCAAAGAGCAAAAGAGATGGTTTAGTACATTTGTTCGTAAATCTCAACCTTGCATATAAAGTAATAATAATAGAAATGCACCAATGTATCAGCCGATAATCAATATAGGTCAAAACCAACCCAGGCTCATTCTGAAAAATGTACCTTTATATACATTTGATCGCCAAATACATCCCAGGAGCTACGTTTTTTTTGCCGTTTTTGCATCTCAAATTTCTCTCGTGAGTGCCATTCGCACCTGCTGTTCTCACGTAAATCCATCAGAGGCCGCTGTTGACTGAGTGTTTGACTGACTGAATGACTCACTGACTGACTGATCGACTGACCAACCCTCCTCCTTCCCTAAACCCAACCAATAGTGTTTTCAAAAGCACCGATTGACCCACCCACCCACTTCCCTAAACCCAACCGACAGTTTTAAAAAGCAAGCCAGAAAAAGAAAAGCCCTCACCTGATTTTTACCACATTTTCAGACTTTACTACATTCTCACCCTGTTATTTACTTGTTTATTTTTTGGATTCTGTTTTCGCCTTACCTGCTTTCTGGAACTATTCTTTACGGGACTCGAATCTCATCGTCGTGTTAAACTTCTCTCTGCATCTCAAGTCCGCCGACGTACATGGTGAGCTAACTGGACAAACTGGTAACAGCGGGAAAGCCATCCATATGGAGGTAAGCGGTCAGCTGGTAAGCACGAAAAGGAACGGCGTTATACTGCCGCATAGTGTTCGTTTTAAAGACGAAATGCAGCCATACGTACTTCTGGCTACATAATTCATGATCTCCAGAAACGTATATAGGGCTATGTATTCAGAATGAGCCTATGTTGGTCAAAACAGCTGATGGTCAGGAGCGACTGTTATTGGCTGAGATATATTTACTATTAGTGCATCTCAATCTAAATTTGCCAGATTTAATTCAGTCATTTGTTCACCACTAGTGTCTTTCCACATGATCTCACGAGGAATCATACTTTATGTATTTTTAGAAAATTAGCTAAGTTAGACAAAACCATGTGATTTTTAAAAGGAGTCATGCCCCCAAATCCCACCCCTAAACCCAACCGTCATTGAAGGGTAATCAAATGTACTGTACGAATGAAATTGTACCAATTCATACTGTTCAAATTAGCCATTAAAATGAGATTGTGTTGGTCTTTCTGATACAGTTTTCCATACAGTAACAAGAAACACCATTAAGGCTTCATAAAGGACAGAAAAGCACCTTTAAAGTATTACAAAATATCACACAATTCCACACCGGCATCATTTTCTAAAAAAACAAAAAAACAAAAAACAAAACATTTTTTATATTTTTACTGAATGTATGAGGTCACTTTCTCTTAAATTAATACAGATGTACAAACTAAGTAGCATCTGTGAAAGGTTAAGTTTAAGAAAGTTCTATTCTCTTATAAAATAAATGTGTCTTGGTCTGTCAATTTGCTTTTATTACACTAACTAATTTAATAAATCTATGCATATAAAAGAAATCAATTTTCTTTTAAATGTGCATATTCCAACTCATATCAGTATTTTAAAACTGAATAAATTATTTTCAGCATTTTTGTTTCTGAATTGTTTGCTATTTACTAGCAAAGAACCCCACTTGTGCAGTTAATTTGAAAATATGTTTATACGTGATATAATTACAACACTGTTTAATACCTATACCCCATAAGACATACAGTATTTATTTGATATATATTCTCTCCCTGATTTGCGATACTCATGCAGGACGCTTTATAGATGTGTGTGCGATCGAAAGACAGAGGGCGCTTGGGGCAGAGCTTTGAAACGAAATCTGTTTGGAGTTGCCAGGTCTATCCCTTTTCAATCCCTCCTAATTCCAGCATCTGAGCACAATACTGCTCCGAGCCTCAGGGGGTCGAATAAACACACTACACCAGCAGGGTCCTTCAGATGTTCCTCATTGTAGACACACACATACATACACACGCACCCACGTCCATCCAAAACACACATTCACTCGCTCACACGCGAAATCACAAACAAACATGTGCGGACATAACAAACCACACAGCTCTCGTTCTCTATACAAACCAGTGTAAGGAATCTATACAAATCATCAGCGCTCACATAATCTAAAGTCGACTACTAGCAGCTGCTCTTGAGGTGTACAACTCTTTTTAAAAAGTCTTCTGATTTCTATCACTGCTGTGATAATATCTTGAAAAGCTACTTTCACTTAAAACTAGCCAATAAGTATTGTTGAAGAAAGGAATATATATATATTTTTTATAATTTTTCTCTTTTTTACTTTTCATTAAACAATTGTATTTGTATCGTTTAAAGGTGCTGTATGTAAGTTTTTGATTCTTCTAAAGCATAAAAATACCATAATATGTTTGCAGATATTTAAGAAACATCCCAAGTGAACATACTTGTTTAACTGAAAAACAATGCTGAAGTCAGATATTCTGCTTTGAAAATGTTTTTTTCCGTGCCGGAACGCTGTCTTTGTTTAGGTAAAGTTAACCTGCAGAATGCCAGTTTAGCCAATTATAATTCAGCACTCCGGGTTGCCTTGTTGGAAAACAGCGTATTTCATTCATTCATTCAGAAAGGCTCTGAAAGCATGCGCCCGTGACCGGAATGGACAGTATCAGACGTCGAAATGAGACAGATTCAGTTCCACATGAGGTTATTAATTAGCAAATGATATAAATATTACGAACGTAAACATTAGGTGAGCAGGTTACATTGTAATATCGTGTCCTAACAACACGCAAACAGCAGTTTGACTCTTTGCACCAGACGAAACACGACAAAAATGTAAATACAGCCTTTCAGAAGCACAGAATAAGCACTCACTCATGAAACGGTAAGCTTTAGAATCCATTCAAACTCACATTGTTAGCATTTAGCACTGAATAAAACACACGAGGCTTACCTGAGGTGCACTGTCATAGGTTTCACATGTTGAGCTGTGAGAAATAGAAACCGTTTCTAATATCTCAATTCGAGGTGTTGGTTAGAACTAAAACTCCTTTTGATATGGAACATAATTCCTTCTATCGCGTGTCGTTGATTTTATTTAGAACACGGTTTAAATCACTCGCTCCTGTACTCAATCTCTGGCATCCCACGCGTGTGTTTATTTTGATCTAGGAGTGCAATACCCAGTTCAACCACTGGGTGTCAAACTTACATACTGCACCTTTAAAGGTGATATATTAACCAAACTTCTTCTCGAGAGTGATATGCCTGGCATCGATGGATTTGCTCTTCAGTGTTGGGACTCTCAGCAGTGAAAATTAAACCACACTGAACTAAACTAAACTTAAACTCTGAAAACTAGACTGATATTGTTTCAATTTACTATAATCTTCCATGTTAAGCTGCTTTGACACAATCTACATTGTAAAAGCGCCAAAGAAATGAAGATGAATGGAATTGAACTGCATACTAATGAAGCATTTTTGCAGAAGTAGATTAAAATTAACTTGAGCTCTGCAGCGAAACTTGCTGTTAGCAGAGATGGGTTGAAACTGTGCATTTGAGGAAGTCTTATGCTTTTAATGTTGTGCAGAGAATTTGTAGAAAAAGAGCACGTATGTATGGGTGCGGCCAATGGAGAACTGGAGAATGATTGACAAGTGACGAAATTTCACTGAACTCCACCTGTTAACATCCGCTGTGTATAAAAGCTCGAATCAGGAAATGAAAGTTGTTGCGCACCTCCTGAATGTAATTCTTGCATTGCATTGGGGATATCAGAATTCTGTGAATCGAATTATTCATTTGTATCCAATCAATTACTAATATTTTTGACATTGAAGAAAACCTTCTCCTGACCTTTTTATCGAACACGCATAGAATTGAATAGATATTCCAACAGTATTCTTATCCTTTCTAGATGACTGTTAGAGAGCAAGATTATTATAGTTTTGCATTTAAATGAGTTTTTATTATGATAATATTTTAAAATTGATTGTAAATTGGCGGCGCGGTGGCTCAGTGGTTAGCAAAGTTGCCTCACAGCAAGAAGGTCGCTGGTGCGAGCCCCAGCTGGCTTAGTTGGCGTATCTGTGTGGAGTTTGCATGTTCTCCTCGTGTTCACATGGGTTTTCTCCGGGTGCTTTGGTTTCCCCCACAGTCCAAAGACATGCGCTATAGGTGAATTGAGTAAGCTAAATTGGCCATAGTGTATGTGTGTGAATGCAAGAGTGTGTATGGATGTTTCCTAATGCTGTTCATTAAGGCGGTTTATTAATAAAGGCACAAATAAATAATAACCTGATAATAAAGGAACTAAGCTGAAGGAAAATGAAGGAATGATTGTAAATTTCAGTTTAGTCCCGTTTGTTTCATTAATGGTTTTGTCAGTTTTAGTCTACTTTTGATTTTGTGAACACATTTTTATTTAGTTTTTATGAATTTAGTTTCAGTTTTAGTAGTTAAAGAGTTAACAGAACACATCAAGTGTCCACCAAAGCAAAGTGTGGCGTTTGCACAGCTTAAAATAAAATAATTGTTAGAACAAACACTGAACCCAAAACTGTACAAATACAAAAAATACAAGTAAAATTTACTGTATGAAGAATTATGACAAACTTCTTTGTCAAAGATAATTAATGTAGTTAAACATGCCTAGTTTACATTTTTTGGCAAATGAGAAAAAGTTAGAACACATGTTTTTGTTTAAAAAGAAGTTTAATCTTGTGCTATACTGATGTGTTTGGCTGCGAAAGAGTCATCTGCTGTTATCTCTCTAAACAGTTGCAGGGCAGATTTTCCACTACAGTGCTTATGAATATTTTGCATTTATTATTATTATTATTATTATTATATTTTCAGTGATAGTTGTTAGTTTCAGTTAGTTTTTGTTTTCATTTATTGTGAAATTTGTATCTTCTTTCAGTTAATTAAAATGTTATTTAACCAATAGTTTTAAGTTACTAAAATAACCTTCCTAGAGAGCCACCATGTTTGAATATGTCACTAAATCAAAGAGTGATGCTATGATGCCCATAAATGATGTTTACACCCAAGGATAAGCTTTAGCATGATTAAAATCCCTGAAACTGGATGCACTGATATGATAGCATCTGTCAGATGGCCTGAAACTGAGAGTGTCAGTGTTTCATTTTTAGCTCTCTCTCTCTTTTTCAGCTCTGAACTGTGAGACAAAGAATTTTTACAATGGCCATTCCAGATGTTCTAGTGGATCGGACAAACAATTTGTACTCTGTGATGGAAGCAAGATGGCGCGTCTTCTTGTAAAGTGCTTGTGGTGACATGACAGCCAGAATATTTGGATGTGAAATGTGTTGCTCACACTTTATTTTAGGGTACAATTCTTGCTATTAAGAAACCATTAACTATGAATTTTGCCTCAAACTCCTAATTTGATGCTTATTAATAGTTATTAAGGTAGTGGTTGGGTTAAGGTATTAGGTAGGATTAGGAATGCAGATTAAGATCATGGAAAATATGTATTAATATGTACTAATAAACAATGAATATCTTAAGAATAGGCAGGTCACAATATAAGCCACTAGTTATTAGTGAAAATTGGTAGTTTAACTATACCAAACATTTATCCTGATAATCATGAGGCAGGTCATCAGTCAATTGCTGTTAAGTTATTATAGGTCTGTTAAAGTGACGCCAGTCTTACTGAACTAAGAAGGTCTCTTTGGTGTACTGTAGTTCTCCTATTTCAAAGTTGTTCAGTTTAAATGGACTGTTTGCCCTTAAGCTTTCTTTACATTGTTTCCCTTCCTATTGTCTGGTTCTGCTTTATAATCTACTGTATGTCCCACAAATCTTATTTAATTATTTTTATATGAGTTGCTTTATGCTAATAACCTGCCTTTTTACAGCTCAAACATTTACTTTAACATTTTATTCTTGACCTGAACACTGACCTGTGCCATTTGCACAATGTTTAGGTTTCCATAATATGAAAAAAAAATACCTTTGAGCTATAATAAAGTATAATACACAGTATACAGTTTTAATTATTGGCCATCCTGTGATATTTTACCTATTTTTAAAATATTTTCCAAGTAATGTTTAACAGAGCAAGGACATATGCACAGTATTTCCTCTAATATTTGTACTTCCGCAGAAAGTTGTATTTATTTTTATTATTATTGTTTTATTTTATATTAGTTTAGTTTGATTGGATACAGAACATTAAACTAAGTAACCTGGTTAAACATTTAAATTGTAATTCGAGCTGAATGAAAATTCTGTCATCATTTACTCATCTTCCACTTGCTTTGCACTTGGTTTCTTTCTTCTGTTATGCACTCACCAGCCACTTTATTAGGTACACCTGTCCAACTGCTTGTTAACGCAAATCTCTAATCAGCCAACCACATGGCAGCAACTCGGTGCATGTAGACATGGTCAAGATGATCTGCTGCAGTTCAAACCAAGCATCAGAATGGGGGAGAAAAGTGATTTAAGTGACATTCAATGTGGCATGGTTGTTGGTGCCAGCCGGGCTGGTATGAGTATTTCAGAAACTGCTGATCTACTGATTTTTCATGCACAACCATCTCTAGGGTTTACAGAGAATGATCCAAAAAAGAGAAAATATACAGTGAGCGGCAGTTCTGTAAGCGCAAGTGCCTTGTTGATGCCAGAGGTTAGAGGAGAATGGCCAGACTGGTTCGAGCTGATAGAAAGGCAATATTAACTCAAATAATCACTTGTTGTAACCGAGATATGCAAAAGAGCATCTCTGAGCGCACAACACGTCCAACCTTGAGGCAGATGGGTTACAGCAGCAGGGTCAGAATTTGGCTTCAACAACATGAAAGCATGGATCCATCCTGCCTTGTATCAACGGTTCAGGCTGCTGGTGGTGTAATAGTGTGGGGGATATTTTCTTGGCACATTTTAGGCCCATTAGTACCAATTGAGCATCGTGTCAACGCCACAGCCTACCTGAGAATTGTTGCTGACCATGTCCATCCCTTTATGACCACAGAATCATCTCAGACTGGTTTCTTGAACATGAGAATGAGTTCACTGTACTCAAATGGCCTCCACAGTCACGAGAATTCAATCCAATAGAGCACCTTTGGGATTTGGTGGAACGGGAGATTCCGACAAATCTGCAGAAGCTGCGTGATGCTATAATGTCAATATGGAACAAAATCTTCTAAGGAATATTACCAGTACCTTGTTGAATCTATGTCATGAAGGATTAAGGCAGTTCTAAAGGCAAAAGGGGGTTCAACCCAGTACTACTAAGGTGTACCTAATAAAGTGGCCGGTGAGCGTATAATGAAGGTTTGAAAGCCAACTTCCATAGTATATTTTTGTTTCTACTATAAATATAAATGGCTGCTTTTTTCCCCAATCATTCTTTAAAATATCTTCTTTTGGGTTCAACAGAAGAAAGAAACTCATAAAGCTTTGAAACCACTTGAGTGTGAGTATTTTTAGAATGGGTTAACTATCTCTTTAAGAAAGTGATTTTTTTTGGTTCAAAGAAATGCACAATACAGACCGAAAAGCAGATCAAACTTTCAGGCTTTCACTCAGATGTATAACATTTCAGGATGTTTACTGTAGGTGACTGCATTATTGCATCATAAATCACTTCAAGTTGCAGCACGTTTCAGATGAATAAAAAACACACAACTTTGTATCCAATATGGCAAGCATTAAGTCATGCTTCAGTGCCATTTTTGATAAATGTATTTCTTCATCATTATGAGGTTAATATGTGTATAAAAGCCACTAACAAAGCAGCTGAAGTAGTTTTTCAGACTTACGTAACAGGCTCCTGGATCTCTTTAACCCCAATGAATTTGAGCTGGCCGGTGATTTCTGGTAAACTCTCGCACCTGGCGAGGTTAACCCGGGGATAGTACAGCAGATACGACAAACACATCTCGTCCCGTGTACTGAGACCTCCCTGTAGAAACATTACTTGGGTCAAGACCTTGAAATACTACACTGACATAATGCATCCAAAGCACTATTACAGCCAGAGGCCTGTGACAAATTATGCCCAATAGTGAGCAAAGCTGGGCTGACACGACACGCACAGAGCAGCAAACATATCTTGATCTCTCTAATATGAATCCAAAACACCAGTGATTTGGCCTCGATGTTTATGGATTGTGGACTGTCTACAGAGAAAAAAGGCAGCCTATCAGCTCACTGGCTGCATGTGTACAGGCAAACGTCAGCAGCTGGATCCTTCTTCATAGACCTGCAGCTGTTTGCAGACACATTGTTTAGCCAAGAGCTCACAGACTGGCTGGGAAAAAAAAAAGAAAAACTGTTGTTCAGATTTAAAGCCGAGTATCTAATAGAGCTGTTACATTTATAGTCCTAAATCCTGAAAAATAATGAAGATTTTAGAGTGCTGTTGTCTAGTTTTAGAATTTTGGTCCAAGTGAAGATCCAATTAGATAAATTAGGACTATAATTGTCCTTACTTACACATAAAACATACATTTTTTTTTAAAACGCAGCAAACAGTTTCAGGGCTCTAAATGAACTTTTTTACTTGGTAGCACCGGTGCTCCCAACTTCAAAAATGTAGGAGCACCAGAAAAAATTAAGGAGCACCCACCAAAAATGAATGAGCACCACTGCAAATTGTATATTAAGGGATCTATTGTATTTAAAAACAACATCAATCAGGACTAACAAAACCCAGAAACACCTATCTAACTAATTCTGTGATGACATTGATATCTGTGCAATAATTCCAAAATGAATGTCTAATAATTATAAAATATTATTTATGATAATGATGATGATGTCAATAGTACTTACAATGAATAACATTTCTCAATATCATACTGCCCTGAATGTGCTTGAATGCGAGTTATGTACTGTAAAAGGTCCTGCTGTTACTTTATGAAAAATAAATTTATGGTTTGCATCAAACAATAATGAAGCATTGCAGTAAGAAATATTTATTTTGCACTATTGTTTTTATATGCATGTCAATTTAATAAATAATATTTCAAAACAAACGTAAGATTATAATGAATCATTCAATCCAATGCTGAAAGCTGCAAAGCCAACGATATCTCACGGCCAATTCGTAACTTTTTGATTAGTGGCTAATTCGAATGAATTCGTACGATCTAATTTGTACAAATTAGTACGATTTGCCCATCACCCAATGACGGTTGGGGTTATGGGTGGGGTTGGGTGCCATGCCTCCTTTTTAAAATCGAATTTTTTCGTACGACTGAACTCGTACGAATTCGTACGAATTAGCCACTAAACTGACAAAACATAAAATACTTACGTTTCCTCGTGAGATCAGGCTGGCAAAGCAGTCATCAGTAAATAGAAAAATAATATACATCTCAAGAAAGAATTAACCAAGTCTCACTTCTACCACTCTTTAAAATTTTGGTTTCGGTTTGTGTCATTTTATATGCTCCGTCTCATTATGCGCTGATTTTCGTTTTTCTGTGTATGTGGGAAAAAAACAGGTGAGTCAGCCAGCCCAATATATGAGCGGGGCAGAGCAGGATTCTCGTGATGACCACCGGCGCAAATACCGTTCTTTGTTATGAGCTGCAGATTCAGTTTAAACTTAGTAAAGGCGAGCTTCTTTGGCGTTGATGTGTACAGTGTTAGATTTTACATTTAGCGGACATTTGCACTGATCACGCAGTGAATGCAACGCATCGAGATTCAGGCACCTTCTCCGAAAACCCTCGATTTATCTTGGATGGCGCCCTTATAAGCTCCCTGTTATATGACAGCGGAAAGCCTTGAGTGATTGACTGCTAATATGAACCAATATAGCGGCAGGGAAGCCCGATTCAGCACCTTTTTAGAAAAAATTTAAACAAGTTCCACTACAACCATTATATGCAGTCTCACAAATGCCCCCAAATATATTATGAGGTCGTATAGATTACATTTCGGGCGCATATGCGACCAAAACGGTCGCAATTTCGAGCTCTGAGTTTCAAACGTTCATAGTTAAAATACTAGTTAAACCTGAAAAATAATTTACATTTTAGTGCTGTCGAATAGTTTTGATCGATCAATCAATCAATCAATCAATCAATCAATCAAAACTATTCGACAGTGCTCTAAAATGTAAATCAATCAATCAATCAATCAATCAATCAATCAATCAATCAATCAATCAATCAATCAATCAATCAATCAATCAACATTCAACTTTTTTATATAGCATTAAAGCACTGTAAAAAAGTAAGGATATAATCAAAACAAGAATGTCAACAAAACATTAAAACATTGCAGTCCTTTTTTAGACAAAAAACGTTTTCAAACAGTTCAAACATGCTGAACAAGTTCAAAGTGGTGGTCTAGAGTACATTTTTAAGGCTCGGTTACATTTATAAGATGCAAAGCAATGTGTGCTCATGTTTCATTTGTAAAAAATCACATTATTTTTTCATATATCTTCTACTTAGCTAACATGAAAATGACTGTCATATTTCTTAGTTCCTCTGAAAGGGCTGCCCTCACGAGGCTCTGATTGGTCAGCTAACATAATGTGCTGTGATTTGTGGATCGGCTCGACGTCACCAGGAAGCGTCACTTCCCGTCACTACCACACACTGCAATTGCTGTGTAAATACTGTCATTCAGAGCCATATCAGTTGGAGCCTGAATCAGACAGAAAATGACACGGAGGACACAGCTGAACATTACGCCTGCTCTCTAAAATAAAATCTGACAAGTCTCTTTCACATATATTCGAAATAAGCATGTGCAAGTACTATGAAACATTCACATATCTTTTGTGAATTTGTTATTTGAGATTTAGAACGCAGGGAAAGCGGTCACATAGAGAGACACTGCAGCGTTGGTGAAGATTGTGTGTGTTTACAGGGGTTTGACGGATAAATATGAAATTGTAGCTAAATTGTTAATGTTGCCAAACAGCATTTCCCATTGTTTACATACTTGTTTATGTCCTTGCTACGACATACCGTTAACGCTAGAAACTGTGCCTGTAGTTGAACAATTTTACACATAAAACTACTTACAGGTTGCGGAGTTGCTCCTTCTTTTAGGAGTTTTTAGCCGAATCCAGCACTGAACTGGGAGAGATTCTGAAAGCTGTCCTTTGTCAAATGCTAGCTATATATATTTTTTATAATTCTCTGGAACATAATTAAAATAAACTGTAAGCACTTCTCTCTTTCTGTCATGTGCTTTGTAAGCCCAAATACAGAAACAGAAGTAGCTCTGTGGAAATAGCAGAGTTTTGACGCATTTTAGCTTTCTCTGCTATAACATTACAGAACATCTAGCCACAACCCTTCGCTGCGTCGGGTGTATGCGCATAAACTGAAGGGATATATGGATAAACCTGGATATTTTTTTTTGTAGTCCCCAAACTTCGTTCGCTGTAGGCTTTGCTAAGCTAACTCTGTAAAAGCCAATGTCTCTGTTTGCACTGAACTTTAAGGGTCTTACATTCTGAGATGTTGTTTATGTTCACACAGCTACATTACACATGAACTAAAGTTTAAAATATGATATCATATTGGACCACCCCTTTAAGATACTCTGTGATTTATAAGGACTGTTTACAAAAAATTTTGTCTTTATATTCTCAACCTCATCCACCAGTTTTCTATTTAATAATTAATAATATTTGAAAAATTTATGACACGAACAGAAAATAGTAATATTTTGTCTAACTGTTTTTCTGGCAATTGAAGTGTTTGCGGTTATTTTTATATTGTGAAATTTCATTTCATTGCCTTTAGGAATAAGAGAGAATAATGCAATTTCAATGATTTATTAGATGTTTTTTTGGAAGCAATGTGGTTTTAGTACAGTTGTCGTACAGTAAGTTGGTCATCAAAATGTGAATTGTAAAAATTTTACAATAATTATATAACATATAACATTATATAGCAGTATTATAGTATTAGGGGCATTAAAGATCAAGACTTATAAAGACCATACTGTAAATCATGTACAGTATGAACAACAGCTCTATAACATTTGACTAAACATTTGGCTAATTCAGGATTTGTCATCATTAACTGCTTGTTGATTTAACCTCATGATAAAAGAAATTGTCAAAATAAAATAAAATAAAATTGTCAAAAAAAGCTTTTAAAAATATTTTATCTTACCCAAGTCATGTTCATTCTGCCTTTAGTGTTGTATCTACATTCAGTGATTAAGGAATCCCCCTGGTGACAGAAAAACATGTCTGTTATTTAGATTTATATAAAAAAAACATGTCTATTATGTTTACTGTTGGCAGGCCAAACAGAATAAGCCATTGACAATCACTTGAGTATAAACCGTTAAAACCCACTGATTGTTATCAGAGAACAGGAAAACAAGTCAGAACTCACACATGAGGCACACCTCTCGCCTGTGGGCCTTGTTAAATAGACACCAGTCTCACACATACACAATATTGTACCACTCAGAACAACACAAATCACTAAATATATATGTTTGTTTAAAATGAATTTTGATCATGATATGGATAAATGCTTCTGGTTAGACATTAATTAATTAAGGTTAATTAATTTAAATGAATTAAAAAATATGCTTGAATTACTTATTTAACAACCCATAAAGACTTTAGGCTACTAAATTATTTGTTCTTGTGTTTGTTGATTGTGGTTGTCACTCACGTGAATTACTGAACTGTGTTTACACATCATGATTAAGCACTAAAAGGTCAATTAAAAGCTGAAACCAAATTTAGCTGCATTGACAACAAGGCCTATTTGAAGCATTTGGTGATTTGCTCTATTTCAATCACTACCATAGTCCATAGATCAGTTAAACTTTATCCCAGCACTTCTGATGAAATATTTTGATACTATATGGCTGAAAACCTAAATAATTCATTCATAACTGTACGTCCACAGCTCTTACTGGATCAAAAACTGATTTGAATATACTGCTGCGATCGTACATGCCAAAGATTTAAAAGACATGGCTGAATCATTTTCATTTAGGAATGAGACTGAGTGGGTGTTTGAATCGAGATGGCAATCTTTTAACGGTTAATCATGCAGCTCTACCCTCAGGTGGCTGAGACACTGGAGCAGATAATGATAATTGCTCTATTATTTACTCCTAAAACACTACCAATCCCTCAGCTATAAACTCTGAGCCAGTGTAACAGTGTAAATACTTCAGTTGAAGTAAACGGCATATTTAATTTGACCCAAATGGGATAAAAGCACAGTCTGTTCAATATATAGCCATGTCTAAAAGTAATAATCCATGTTTTCATTGCTTGGAAATTTGTAGCAACACATTTTGTTTAACCACAACTGACACCCAGGTACAAGCCGTAGAACAGCCTGTACTTCATCCCTCAATTTCATTCCGCTTCCTTTATTTTTCCATGACTTTTCCAGACCTGGAATTGAATTTCCCTGGTATTCACACAGGTTTGCTTGAATCACTCTATCATCTGGTATCTGATGATTAATGCAACACATCAATTTCACCCTCAGATGGAGCAACGCAGACTGAAATGGACACTGACAGGCAAGATGAGTCTCTCCCGGCTGAGCGGCTGGAACTCCTGGAAGTTGAAATCAAACTGATCATCTGAGGCCAGTGGCTGGAGCTCGAGCTGCTGCCGGAAGTGTCTGGCTCTGATAGCCCGTCCTGCCAGGTGAGCGTGGAGTAGAACCGCAAACACATGAACTCCGCTGGGCATCTCGCTGTCTAATGACTTACAGGAAGAGAGATACACATGGGTTTTTATGAGTTGAGAAACTTGCAATCTTTTCAAAGTTGGGAAAAATGCATATTTCTGAAAAAGAAAAACATAACCTTTAAAAAGGATATATATTAGGAAATGAATACTAATTTAGCATGCATTAAATTGACTCTTAAAAATACTTTTATTATAATATAGAAGATTTAAATCTAAATAAGTGCTTCACTTCATGGTAAAATAAATCTGTTAATTAACCGTTTGCCTTATTTGTGATTTCTTAATTACATTTTTGAATGCATGATGGAATATTGATTTCTACTTTATCAACTTATATATACTATATATATAAAACTTTACAGTTTAGCAAAGTGACTTGCATCTCATTAACCAGTTTTTGTAGCATAATTTACACATCCAACAACATTTTGTTTTAGAGATTAAGGTCCCATAATACGGAAGTCCTTGAAATAACAAAAATTTGTTCAATCTACATCAATCATACATCATTATATTCATGTATATGATTATATATCATTATTTACAATAATATTACCTCACCTGTTACCATTTTATAGCATAGGCTCTAAAGCATAGGCAAAATAAGGGCGGAGGCCAGCTAGTGAAGTGCTGTGCAGGTAAACTTCACTCCTCTGACCTCTAAAAGGTGCTCTAGCAACAGACGCTAGAGGCCATTAGCTTCCTTGTTAGAGCAACCAACTCCTGTGCGGAGAGTCACCGGTTCGATCCCAGCTCGGAGTGGGTTGGTTAATATAGAACTGGCGGCATTACATTGGCAGTGTCTTGTAAGGCATGTATACTAATGACAAAATAAATATTTGTACACTGATCTGCTCTATAAATGCATTTTCTGTATGATTCAAATGATTTCAATCATTTTTATGATCAAAATCACTGTGTTTTGCTTATCTCCTGTTCAATTACAAAGTAGGAAGCGAGCTGAGGCAGCACTGAGCTGTGCCTCACGGCAGATTGCGCAATCCCCATCCGCCGTGGTGCTGTGAGTCGCTTGTTATAGTTGTCTGTAGCATTAAGCTTGGTGTTTTTGGGAGGCATATTTAATCTTCCTTGGCCCTATATGTACCTGCCATGTGTATAGAAAGAATGCTGATATGATATATGAAACACAATCGGTAGTTGGCAAATATATCGGGTGGATTTGTTTGTAAATCTGACTTTTGACTTTAAAAGAGTGAGTGCCTCACCAGACACAAACTTCACCACATGTCACTGGCCATGATGACCCGGATGGGAGTGAGGTTTAGGGGGGTGAGTGTAGCAGAGACCAGCTAGTGAAGTGCTGTGCAGGTAAACCTCACTCCTCTGACCTCTAAAATGTGCTCTAGCGACAGATGCTAGAGGCCCTGGTCTTTAGTCCCTTGCTAGAGCAACCGACTCCCATGCGGGAGAGTCGCCGGTTCTTGCTTTTTCTTTAATGCGTCCTTTCCGCAAGTTGTTTACAATTACTTTAAAAAGTGAATCCCTGCAAATAATGCAACATGAAACTACCATATACAAGTCAGAAAAACAATTTTTTGTAAACTCAAGAAAATAACTTTTATGTCGAAATAATGAGAAAATTAAGTCATGATCATGAGAAAACAAGAAAGAAAAATATAATAATTCATGGCCTCTAAGGACTTCCATACCCATAATGTAAATTAAATATAAATAAAATAAATGGAAAACCAATAAATCAGAAACTATGGGGGACTGTTGACTGTAGGTCTATCAGTATAAGTCTACAGTATTTACATTTATTGGTAACTTCATTAATAAGTCTAGCTGTAAAATATGGAAAAGATATCATTATAGTAAATTAATATGTTCATAATTTAAAGGTGCTGTATGTAAGTTTTTGACTCTTCTAAAGCATAAAAATAGCATAATATGTGGGCAGATATTTAAGAAACATCCCAAAGGAACATACTTGTTTAACTGAAAAACAATGCTGAAGTCAGATATTCTGCTTTGAAAATGGGTTTTCCGTGCCGGAACGCTGTCTTTGTTTAGGTCAATTTCATATGCACGATGCCAGTTTAGCCAATTATATTTTAGCACCCTGGGTTGCCTTGTTGGAAAACAGCGTATTTCATTCATTCATTCAGAAAGACTCTGAAAGCATGCGTCCGTGACTGAAAAGAACAGTATGGGAGACAGATTCAGTTCCACATGAGGTTATTAATTAGCAAATTACATAAATATTACGAACGTAAACATTAGGTGAGCAGGTTACATTGTAACCGCGTGTCCTAACAACACGCTGTGACGAGAGAGGCAGTGATCAGCTATTTGGCTGTTTGCACCAGACGAAACACGACAGAAATTTAAATACAGCCTTTCAGAAGCACAGAATATGCACTTACTCACGGTTTAGAATCTATTTAATACATGTTAACCCACTTTAACATCATTAAATGTAGATGCTGAATCACTCATATGTGTTTAGTTCTAAAGTTCAATTTCAGACGCTTTATTGTATTTTCCAGATCTGAGGTGAACTTTCTGCTTTCAGTATATGGAAACAAATGCCATGTAAAATGCATTCAAACTAGCATTGTTAGCATTTAGCACTGAATAAAGCACACAAGGCTTACCTGAGGTGATCTAGCTGTCATAGGTTTCTGTTGTTCAGCTGTGAGAAATAGAAGCCATTTCTAATATATCAATTCGAGGTGTTGGTTAGGACAAAAACTCCTTTTAATATGGAAAATATTCCCTCTATCGCGTGTCGTTGCTTTTATTTAGAACACAGTTTAAATCACTCGCTCCTGTACTCAATCTGGCATCCCAGCGTACTTTTATTATGATCCAGGAGTGCAATACCTAGTTCAACCACTGGGTGTCAAACTTACATACTGCACCTTTAAAGGAAGATACATTATATAAATGGCACAGAGAAACAACTTTATTGGAATTATTTTCAGAATAATTTATTCTAACCAGACTAACCTGATAACCATTAACCAGAATCTAATTGACTTTAATGAACTCAAGCATCAACAGCAACAAACTATAAACAGAATGTTATCGCCCATTCTTCTGCATACTATTATATTTTTCATCGTTTTAGTTATCAATCTTAATGTTAAGATTATTTTTTTTATCAAAAGTACACTTTTATAATGGTAGTGCAGCTACCAAATCTGATGTTATAAATTGAGTGTAACCACAATACACAATCCCACCTCCTGAAGACACTCCTGTGTGCAGTGTCCTTCTGTAATGTAATCCGTCATGCCTGGAGGCAGCATGTGGTAGAGACTGACCCAAACTCCTGTCTCGATGACTCCAGCATCGTAGCGCCTCAGGCTGGGGCTGTAGTACAATCGCAGACCTGAACTGTCCACTATCCCTGTGGAAAGACCAAAACTCAGAGCAGCTCAAGCTCATTACTGACTGGCTGACTATAACTGTAATATATACCACTGAGACTATACTGATTATTTTATGAGCAGATACATAAAATATAATAACCAACTCAAAAAAGCCACAGAAAATAACCGTAATGTTCTGTAGTTGTGTTTTATATCACTTGGCTTTATGCTGCTGTCATGTGTTATTGAAATTATCATGCTGTAAATATAGGTTTTTGAAGTTGTACTAGGAAACTCTGAGATAATTTTGACATCTGAGCTTTTAATTTGGGTGGGCCGTAAAGTTTAAACCTGAAGGACAAAACAAAATAGGAGACATCCTGCTGTAGTGATTGTTTTTTTTATTATTTTATTTTTTTATCACAACAGCAATGTTGCCTTTCATTAAAGTATTGCATATTTACACTCTAAAATGGGTGTTTCAGTTTAATGTTCGGTAAAATGTGAACAAACCCAACAGGTGGGTTAGTTTTTTAAATGAAATCTTTAACTCAACAACTTTTGGTTAAAACAACCTATCATTTTTTAGATCTTTGTAAGGGTCAGGGCACTGGCCAACTCAATCCACAGACAAATGAGACACAACTGTTTTGTGTGGGGAAAGAAGAAAGTTCTGCATATATTACAAGAATTACTGAACATACAGAAGTAATATAATTCCTGGTGGATCAACACTGATCTTTAAGTTGTGTGCTTCTATTCTAATGCAAATAATAAAGGCAAGGGTTGTCAATCTGAGAGATTAAACCAAAGCAAGCAAGAACAGTCCCTGACGGATCTTTACCCCCTTTTCCTAACCTACTACCCAGCACCTAATAGTTCAGATGATGTTGGAAAACACTGCATCATCATCACCATCATATTAGGTTTCAGATTTAGACACATTTTTGCAAAATTCCCTAAGTACTTCACCCCTCAGGAAAAAAAAAGAAAAAAGAAACATAATTATTAAAAAAAAAATGTCTGATGGTAAATCATACTAAACGTTTAGTATTGTAGGTCTGTTAGGATTACCTAAATGATTTACATTTGCTAAATGCCAGAATAACGAGAGACTTTTTTTTTTTGAGAATTGTTTATTAATTTCTAGACAGTCAAAAGTTTACATACATTTCCTTGGTATTTTTTTTTTAGCTTTGCTGTTAAACTTTATAAGTTTGGTCAAATGTTTTGGGTATCTTTCCACAAGCTTCTCACAATAGTTTGAAGGAGTTTTGGCCCATTCCTCCTGACAGAATTGGTGTAACTGAGTCAGATTTGTAGGCTGTCTTGCTCGCACAACCTTTTTCAACTCTGCCCACAAATTTTCTATAGGATTGAGCTCAGGGCTTTGTGATGGCCACTCCAAAACTCACTCTGTTGTCCTTTAAAGCACATTTTAACAAATTTGGCAGTATGCTTAGGTCATGGTCTGTTTGGAAGACCCATTTGTGGCCAAATTTAAAATTCCTGGCTGATGTCTTGAGATGTTGCTTCAGTATTTCTACATAATGTTCTTTCTTCATGATGCCATCTATGCTGTGAAGTGGACCAGTCCCTCCTGCAGCAAAACAGCCCACCACATGATGCTGCCGCCCCCATACTTCACAGTTGGCATGCTGTTCCTAAGCTTGTAAGCTTTCCCCTTTGTCCTCCAAATGTAACACTGGTCATTATGGCCAAACAGTTCAATCTTAGTTCCATCAGACCACAGGCCATGTCTCCCAAAATTATTCTTTTCCCCAGTGTAATTAAGCAAATTGTAATCTGGCTTTTTTGTTGATTCTGGCTTGTTGATTTTCCCAAGTTGTCACACAAGGAAGCAGTGGGTTTGAGGTTCTCCTTAAATACTATTCTCCAGTTGTGCCTCCAATTAACTCAAATGTTGTCAATTAGTCAATCAGAAACTTCCAAAACCTTGACACCATCATCTGAGCTTTTTCAGAGGCATAATAATCTTATTGTATGTAAACTTGACTTTCAAGAATTGTTATAACAATTTCTCAAAAAATATCTCCCTCTATCATTATTCTGCTATTAAGCATAACAGAAACACATTCGATAGTTATAACTTGCCTAAAAGAGAAAAAGTTTAGTCACATTAACAACTGACTTTTTTTTTTAATATGGTTATGTACGTTTTTATACAGTATATGTAAACTTCTGGTTTTAACTGTAAATACAGCATGTACACTTACTGTTAGTCTGCTCACTTTGCGACATTCATTTGTGACCCTGTCAATTATTGATTTGAAAGCTGAATAAAGAAGAATTCCATTAATGTATGACTTGCTAATATAGGGCTTTATTTGGGCTGAGATAAAACTATTTGAAAATATTCAAGTCTAAGGTTTCAAACAAAAAAAAAATTTAAATACTGAGAAAATAACCTTTAAAGCTGTACAAAAAAGTTATTGGCAATGTGCATAACTAATCAAAAAGATTGTATATGTGTACAGAAGGAAATTTACAAAACTGTCTTAGATAAACTTTACTTAATAGTTAGCATAAGCAAATAGATCACTTTGACTCATACCGTACATAAGACTGGTATTCATTTATCCCCACATAGGGGCATAAATTACAAAGTAAAATGGAGCCCCAGATGTCCTTTAGCTGTAGTAGAGCAGCATGTAATGCCACTGTGAAGATTATCTCAAACATGTGTGGTGTACAGTATGTTTAGTTTGAGCTCATTTGAATTAAGAATAGCTGTTCAAATTAAATATGTGTGATATACCATAATTGTTAAAGTTTGATGAAGTTTACTAGAGAAGATGTACAGTATGTATGATAACAGACATGTTGGTATTAATTTTAATCACAATTCATTGACAGACAGTTTTGGTATAATTCATTTGACATAGAGTAATTTGGTGATTTGACATTGGCCATTTGGATGCAGGAGTCAGTTGTTTTTTGTTGTATAGTGCGTCATAGTGAATGACAACCAACACCATGTCTGGCATGCTTCACAATGTCTTGATGGAATGACTAGAATGTTAAGTGTTTTTTCTCAGTTCTCCAACATGTGTTCTGTCAAATCTGTGATGTTTAGCAATAGGAGCACAGAAGCTCTTCTATACATGGCTTTCAAACATGGTGAAGTTAAATGATAGTTAGACAAAGATATTGGTGTAGCCAGGTGGAATTATGCAATGAAATGTCCACTTTTTGTTTTTTGGAGGATTTTATGATGATGACAAGACACCCAAAACACACCATGTAGACAGTTTGTTCATGCTTCTGTTTACAGTTATTAGTTCATATTATTGACACAATCACACACAGAGTTTGAAATAACGACTGGTTAAAATTGCAATGTGCAATTTAACATATTTCTTCTCCACACCAACAATTTGCATAATCACACATTGACACATTGACAATCTCAAAGAGGTAGTATCATGTGCTGTAAACCAACTCTTATTAATAATTATGAATTAATTAATTAATTAATTAATTAATTCATTCATTCATTCATTTTCTTTTTGGCTTAGTTCCTTTTATTAATCAGGGGTCGCAACAGCGGAATGAACCAACTTATCCAGCACATGTTTTAAGCAGCAGATACCCTTCCAGCTGCAACCCAACACTGGGTAACACCCATACACTCTCTTTCACACACATACACTACAGCCCATTTAGCTTATTCAATTCACCTAGAGCGCATGTTTTTGGACTTGTGGGGGAAAACGGGCACCCGGAGGAAACCCACGCAAACACGAGGAGAACATGCAAACTGCACACAGAAATGCCAACTGACCCAGCCCGGACTCGAATCAGTGACCTTCTTGCTGTGAGGTGATCGTGCTACCCACTGTGCCACCGTGACGCCCTAAACCAAACTCGACGCAAGTTATTTTATTAAAGCTTATGAGGGCACATGAAATTAAACAATGTTTCATCCTTTAAAATCAACCAAAGACTCACAGCACCTTTAAACCAATGCAGTCAGGTGTCTAGACCAAAAAAACCCCCAAAGAATAAAGTGACTGAAAAATTTTTCAGTGTTGCTTGGCATTGACAATGATCAACATGTAAGCAAAACACTTGCTTTTTTTTCTCAGTAAATTGCTTAAATAAATCTTACTTGTGTTCGTTTGATTTTTTTTAAGTGTGTAACTCTTTTCAGTTGCTTTATCCATCATAAATAAATTTATAAGTCATAATGAATTCCATAAAAAATGTAGCACTTTATTTTACAGTCCATTTTTATGTGTACCTATCATAGCCATTGCCCAAACTGTTTAACAACTATGTGCCATCCCTAAAACTATACCTGAACCTATTGTAACCTATTGTAGTTATATAACTTATGGCTTTCTTATGTAAGCACACAGAAAGTACACCCACTGTAAAATAATGTGCAACGAAAATAAGATTTGTCCATGTTGATTTCATTGTGACTTTAAACTGATCAAGTGCTATTATATTAATTCTAATGATCTAAATTATGTACGAAGTGGATTGAACATAAAACAAGCAAGTTGTCCCCAAAAATCTCAAGAATTCGCTTTTTAAGTGTGATGTCACGCAAAGCAGCTTTCGGGTCCAAGCGCTCTATCAAACTGTATATGAAGACTCATCAAATGGTAATAATCAGTGGTGTAGTCGGGGCTATACGCACGTATACTCAGTATGCCTACTTTTTTCCATGAGCTGTTTGAGTATTACGACTTCTGAGGATTATTAATTGCGTATACCCTCTGTATACTCCAACGCAATCTCACGGCAATTCGTAACTTTTTAATTTAGTGGCTAATTCGTATAAATTCGTACGATCTAATTCATACAAATTAGTATAATTTGCTCATCACCCAATGACGGTTGGGGTTAGGGGTGGGGTTGGGTGCCACGCCTCCTTTTTAAAATCGTACATTTTCGTACGACTGAACTCGTACGAATTAGCCACTAAACTGACAAAACGTAAAATACTTACGTTTCCTCGTGAGATCAGACTGGTATGCTCACTTGTTTTGCTGATTAAACTTCCCTAATTTATGTGTATTTGTGTCCCCTTTAACTGTATACCAAATGTTTTTTTGAAAACCTAAAACCTTGTCTTTTTTTAATTCTGTTTAACACAGAAGATATTTTGAAGGAAACTGGACACCTGTAACCATTGACTTCCGTAGTATTTGTTTTTCCTTTTGTGGAAGTCAATAGGTAACTCATGTTAAATAAATAAATAAATAAATAAATAAATAAATAAATAAATAAATAAATAAATAAATATTGCTAATGAATTAGTTTCGTCATTACTTTTAAAATTTGGGTGTGTGGGTAATAGTACACCACTTTTTTTTTTTTTAGGACTACACCACTGGTAATAATAAACATTTACAAAGCGGTGTAATACTTTCGAAAATCACATTCACAATATATATATATATATATATATATATATCCATGCCTAATATCCGATGGCCCAGAAAGTGATACATTTTTTATAAATTGTTACAATTTTGGTATTTGTGATTGCAGCAAGTCCAGAGACTGTTGTGTACACTATGATTTTATGTAAAATTCACTTTATTGTGTGATATGACTAAAACGTTGCCATAAATGAATATTTTATATAATATCAATTCAAATGAGTAGCGGCTTGGACCCGGAAACAGTATTCCATATGTCACCCCATACGTCATGTCTTAACAAGCGGATTGTGTTAAGCTCATTTTATATAAGTAGTTTGAACAGACAGCAAATATTTTTTTAATGTGGTACCTCCTTGTAAAGATGGGTTATCAAAGTGAATCTCCAGCTGCACATAGACTGGGTCTATCGACGTTCCTATTGACATCCCAACATGTGGAGGATAGGTGAAGCCCTGCAATGGATAAACATATTTTCATTTTAATTTGCAAATCTCTCATTATTGAGAATGAATATGAACGTCTGCAGTGAGCACCTCTCCTCCAATAGCCCAGGCGAATAGGACAGTTTCACAGGTGAAGAAAGAGTCTGGCATATTTGGATGGTAGCATTCATGTCCTCTGTTGACCTCACTCTTGTTCAGATTACTGTCGCACTGGTAGAGCAAAATATGATGAACCAGATTTTCATGACCCTTCTGAATCAGTGGCTCAATCTGAAAACAGCACACAAACAGGAATGTGAACGGCAGGGTTTTTACACCACTTAGAATTGAATAGAAAATGCCTTTTCAGTCCTAATGCTGCTTCTGAATTTGAACTGAGGCCAAAGGGTTGTTTGGATTTTAAGTTAAAGTATTAAAAGGTAAAATAGTAAAAAATGCCAGTTACACATAGCAATAAAGAAAAAAGATAATTATGAAAGACTAATGTAGTGGTTATAGACTGAATAAGAAAATTAGAAGTGTCAATATACACACAAACATGACTTCTGCTACTTGTTGAAACGTTTTTTTTTTTTTTTTTAATTGGCTGAATCAATAAAACTATTGAGTTTTTTGGGGGGACAACTTAATTGTTTTTACAAATCTAAGTGGATTGAACATAAAACAATCAAGTTAGCTTACATGAAGAAATTGTGTGGAACGCAGCATGTTTTACATTCATTCATTCATTTCTTTTCGGCTTAGTTGCCTTTATTAATCCAGAGTCACCACAGCGGAATGAACCGCCAACTTATACAGCACATGTTTTACGCAGCGAATGCCCTTCCAGCCGCAAACCATCTCTGGGAAACATCCATACACACTCATTCACACTCATACACTACGGACAATTTAGCCTACCCAATTCACCTGTACCGCATGTTATTGGACTGTTGGGGAAACCCACCCGACCGCAGGGAGAACATGCAAACTCCACACAGAAACGCCAACTGACCCAGCCGAGGCTCGAACCAGCGACCTTCTTGCTGTGAGGCGACAGCACTAACTATTGCGCCACTGCGTTGCTGTATGTTTTACAGTACAGTGTAAAAAATGCAGGGTTCCACACAATTCATTCATGTTGTCCCAACACAAATTTATTGTTAACTTAACACTTAACAAATTGATGTGGATTTAACATAAAAAAATGAAGCTGTTCCAATGAAATTTCAAGAATTGTGTTGTGTCAGCTCATTTTAAATAAGTAGTTTAAACAAGTAAAAAATATATATATATTTTTAGTGTATATGTCCTAAATTTTGTGGACTAAAATTATTAAAAATGAAATTCAGCTATTTCTTTTGATGGCCAGTAAATATTTTGATCGTGCTAAACTAAACATGCTTAACAGTAAATAAAAAGACATGATTATCTCAAATTATTGTTGTTATACTGTGTATACCTTGTCACAGAATTAGGTAAATTATTTTGTTTACACCAGTTTATTATTAATTAATACATATTCTCAATTTATCCACACCCCCATTTATATTATTATATTAACTACCATCCAGATTATGCAAAATGTACTAATTTTAAAATCTGAAATATTTAAAGAAGTATCTTATGCTTCCCAGTGCTGCAGTTATGAAAACACAGTACTATTTTAATAAAGAAACCATTTTAATTTTAAACTGCAATGACACTGATGCAAAGGTTACAAAAGCGTTTTTCTATAACCCCAAAAAAATTTCCACTAGATACAGTATACAGTTCTGAGCTTTGATAAAGGGATCAGTCAGAAAGATTTGTTAAAAGTAGGTTATCTTTTTTAAACGTGCTATTTTGATCCCCTATGTGTGAGTGTGGAATATCTTTGTAGTAGGAAGTTGGAGATTTGAGTGTTATTTTCCTCCTCACAGTAGGCTTCTTCTGTCGGATCTGGAATTCTAAATAAAAGCATTTCCAGCAGAGTGAACTGTGTCCTGTTCTTCCAGAGGCCTCGGCCTGAAGCAGTGGGACCCCGGGCTAAACAGTGGCTAAATAAATATTCAAACATTCCTTTATTTCCCTTCCACCTCCTCTTCTCCACCTCTCCTTTCCACCTCCCATCTTCCACCATACCTATGTTTTGAGGCCTCTTAATCTAATGACCATGTAGCTTTATTATATAATATAAACACTAGTTTTTGAAAGGTTTGATCTATCACAAATTTGTATTGAATGAAGCATATTGTGAAGCAAGCAAATGTTAACAGTATTTCCTATTATATTTTTATGTTCTGGAGAAAGTCGTGTTTCTTTTAGTTTGGCTTGAATAAAAGAAGATTTAATTTTTTGGGAGTAAAACAATTATTATAATTATTATCTACCTTTTTTTTTTTTTTTACAGAACAATCCACCGTTGTCCAATGACTTGCCTAATTAAGCTAACTTATAGTTAACCTAATTAACCAAGTTAAGCCTTTAAACTGCACTTTAATATGCATACTATTATCTTGCAAAATAACTAGTAAAATATTATGAACTGTCACCATGGCAAAGACAAAGGAAATTTAAAAATTAATTACATTATTTAATTAAACTTAAAATATATAAATGCTGTTATGGCAATTCTGTAATTTTAATATGGCAAATATATTAAAGAATTTGGTTTTATGAACATGGCATAAATTCGATATGCTATAAAAGATTAATTTATTTAGGTAAGTGTTTTGTCTTTGATAAGTCAAGGATACCACTTGCAGTTGTTCAGAAATGTCTCAATGGTGTAATCTGAAAAATTGTTTGTCGTAGATCCCAGAAAATCAGCCAATTTTTTAGCTTTTACGGTTAACATTGCATCATTTTTGCAGTGTTTTGGGTTCTCGGTAGCCCCATATTGCATATAGCACACTAGTCACATACAGTAGCTGTGTCTTCTGCCATCACATAGCGTGAGGTTTCAACTGAGTAAGGACAGTGACAATAAAGGCTGAATATAGACAGTGAGAGCACAGTGTCTGGAAAATCTGCTGCTCTTTGACAGCTCCACATCTGCTTTGTGAAACATTCAGACACAGCTGTGGTTGTAGGGCAGCTGCTGGCATCTGACGAACACAAATACCAGACCACTGCACTGCATGTTGGAGAGGACAGGAAAAGAGGGCGCACGGGGGTCACACAACAGTTATTCGCATGCTTTTTTCCCCTCTGTGTTCAGTTGATATTAGTATCAGTAAAAGCTTAAAGGGAGCTTACGAAGTCAAACATGATCCATTTAGTTTCCGAGCTATTTGTATAAATGAATATATAAATTAGCATTTTGTTAGACTGCACTAGACTAGCAAGTTATATTGGCTGTGATTTTTAACTGTAAAAAAACTGCAAAAATGCTACAGTAAAAAAAATCTTAGTTTAGTTAAGTTTCTTTTCTACTGTATATATGATACCTGTAAACTGACTTTCCCAGAATTTCATGCATGGCATTTTTTATTGTATTTTGTTTGACATTACTATGGTTCCTTTCAGTATTTCTCATCAGTTAAGTGATTTATGTTACATCTTACATTTTATTGCAGTACATTTGTGTCATGTGTGTTTGCATCATGGTATTTAGTAGTTATGCAAATTAAACTGACTGCCTTCTATTTATTAGTATGTTTCTCTAATTGTGGAAAAGATGTTAGAGATGAAGTTTGGACATTCTCATCACCATTTGCTTTTGGTGGCATTTTTATCTGTGGATTACAAAGGTACTGTGTATAGCACCTACACACATTTGCATCTTGTGTTTTAAAGATCATTTGATCTGCTGCATTTAAAGATCTGATGATCATCTTAAAATGGTCTGCTGAATGAACATTCAAGACATCTTAAAGACATTCTAATTGTCTATTTAATGTCTGAAGACATCTGACAGATGTGTGATAGATGATTTTGCAATTAAATCCAGATGTAAACACAAACATCAACTAGATGTCTCCACGATGTACGTGTGCTATATTGGAAATATACATTTTTCAAATCATTGGTGTATTAACATTATATTAATAAAGAAAATACAGTAATTTACTGTCAATTTTGAAATGTTTCCCCCATACTTTTAATGGTAAATTTCTGGCAACTACAGCTGTCTATGTACACTACCTGAAAAAAAGTATTGTCGCCTATCCAAGTTTTAGGAACAACAAATAATAACTTGACTTCTAGTTGATCATTTGGTATCAGAAGGGGCTTATATGAAATACAAAGGCCTCTAGATTACATTTATTTTACCAAAATAAAATCTGATCGTGTCTTGATTTTTAATTATTTAATTAGGACTGACTTTGCTTAGACACAAGTCTTGTCATTTAACAGAAATAATGTACAATATAAAATATAAAGTCATGGTGCAGTGGAAAAAGAATTTATATTGTGTAACTCCCATGAGCTTGGAGGACTGCATCCATCCATCTCTGCAATGACTCAAATAACTTATTAATAAAGTCATCTGGAATGGTAAAGAAAGCGTTCTTGCAGGACTCCCAGAATTCATCAAGATTCTCCTTCATCTTACCCCAGACATGCTCAATAATGTTCATGTCTGGTGACTGGACTGGCCAATCCTGGAGCACCTTGACCTTCTTTGCTTTCAGGAACTTTGATGTGGAGGCTGGAGTATGAAAACGAGCGTATTCCTGCTAAATAATTTGTCCTCTCCTGTGGTTTTTAATGTATTGGGCTGCACAAATGTCTTGATACCTCAGGCTGTTGATGTTGCCATCCACTCTGAAGATCTCTTGTAACGCCCCCATGCTGAATGTAACCCCAAATCATGATTTTTCCTTCATCAAACTGGGTCCATGCAGGTTCCAATAGGTCTTCTGCAGTATTTAGGATGATTGGGATGCAGTTCAACAGATGATTAATCGGAAAAATCTACCTTCTGCCACTTTTCCAAATGATCAACTAAAAATCAAGGTATTATTTGTTGCTCTTAATTGTGATCAATGACAAGACTTTTGTCAGGCTGTGTATTACCAACATTTTAATAATTTTTTAAAACAGATTAAAATAGAATAGATTTTTAAGCTTTCAGAATACAAACAATTATTTTTGGATTACACATGTTTTATTTCAGCAAGCTGTAATAATTCTGACCTAAGATTAAAAACAAATCAAGATACGTTTACAGTAAATTAAAAATAAGTCTTGTTTTCCAAAAAAATTAAGTAGGCTGATGTTTAAAACAAGAAAAACAAAATTTAAAGGTGCATTAAGCATGATTTGAAAAACACCTTTGACCACAGTGTCAGTTCCAAAACACACTTGCAGCCAATCAGCAGTAAAAGGCAGGTCTAGAAATGAAAGCTTAGTTATCAAAAAGGGGCATGGTCTTGTTGTGTTATGGGTGTGTCTGTTTTGGTGCTTTCAAATGTCAAACATCATTTAGAAAGAAAATAAATTGCTTAATGCACCTTTAATGCCTTCTGTCATTTTAGATCGAAAATGTTCAGATGTGTACTGAAAAGATAAAAAAAACGGCTAAGAAAGCCATTTTTATTTTGCAGAAAAAAGCCTTTGTTAAAATTCCAGAATAAGCCTCTGACTAGTGAAAGTGAGCATGTGTATGTCTGTATGTTTCATCATCCTCTAAATCGCAGACCTCGCACAAATCTATTCACTGTGGAGTCTTTGTATCCGCTACACTAGTGTACATGACCAACACTACAGCAGAATAAATAGGCCACATTCATACCGTGAGCTGCTCACTCCTGCATGTGCGCCGCTTATGTTTTCGCTAAAAATGTGGAGCTGTAGCCATAGTGATGAATTCATTGAGATGAAATGCATGCCTGTCTTTCCACAGCTGAATTTTACATAGACACGAACTGGTGACTGCAGCAATTACATTAAATTAAAGGTTAGTGCATCTAAAAAAATTAGCCTGAAAGGAGGAAGCTTAATTGTAGCATTTTATCATATGATTAAAGTACCTATTCTGCCTCTAATTAAGAAAACTTGAAAAGCTTAGTTACGGGAAGACTCTTTCATCTGGGTCAGAGAGTGTAATTTCAGTAACGTGTCTGATCTACAAAAATAGCAGCTGCAAAAGACAATAATAAGCAGGTGAGAGATGAAATAGAAGCAGAGGAAAACAAAGAGACAGAATACCGAGATAAAAACGGATGCATAAGACAACACAGCAAAAATAACCAGTGTAAAAACAACAGATGTGAGCCTATTATCAAAAACAGTACTGTATCTGGACCCTAATTTACGTTTTAAACAGTTTAAAACTAGTTAAAAATGTAAGTAATGTGTATTTATATAGTGCATTTATCTTGTATGGCAATGCACTTAAAGCGCTTCACAATGATGAGGGGGGGTCTCTCCACACCACCACCAGTGTGCAGCATCCTCTTGGATGATGCGACTGCAGCCACAGGACAATGGCACCAGTGTGCTCACCACACACCAGCTATTGGGTGAGTGGAGAGACAGTGATACAGCCAATTCGGTGGATGGAGATAATTGGGAGGCCATGATCGTAAGGGCAGATGGAGGGAATTTGGCCAGGGGTTACACCCCTACATTTTTACGAGAAGTGATATGGGATTATTAATGACCACAGAGAGTCAGGACCTCGGTTTAACGTCTCATGCGAAAGACGGCGCCCACTGACAGTATAGGGTCCCCTTCACTTTACTTTACTTTACTGGGGCATTAGGACACTCACAGACTGCAGGTTGAGCGCCCCCTGCTGGCCTCACTAACACCACTTCCAACAGCAACCTAGTTTTCCCATGTGGTCTCCCATCCAGGTACTGATCAGGCTCAGCCCTGCTTAGCTTCAGTGAGTAACCGGTCTTGGGCTACAGGGTGATGTGGCTGTGGCTGTATGGGTGTACAGTATATAGCTACTGTATCATCACAAACATAGAACCAAATCTGTGTTCAACGTTGACAGTAATAAAGAACCTGTGCTCTTTGGTGACTCATAAAATGCATGTCAACAATCTTTGATTGTCAATAAAACAAAATGAACACCTCTCGATTTTACTTTTGAGGTCTATCAAGACACAGAGCATTACATTCAAAAATGATCACATTTAAACCACAGCTTCAGCTAGTACAAGGAAAGTGTGGATTAATAATAATAATAATTTATAATCCTTACATTTATATAGCTCTTTTCTGGACACTCAAAGCACTATACACATTTTTTCATCTCCTCATCCACCACTAGTGGAGGAGTGGATGGCTGCGCCACAGCCATATCACCCTGACCGGTTACTCACTGAAGCTAAGCAGGGCTGAGCCTGGTCAGTACCTGGATGGGAGACCACATAGGAAAAACTAGGTTGCTGTTGGAAGTGGTGTTAGAGAGGCCAGCAGGGGGCGCTCAACCTGTGGTCTGTGTGAGTCCTAATGCCCCAGTAAAAGTGAAGGGGACACTACACTGTCAGTGGGCGCCGTCTTTTGGATGAGACGTTAAACCGAGGTCCTGACTCTCTGTGGTCATTAAAAAATCCCATGGCACTTCTCGTAAAGCGTAGGGGTGTAACCCCGGTGTCCTGGCCAAAGTCCCTCAATCGGCACTTACCCATCATGGCCTCCTAATCATCTCCATCCACCGAATTGGCTCAATCACTGTCTCTTCACTCCACCAATAGCTGGTGTGCACTGGCGCCGTTGTCCTGTGGCTGCCGTCGCATCATCCAAGTGGATGCTACATACTGGTGGTGGAGTGGTGAGACCCCCGTCATGATTGTGAAGCGCTTTGGGTGTATGGCCAATGCACATATGGTAAATGCGCTATATAAATACACATTACAATACATTATATTACACTAGTGTGCAGCATCCACTTGGATGATGCGACGGCAGCCATATTGTGCTAGACCGCACACCACACACCAACTGATTGATGGAGAGGAGACAGAGTGAAGAAGCAATTATGATATGGGGATGGTTAGGAGGCCATGGTGGACAGAGTCCAGTGGACAAATTTGGCCAAGAAGCCTGGGTTAAACCCCTACTCTTTTTCGAAGGACATCCTGGGATTTTTAACGACCACAGAGAGAGTCAGGACCTCGGTTTTAATGTCTCATTCGAAAGACGGCACTCACTGAGCAGTATAGAGTCCCCATCAATATACTGGGGCATTAGGACCCACACAGACAGCAGGTTGAGCGCCCCCTTGTTTCACTAACACCACTTCCGGCAGCAACCTAGCTTTCCCATGAAGTCTCCCATCCAGATACGGTTGTTGCTGGATCGGATACGGTTGCAGCCGGAAGTTAACAAGAATTATTTATATTATTTATTAAATTTCCTATTAATTGTATTTTATTAACATCTACCCCCAAACCCTAAACCCAACAGTCACAGTAACGTATAACAGTAGCTGTACGGAGTATTATTTATGTTATTTATTAAATTCCCAATAAATTGTATTTTTTAATGCCTGCCCCCACCCCAACTCTAAACCCAACAGTCACAGCACTGTAAAAATATTAATTATTGTTATACAGTGTCATAAAAAAATGCAGCTATATTGATGTGCATATCGCACTTCCGGCCGGCCGCATATCCGTTCTAGACTTTACCTCCAGATACTGACCGGGCACTGCCCTGCTTAGCTTCAGTGAGCGTCCATGTGAGAGTTGCAGAGAGCTAGCTGCCGGCAATAACTGTTAATGGATCATCAGGAGCCATTAAACACCTTAACCATTTAATCTGTGTCTTTAGCAGTCTATACAGAGCATATCATCATCAGCGCTGCTTGTTTGTGCCCCAGTTTGTACAGCTTTGTGTGTTGCATTTAATTTGCTCATTGTCAGTTGATCACTTGGAAAACAATACAATCTGCACTTTTATGGGATTGAAGACTCTCATTTGCCCTGTTATTGAATCTAGCCCTAAGCATCTACAGCACAATGGTGCAAGATATTATTAAACCTAATTTTACTTCTCTGTTTGATAAACTCTAGCAAAACTTTCAGTCTAATAAACAATTAGGATTCTATCAGACCAGCCTACTCTTACAAATGAAATGGTTTTATTACTCACTCTGATTACATGATGCTTTTTCTTCATTTCTGGAAATCGAAAGATCTGACACCAGTACGTCGTGTCCTTATGAGGAACAGGAACCTGCAATATTTGAATACGATAAGAAACAAACATCACACAGCAGACAGACCGCAACCAGCAGCAGTAATTCATTGTGGACTGCAGAGTGTAGGCTTCCAAGCTTCTCATTAATCCCATTTCCTGTTTTTTCCCATTCATTGTTGAGCATTTGTTATGAGGTTGTAAATATGTACACTCTTATAAAACCTTGTGTTTGGCAGTATCCCCCAGGCATAAAAGAGGCCTTGTTTTCATTGAAAATACCCAATCTGGAGGCAACAGGGTCTGCATTTACAATGAATTATATGTAAGAAAACACCCAAAAGCTTGACATTAAGGACCTTGATTTTTAAGCGTGCAAGAAAATAGACAAAACAGTAGGTACAAGACTGCCTAAAGCTAAGCTGTTCTCTGGCAGTCTTCGCTCCAGCAGTCTGCCGCATGTTCTTTCCTTACCTCCTTGTTTTGAAGGTCAAAGAAAGCTGTTCCTGCTGGGATGCTGGAGCTGGTTCCAGGGTTGAGTAATCGCAGACTCTTTCTGCCTCTGTTTCATCCCATGGTAGACCGGTCCTGACTCTCCCAACGTCCCTCCGCATGGAACGCCCAGATCACTCTCACTGTACTGCCCTGAGCAGTGACCAATTATGGGTAATTGTACACTTAAGTAATCATCTGACAACATGTTGGGGAAACTGAGTTTATATAAAGGAGACATGAAACGGAAGCTTCAATAGTCTTTCTGATTGTGGCAAATACAGTTGAAGACAAAAAGATTAGCTCCTGTGAAACTCTAATACTTTTTAAACATTTCCCACATACTAACAATTCATTTCTTTAGTCTTTGCCATGATCGTAGTACTGTACATAATAGTTTACTAGTTGTTTTGCAAGATACTAGTCTTCAGCTTAAAGTACAATTAAAGGCTTAACAAAATTAATTAGGTTACAAGTAATTTAGGCAAGTCATTGGACAACAGTGGTTTGTTCTGCAGCCAATCAAAAAAACAAACAAACAAAAAAAATGTAAGGTACCGGCAGCTAGATCTCTACAACCCTCACATGGTCGCCCACTGAATCTAAGCTGCGCCTGGTCAGTACCTGGATGGGTGACCACATGGGAAAGCTCGTTTGCTGACAGAAGTGGTGTTAGTGAGGCCAGCAGGAGGCGTTCAACCTGCTGTCTGCGTCTTAACTCCCCAGACTCCTGTTTTGAGTGTCCAGAAAATCGTTATAGAAATGTAAGGAATTATTATTATTATACAACTACAACTACAATTATACAATTAACACAACTTTCTACTGAAGAAAAGAATATCACTGTGAAAATGATCTTGCTTTTTTAAACATAACTTGGGAAATATTTGAAAAAGAATTGAAATTTCATAGGAGGAATAATAATTTTGTTCAACTGTTGAAATGGCTTCTCAAACAAGAAAAGAAAAAGTACCACGGGACATTATATTGTCCTGTTGAAACCTCACATTTCTTTGATTACAGAAGGATTTCCCACCATTGGGACTTCATTAAAGTGTTATAACCAGTATTGGGGTAACGCATTACAAGTAACGTGAGTTATATAATATATAACTTGTATTCCTGCGATAGAAATATTCTCGTTATTTTGAACACATGGAAGAAAAGGAAAAGAGGATTATCTGAATGGACTGTGAGTTAATTTTTTTAAATAAGACAAAAAGTACAAAAGTAGCAAACACATTGATTAAACTTTCATTAATTTGTATACTGTGTATGGCATGTAGAGCTTTGGGGTCAGGAAGTTATCAGAAAATAATATTATCCTACATTAATTTTTTATGAGTTTTTTTTAAGGTAAATGAAGGTTATACAATGTGTTGTTAAATGCAGAGCTCCTCTATTTAAAAGAAGAAGAAAAAAGCCCTGCAAGTTCTGAAAGAGATCAAGCCTCAGCCAAAAAAAGTAACTCAAAAGTAATGTAACTCATTGCTTACTATAAAAAGTAACTAAGTAACGCAACTAGTTACTTGTTTGGGGAGTAACTAACTATTGTAATGTAGTATTTTCTAAAGTAACTTTCCCTAATACTGGTTATAAGTAGGCCCACACGGAATCTGCGTGCGCAGAATTCCGCAGATTTTTTGCAGATTTTCCACAGATTTCCAGCCAATCATTAATTCTGTTTATTTAATTAGTTAACTATTTACAGTTAATTTAATTAGATTTGCATTTTAAACATTAAATACAAGTTAAAAAGATATTATTTTTTATTTAACATATTAAGGTTTTAGTTATGATACTCCCAAAATAATTCCGCAGGAATCCGCAGATTTTTACCAAAATTCTCTGCAGAAAAAGCAAAAAACGTCTGCAGATTCCGTCTGGCCCTGGTTATAAGTCATGAACCAAACATGAAGTGAATAATTACAAACTTTAATTGGAAGCAAAGAAAAATATAAAAATCTGACCAAAGACTAGACTGTGTGCTTATCTGATTTAATGTAAAATCTGTGAAGGATAAACATAATGGAACTATTCATTGAAGATTGTTGGTCATATTTACAAAAATGCTAAAATGTCAGTTTACATACTTAACATAAAGACAACCAATATGTGTACTTTTTCTTCAATATGACATTAAAGAAGATTTTAGCTGGCGCTTATTGGTGATTCATTTTGCAATTCAGCTTCCTCCGTTTTGAGAGTCAAGAAAACATATACAGGCAAAACTCAATTAATTCATGTGACTCTTGGCAACACACTGAGGTTCTGAGGAAAATGATCAGCCTGTGCTTTAACTTTAACTGTTATCTTTAATCCACAGCCATAACAAACAGTCCTGAACATGTTCATGTCTGAAGAGGGAGCTTCCTCTTGCATAATAAGTGCAAGTGAATATTTTTTTAGATTTCCATTGTTTGAATTTTTGTCATTGTGACATGAAGCTCATGCTCCAGACTATTATGAAAGTAGGATTGTTTGCTGAGACTATAGATTAAAGGCAATAATGTTACAAAAACTCTCTGCTTTGCTTTATTACACCTCAATGTATAAGGAACCAAAGGCATTGATGTTGTTTTGTCTGTATGTTTTTTCTCCCAAGTGCATAAAGCTCCATGTAGCCATGGTTTACAGTGAATTTATAAAAGCTAAGGAGCATGTCTGAATGAACAGTCCCTTTAAATTATTAACACAAGCATAAGGTTTTACCGAGTACAGAACTTTGCTGCACATAACCCCTATTTTGATTTCATGGTCACTTTAACTTGTCAATAAAACTGTACTGTACAATTGTTTCCCCCTGAATGAACTGCAGTGTACTGAAATTATAATTACATCTGAGAGCCCAGTTAAAAAAAATAAATAAATCTTTGGTTTTTTGCACAATCCAAAAATTGGATCAAGAGACCCTGCCACTGAAAGCTGTTTCTCTCAGAGTTCTGGAGCCAGATGTAATGATGCATCTAGTCAAACCTACCGTGATGATTTTGTCATTGTCATCGCAGGTCTGGAGGTTTCTGCTGAAAGCCAGGACTGTATGTGTGTCATTCTCTCTGCCGTACAGCAGCTCGTAGTCCTGAAGTGGATCTTTATGGACCTTTCTGTTCGAATCTGTAAAGTAGTCCTGAGCAAAGTGAGAAGAAACAAAGTTTGGTGTGATGGAGGGTGTAGATCTCATGTTTGAATCCTTTGAGACTGTTTTGATGGATCATGCGAGTAAATCCTATTGGGCTTTGTCTGCATGTGGTCACATTTAATAATCTTTGATCAAATTGTTTGGTCAGCTGCAATGACAAATGCCCTATTCTTCCAATACAAATTTGTAATGGAAATGTTTTAGAACAAAATGTGTCATCATTTATACTTACAAAACTAAAACAGCAAAAAAGAGCTTTTATTAAACATTGCTATTGAACAGTACAGTGCTGAATACTAACGGTAAACATATATGACTGCTGTATATTTCCAACAGCTGGATGGAGATTATAATGAGCAGAGAATGTGGCCAGCAGGTGTGTGTGGATGTGTTTAAACATTGCCCTGCTTTCCTTTGTAATAGTGGTGTGTGTTTGAGTGCTGTCTGAATATAATCCAGGTCACAACAGGTCAGGCGAATGCAGTCAGGTCAGTGGGTCTTTATCCTTTACAACATTGCAACAGATTTCAGGACACAAAAAGCTATATTTAAATGTTTAGACAGGGGTCTTTAATGTTGCTCATAGTTTTGAAACATGATTATATAATGTTCTGATACATTTAGATTGCACGTATGCACTACATTGCAGTATTACATGTACTGAAATATTATTACTTGCTTATTTTATATCTCTTTATATCTTTTGTAATGTGATTTGTGGAAGACATAAATATGCATATGAAAATAAAAGCTTTGAACTATATGATATATGACTTATGTATACGATTCCCATTTGAAGTAATGAATTAGTAAGTACATTTTATCGTAAATGAAGTATAGGCTATATGATGCAATATTATGTTATATATTATGATGCAATTATATATTATGCAAGTTGTGTTTTTTTTTTTTTTTTTTTTTTATTTGTCAAACCAAACTAATGCAAATTATCTGCAGTTGTAGGTTGTATATAACTGTTATGTTTAAAATAAAAATAACCACATATTATGCAAACAATATGTTTAAATAAGTTATTGCTAATATTCGGCCCCCTCCCCACTTTAAAAATAAAGTTTACTTTTAATTGTCATTTATTCCTTATATCTACTACACTGTAAAAATCCTGGTTGCCTTAAATTTTTAAGATTAATCAAATTAACCTTATTAGTCCATTGAACTTATATTATGTTAAACTGACATAAAACAGCTTGCATAACTTAAAACATTAAGTTAGAACATGATTAACTTAGTTTAAGTTGCAATGAACTATGTTGTCATGACTAATTGATCATGTAGATTTTGTTGTAGATGGAAGCAAAGACGTCATTTCAACCTTTATCTTGATTTTTTTCCTAAGGCTGTTTAAATAAACTTTAGAATGTGTCAATCACAGATCCATCAACTCTTTTTGTTAAATTTTTATTTATTTATTTATGTATTTATTTATTTGTTTATTTATGTTATTTTTTGCAAAAAAATGCAAGACAGCAAATATAAAAAACAACAATTGTATACTGAGACAGTCTAAACTGTACACAGCCCACTTGCGTTGGCAGGCAAAGGTGTGTGCGCACACTTACCAGCAGATATGGGCTTCCGTTGAGCACACCGCCTATAACGATATCAGACGAAGACATCGCACCGGTGGGTGACAAACCGAATCCCACATATCCTCTCGTTTCCACTTCTACCTCAAAAGTTATTGTGGACTCGTTAAATCCCCACTTAATGTTGTATCTCCTCTCCGCATCCAGAGCAGCTGAATGAACAAACCGTGTCCCCTGTGAGCATGTCGAGCAGAAGAGTGAAGTTAAGAAAACTATTGCGCAAAAAAGCTGATTTTCAGACATATCGAGCTCAATCGCAAACAGCCTTGACTGCACTCAGGCACGCTTTTTATCCATAGAGCCGTGTATGGAAATATGCAACTTCCGAGGGCAAGAGTGTTTGTTTGCTTTGGTGCATTGGAGGCGAATGTGCCTTTCAAGCTCTGGCAGCCTCCCACCGCTGAACTGTTGGAACTTGTGCGTTTTCCCTTTGATGTGGAGAGCCATTTTAAGCTGAACACCGTGTCGACGAGCGCGCGACGCGACGCAAGTTCAATGACCACGTTATTATAAAACCGCTGCCTTCCAGACATTATAACCGACGGCGCTTTTACAACACACAGTTAAAACAGCGTAATTGTATTTCAAGTCCATTGGTGAGATGAAGAACCGCTTGAATGTTGGATATTTTGACTAAATCCAGGGTTCAAATATCGTTCATCAATTTTATTTCGGCTGTTTACGCATTTCATAAACTTACATTAGTACAGTCAATAGCATATTTATTTTATTTATTTATTAGCAATTAAAAATGTAGCCTTGAACCCTTATATTAATCTAGACATCCAATATACACAACAACAACAACAACAACAACAACAGGCCTTCATAACTATTACAGTACAATATTTAATTTTTAAAAGTTTAAGAACAAGACCTCTACTCCAGTGGTGCTCAACCAGCATTTACTGAGACACATTATGAGTCTCAAGATGACTCTAAACTATTTAAATAAGATGAAATTAACATTAAATTAAGCATGCTATATATATATATATATATATATATATATATATATATATATATATATATATATATATATATATATATATATATATACATTTTAATTAATTTTTTATTCTATCTATATACAAACATAATAAAAACAATATGCAAGGCCAATATTTTGTATTTACAGTATGTTTGTGAGTGTGAAATAGTTGTACTGTATGCCACTGTGGTGCAACATGCATTCAGCATGTGAAGACGAGACATGAGAAGTGCACACTTATGAAAAACTGTTTAAAATTCATAATATCAGTATTTTTGAACTGAGCAAACATCATATTTGTACAGTTATCTCTTACTCAGGAAAACAAAACAAAACAATTTAATGATTTAATCACTGTACCAGTTGTGCTGTAAAAGGTTCACAGGTAAATCAAGTTAGGCAACTTGGCTATATGAATTTTGGCAGTTTGTCAACTTTTTTAGGTAGGTAGAAGATAAGACAGATGTTTGAATAAATATATATATATATATATATATATATATATATATATATATATATATATATATATATATATATATATATATATATATATATATATATATATATATATATTCAACTTCAAACAAGCAAAGACATCAGCAACTTAGATGTAGCTCACCATACGTTCTTTCAATAAAATTGAGAAATGTTATGAGAAGTATATGGAAATATAATGGTAGAAATACAGGCAGTGCAGAATTATTAGGCAAATGAGTATTTTGACCACATCATCCTTTTTATGCATGTTGTCTTACTCCAAGCTGTATAGGCTCGAAAGTCTACTACCAATTAAGCATATTAGGTGATGTGCATCTCTGTAATGAGAAGGGGTGTGGTCTAATGACATTGACACCCTATATCAGGTGTGCATAATTATTAGGCAACTTCCTTTCCTTTAGCAAAATGGGTCAAAAGAAGGACTTGACAGGCTCCGAAAGTTAAAAATAGTGAGATACATTGCAAAGGGATGCAGCACTCTTAAAATTACCAAGCTTCTGAAGCGTGATCATCGAACAATCAAGCGTTTCATTCAAAATAGTCAACAGAGTCGCAAGAAGTGTGTGGAAAAACCAAGGCGCAAAATAACTACCCATGAACTGAGAAAAGTCAAGCGTGCAGCTGCCAAGACAACTTGCCACCAGTTTTGCCATATTTCAGAGCTGCAACATCACTGGAGTGCCCAAAAGCACAAGATGTGCAATACTCAGAGACATGGCCAAGGTAAGAAAGGCTGAAAAACGACCACCACTGAACAAGACACAAGCTGAAACGTCAAGACTGGGCCAAGAAATATCTCAAGACTGAATTTTCTAAGGTTTTATGGACTGATGAAATGAGAGCGAGTCTTGATGGGCCCGTGGCTGGATCGGTAAAGGGCAGAGAGCTCCAGTCCGACTCAGACCCCAGCAAGGTGGAGGTGGAGTACTGGTTTGGGCTGGTATCATCAAAGATGAGCTTGTGGGGTCTTTTCGGGTTGGGGATGGAGTCAAGCTCAACTCCCAGTCCTACTGGCAGTTTCTGGAAGACACCTTCAAGCAGTGGTACAGGAAGAAGTCTGCATCCTTCAAGATAAAACTTGATTTTCATGCAGCATTTTCATGCTGCTCCATCACACGCGTCCAAGTACTCCACAGCCTGGCTGGCAAGAAAGGGTCTAAAAAAAGAAAAACTAATGACATGGCCTCCTTGTTTACCTGATCTAAACCCCATAGAGAACCTGTAGTCCATCATCAAATGTGAGATTTACAAGGAGGGAAAACAGTACACTACTCTGAACAGTGTCTGGGAGGCTGTGGTTGCTGCTGCACGCAATGTTGATGGATTCTGTCAGTGTTTTGATCCGTTCATCATGGATGGCAAGTTTTTGAGTGTCCTTGCAAAGAAAGGTGGCTATATTGGTCACTGATTTGATTTTGTTTTGTTTTTGAATGTCAGAAATGTATATTTGTGAATGTTGAGATGTTATATTGGTTTCACTGGTGAAAATAAATCATTGAAATGGGTATATTTTTGTTTTTTGTTAAGTTGCCTAATAATTATGCACAGTAATAGTCACCTGCACACACAGATATCCTCCTTAAATAGCTCAAACTAAAAACAAACTAAAAACTACTTCCAAAAATATTCAGCTTTGATATTAATGAGTTTTTTGGGTTCATTGAGAACATGGTTGTTGTTCAATAATAAAATTAATCCTCAAAAATACAACTTGCCTAATAATTCTGCACTCCCTGTATGGATGGTATTTGGCCCTTTTTATCAATACATGCTTCTATTCTATTCTATTCTATTCTATTCTATTCTATTCTATTCTATTCTATTCTATTCTATTCTAGCTGTAATTCTGTGGTATTGCATTTTATGAATGGCTAATGACTGCCATCTAGTGGGGATAATGCATAGGCTTGTGAAATGAGAGTCCATTCATTCATTAAATCCTTTTCAGAGCGAAACACTAATGCAGATTTTCAGATCTTTAATAGTTGTACCGGTTCTGTAGGTATATAATTGAAAAGCTAGTTCATTTAGATTGAACATGGACAAAAATATAGATGATATGTTTTCATATGAATATAATTCAGTGCCATTGACATCAGTTATTGACATCAGTGCTCATTGGCATACTTATGTTTAAGAATATATGGATCTGCTCTTCAGTGTTTTGACTTTCTGCAGTGAAAATTAAACCACACTGAACTGAACTAAATTGAACTTTAACTCTGAAAACTGGATTGACACAGTTAAAATGATATTTAATCAATAATATAATCAATTATATGCATGCAGTACAACTATTTCACACTCACAAATCAATTAAATCAATTATGTTAAGCTGCTTTGACACAATCTACATTGTAAAAGCGCTATGGAAATAAAGATGAATTGAATTGAAAAGATCCTGTCTTGAAAAAAAATCTAGATTGTCAACGTTTTTTTTTTCTTTAGCCTTGACATTAGACATCATACTTTCTTTCACATTTTTGAAACACCTGAGGCCCCTGCGTTTGTTATGCCACTCTGATCAACGCCATAAATCCTCTACACTGATGATTTGTTTTCCCTCGGACCATGTTTTGTAGGTTTATCTGAATACACTAGAGGGCAGTAGAGTACAGCGATTAACTATTCAGCGATAATACCCTTTTCCCAATGGCTTGAGTTCAAACTCCAACAGATGAACGCGAACAGGATCCGACACGATTTTACCACCTGCTGGGAAACCTCTTCCTCTAAAATTGCCTACAGAGGGTTGCTCTTGTAACCAGAATCTGAGATTTAATTGATGTAAAGTATTAATGCCAAGTAGCATATACCATACTGAAATCCATAACAGTTGGGATTTGATATTTACTGAAATACCAGATTATTTATTCTGTAATGTCTGTGCAAGGACCTCTAGAATTCACAGGATTCCAAATACCCCTAGGTATTTACCCTTGTTTTTAAATTAAATGGACTTGTTGAATAAATGTTGTTTCTGTGGGCAATTTAAGGTATTAGGTGAAACTGTTGAAGATATTATCATGGGAGGTTTGTTAACATGGTGTGTTATCAAACTGATAATTAAGGAGTTTTAATGCACTAACGAAGTTTTCAAGTCTTGATGTGCAATAGTGTTAATTCCAATAAGGTGGTGTTTGGATCTTGGAATGAAGCGTGAAATTGCTTTTCTTTTGGAAATGTAGAGCACTCCTCAGCCAAAGTTTTAAAGTTGTTAAGAAACAACTTTCCTTAATTTCTTCACCAAGAAGCCCTGATGCAGAGCAAGAAATCGCTTTTAAAAAAAGTGACTTGTCTCTTCAGGTGATGCTTTTTTCTCTCTGGAGGCCTCCAACAGCGTTTTGAGAGCTTCTTCACGGCGATTGACCCATATTCCTACAGTATATTAGGCCAATAGACATTACTGTATTTGCACAGCTCTTTCATAGACACTGTAAGTACTTAAAGCTGAATGGGTGCTTTCAGTTGCATATAATATGCAGCATAATTGACTTCACAAGCCCGTGTGGAGTTAAACTGCTGATAATGGCTTCTGACTATTCAGCTGAACTTTCTATATGCATCACATTGAAGACATTTAGCCTTCATTAGATGTGGCTTCTCAGATGGAGATTAGCACACTGTCGTAGTAAGGCACATGGACACAAGCTGAACTTTCATTGTAAAATCACAGGACAATAGGATTACAGTAAACTCATTTTAATTGGGGTGTGGGGAGGATAAGATATACAATAACTGTCAGAAAATTTGTAATTCTATTTTACTTTTCTAATATATATATATATATATATATATATATACACACACACACACACACACACACACACACACACACACACACACACACACACACACACACACACACACACAGTTGAAGTCAGAATTATTAGCCCCCTTTTGAATTGTTTTTTCTTTTTTTAATTTTTCCCAAATTATATTTAACAGAGCAAGGAAATTTTCACAGTATGTCTGATAATATTTTTTCTTTTGGAGAAAGTTTTATTTGCTAGAATAAAAGCAGTTTTTAATATTTTAAAAACAATTTTAAGGTTAATATTATTAGCCCTTTTAAGCTAAATTTTTTTGGATAGTCTACAGAACAAACCATCATTATACAATAACTTCCCTAATTACCCTAACCTGCCTAGTTAACCTAATTAACCCAGTTAAGCCTTTAAATGTCACTTTAAGCTAGAAGTGTCTTGAAAAATATCTAGTAAAATATTATTTACTGTCATCATGGCAAAGATAAAATAAATCCGTCATTAGAAATGAGTTATTAAAACTATTGTGTTTAGAAAGGTGTTGAAAAAATCTTCTTTCCGTTAAACAGAAATTGGGGAAAATAATATATATACATACAGTTGAAGTCAGAATTATTAGCCCCCCCCTGTTTATTTTTTCCCCAATTTCTGTTTACTGGAGAGAAGATTTTTTTCAACACATTTCTAAACATAATAGTTTTAATAACTCATCTGTAATAACTGATTTATTTTATCTTTGTCATGATGACAGTAAATAATATTTGACTAGATATTTTTCAAGACACTTCTATACAGCTTAAAGTGACATTTAAAGGCTTAACTAGGTTAATTAGGTTAACTAGGCAGGTTAGGGTAATTAGGCAAGTTACTGTATAACGATGGTTTGTTCTGTAGACTATCAAAAAAAGAAATAGCTTAAAGGGGCTAATAACTTTGACCCTAAAATGGTTTTTAAAAAATTAAAAACTGCTTTTATTCTAGACGAAATAAGACTTTCTTCAGAAGAAAAATTATTATCAGACATACTGTGAATATTTCCTTGCTCTGTTAAACCTAATTTGGGAAATATTAAAAAAAAGAAAAAAAAAATCAAAGGGGGGCTAATAATTCTGACTTCAACTGTATATATGTATGTGTATATATGAATATATATATATATATATATATATATATATATATATATATATATATATATATATATATATATATATATATATATATATACATATATATATATATATATATATATATATATATATATATATATATATATATATATATAAAGCTTAATCAAACAATGTGTTCAGCTGACTGTGACATTGTAAAATCTTAACATTTCTGAATTTTGTAAAACTGCTTATAGCTTAATTAAACTGAATTAATTCTAAACTTAAGGTTTTATATTGATTGACTTTTCTAATCATTATTGACTTTTAGGGTGCATTCACACTAGCATTTTTGGTCTGCACCCAGGTTCGTTTGACTTCAAAGTATGGTACAGTTAGCTAGTGCGAACGTGTCTTCTGAACTCGGGTGCGCAACCGTGAATCGTACCTGAGTCCGCCTGAAAGAGATGGTCTGGGGTACGGTTCATACAAACTCTGGTACATTTCACATATAATATGAATGCAATCATGTCAAATAATTGAAGTGAACCACCAATTGTACAACAAACTTTAGTTTACATAACATTCATTTGTGTGTGTATGTCTGTGTATCGCCTACCTTGGTGAAAAGCGGGAATGACCTATTATTAATACCAAATACGCAAAGTTCGGCACAAGTCGGGTACTTTTTCAAATGCAATGGCAGTGTACTTTATAATGTCACTTACATCACCGTGGATTCATCGGTTTCACTGTACCTTAACAATTAAATTAATTATATAAAGCACTCCCTTATAACTAATATTATATTAATATTATAAATCAATATTTTTTTTAATTTAAGAAAATGTAAACATAAATCTATATAAATGTGAAGTAAAATGTGTTATTGTTCACCGACTCGTGTCTTTGATGATCAGATTTAATAAACTACAATGGACATTATACAAGTATAAATTACAAGAGGTAAATAATAAGAAATAAAGATAACGTAAGCAATTTCGGAAACAAAAACAAGCAGTGTACAGCACAGTAACATAAATAAAGACCAATATAAAACGTAACAAAATAACACTGCCAAAATTATACACCTGAGAGCAAATAATAGATTTAAGTGAAGTTTATTTATAAACTAATTTCGAGAGGATCACGTGCTTATGATTGCTAGCGGCTGGACTCACATTATCCAAATCACCTCGCACCAATCAGATGATCCCCAAGCTACTATAAATACCCCGGGTTTCACTACTATCTTTGCTTTGAAGAATCCCCCCTTCCACCCCTACTCCTCCTCTCTTCTAGATGGGTGACACGGTGGCCCAGCGCTTAGCGCTGTTGCCTCACAGCAAGAATGTCAATGGTTCTAGGCTTTACCAAACCAGCGGGCATTTTCTGTGTGGAGTTTGCATGTTCTCCCCGTGCTCACGTGGGTTTTCCCCGGGTCCTCCAGTTTTCTCCCACCGATTAAAAACATGCAACCTAAGTTATTTATTAATCAACACTATAGACTTGCTCACTACCTAGTACATATCTCTTTAAAGAGAACTACTATCTGCACTTCAATCACTACGATGGGGGAGTTCTCGAGATCTACCTGAGCTCGATCTCCCCTCTCGCCTTGCAACGGGAGGGAGCCCCGGGCTCGAGGATCTCATGAGCTCAGGGCTCTCTCCCGGGACAGCATGCCAAACAAGCTTTACTATTAATCATCAGCTAAGTGTGAACTCTTGAAAAGACAAAAAACTGTCCATTAGATATACACAAGATGGATTAAATATCATGTTTTAATTACAATAGAGAGATGAGATTCAGCGGTACGTCCGAGATGGACTGGCCAAAGTAAAGCTGTTCTCGGCGGAGGAGGTGATGACGAAGTACCCGCTGACAGGCTGGGGGTCAAAATCCGCATAAGCTGAGGCACATCGTCAAGGATGCGCTATCTTTGTGTATAAACTGCCGATTCGAGTTTAAAACAACTACATTCTCGCCTGAAAAACTCTTAAAACTTTATTTTGTAACACAACAGAGGAGTATTTTTAAAACCGTGCAGGTTTTCTCCTCCGCCATTAGCTTTAGCTGAATGGCCTGGAGTACATTCTGGGATACCTCACAAGTTCCCACAAGTAACCTCTCGATGCATCCTTGACAGAAGGGGTGGAGCAAGTACACATCCGGGAATTTTATCTGTACTTGGCAAAATGTGAACTTTGAATTGGAACACTTCGACGACGGTTGATGACGTTTCACGAGGACACAAGAAAGCAAGTACAGACAGGACGCATATTGAGAAACAGCCAATGTCTGCTTGTCTCCCCCAAAAACGACTTCTGCAGACATCGCGTGATGTTCTGAACGTTTTTAATGTTTTTTTTGCAGCAGATAGATGCAAGTGGTTCTCTGTATTTTGGTTTTGTTTAACCAAAAGATTCAGTAAAAGCAGAACGACCGTGACATGTAAATGTCTCCTTTTTGGCGCTTTGCTTTTGTGGCCGTCACCTAGCAACAGCTGTACACAAAACAGCAGCTTGATGACACAAGCGTACCAGGGTTCAGAAGGAAAATAGATGGTGTGAACACAAACCAGCCGATAAGGTGGCAAGGGGGGGCAATCAAACTTGGGTTCGGTCCAGGCAATTGAACCAAGTGTGAAAGCACCCTTATTGATCTGATCTGAACCAACACAGTCTTAGAGCTGCTTTAGATCAGAATCTGAATTTCACCATTTCTCTAAAAGAAGTGTATTTTGTGTCTTAACACTCGCATTAAATAAAGCCAAATAACTTCAAGTATACAGTAAAATTAGCTTTCAGGTTAATTCAGGACTTTATGAGTTCCTATGGTCAGACTCCATAGAGACTGACACCACAGAGAATAAACTCGCACATCCTCACACCTGCTTTCTCACCGACACACACACACACCACTGACTCACAGACAGACCCTGTGGAAGGTTCAAAAGGTCTCCGAGGGCAGCCGAGCCTCTCTAAACATGCCTCCTGTCCCCGTGTCTTTCCATCCTGATGAATCTTTCTGTCTGTTTTTGACTCAGTGTCTCACACTTGCTGCTCTCTTAGTCTCTCCTCTTGCTCTGTTTCTGCCTCTCTGATGCTTTTCAGTCTGTCTGCATTACTGTCGTTTTCCTAGTGTTTCTCTCTCTCTCTCTCTCTCTCTCTCTCTCTCTCTCTCTCTCTCTCTCTCTCTCTCTCTCTCTCTCTCTCTCTTTCTCACCCCCTCTGATTAACCCCAGGCCCCCGCTGAGCTGACTGCCAGACGGAGCCATTTAATTTTCACTCGGATCCTTTTCATTTCTCTCCTCCAGGCATATCCCTCCATCACCTCAGAGTGGATAAAATACGAGCAGCTTTCAGGGGACACTCTCTCCGCAAGAGGAGACTGTCTTTCGCACACGAAATGTGAGTTATGTATGAACTTGGTAATTTTTGTTGTCTTTTATAGCCAGTCACATGAGCTACCGTTGTTTTAATGTTCAATCATCTTCATTTGCCATCTGTTTCGCAATGCATAATTGGAAATACCTGTGCATGCATTTCTTAGACTCCACCAACCCCCATGATACTCCCCTAAATGTGTGAACAAAATAAGAGGGATTATAGATATAACTCGTTTTCTCAATACCCCCCCCCCCCCCACCCTCCAAAAAAAAAACTCCCAAAAACAACTTAGTCATTTTCCATCTCCACAGTTTCACATCTTTTATTTGCTCTCACTCGAAATCAGGAGTGCCCAAACTATTTCTTATGAAGGACCAAAAACCAAACTTGATTGAGGCAAGGCTAATGGGTCGTATGTAAATATAATTGTCATGGGTAATTTCCAAATGTATTTAATAAAATTTAAAGATGACTAGAAAACATTGTTTTATGTTAACTACAGTAAATTGTTTTGTTTTTTACATTTTATAATGAACTTACTACAGTAAAAACAAAAACACTCTCATTTATAACAGAATGGAGTTACACTAGTTTTTGCCTTGATTTGCTCTTTGATGTCTTCTGCATAGTCCTCTGTTTTTCCCATCATTCCCACTCTCTTCTAAGATGGGATGGTGGCCCAAATCAAAGGTTACAATGGGCCAACTTTTGCCCGCGGGCTCTACTTTAGGCATCTCTGCTCTAAATCATCTAAACAGTAGCTTATTGGGTGTTTATATTGGGCTGCTCAATGTGTGTGTGTAAATGTTCAATATAGAACATTTTATGAGATTTTATCACTCTGTCCAGTTAGTAGGATTAACCAGGCCTAAAATACATAAAATAATGGGGTTTGCATTTCACGCAGTGTTAAACTGACATGAGTGTTGCACTTTTTTTTTTACACACTGTTTGTATCAGGGGTGTCCTGCTGCGTTTAGCTCCAACCTGCTTCAACACACCTGCCAGGAAGTTTCTAGTATATCTAGTAAGAGCTTGATTAGCTGATTCAGGTGTGTTTGATTGGGGTTGGAGCTAAACTCTCCAGGACATCGGCCCTCCAGGATCGAGTTTGGACACCCCTGGTTTATATGAATGAGAAAATTAGATACTAAAATTTGACTGAAAGCGTGAGTACAGCTCTGCATGTCCTTCAAGAAGTGTGCACGTACACACACGCGCCTACACTCACACACACAAACAAAAACACACACTTGTACAGCTATCAAGTTTTGTTTTCATGTTTTATGGGGACTTTTCATAGCTGTAATGATTTTTATACCGTTTTATGTTTTTAAAATACTTCATTCTGTTTGATTTATGCGTCGTTTTCTTAATTTGGACCAAAAAATGTCTCTATTCGATAATAAATGACAGGTTTTATTATACTCGTGCATGGGGACATTTGGTCCCTACAATGTGATGGTTATCAGGACCAGTGTTGGGTAAGTTACTTTAAAAAAGTAATAGATTACAAATTACTGACTACTACTGGAAAATTGTAATCTGATTACTTTTCTAATTCCTTCATGTAAAAAGTAATCAGATTACTAATTACTTTACTTTTAAAACATAAAATATACCTATAAAAAAATGCAAAATAAGCTGCAGCTCTTTCAGTAATTTAATATTCGCTGAAAAACATTACAATAGGTTCACAGCAGCTTGACATATTTAAAATCCTTAAAGAGATAGTTTGTCCAATACTTAAAATTCTCTCATCATCTACTTGTTCCAAATGTTGTTGTTTTTTTTTTAACACAAACGAAGTCACGAAGAAAATTGGATACCTGTAACCATTGACATCCATAGTATGCAAAAGCATTGCAGTGTTTGGGTGTTCTGTTTGTCTGACATAATTAGTCTTCCGAAATGTGTATATTCCATACAAAGCATGAGCTTATCGCTCAGTTTTTGTTGCGTGACTCTCGGTTTTTAACTGGTGCGCCTGGAAAATGTGAGCGCGCAAAAAGACGCAATATGTGAACGGCCACATAAGCAGCTATGCTTCTCTTCATATTCAAAAGATACCTGAACTCCTGATCCTGCACAGAAATTCAATTTAGCCTGTTTAGGCTGAGATGGACCTCCGTGTTTTTGGGCGCCGATGTCCTGCTTGGTGACGAGTATTGTCGTAGAATGCTTTCTGTTCTAGTGCTTGAACAAGTTGCTGGTCGAGTTGAAAGCAGTAAAAAGTTGTTTAGATACTGGACATAGGCTGCATTACACAGTAATATTTTTGGTTTTCCGCTCAATGAAATCAAAGTAATGTCTGTATTTCCACTTGAAGAAGCAACCACTCTCTGCAGAAGCCATTTCAGCTCGCATTCTTCAGCAGTGTAAAAGCGAATGCTTATTAACCAACGTTGCAGCGGAAAACGTTATTTAAAAGAAGCATTTTTTTTCTTCTAAAAACTATATTTGTAACGTAAGTAACGCAATTACATTGACTTTAGTAACTGTAATCAAATTAAATTACATTACGGCTTTCCTCAAAAATGTAATCAGAATACAGTAACCGTTACTGTGGAACTCATTACAGCCAACTCTGATCAGGACCAACACACACAGACACACACATACTGTATACTCGCACACACTTGCAGACAGACCACATAATGCTTCTGACTGTTAGTTCCCATCACTCACTCTTCACTAGTCCTGGAAACCAACAATTTTCTGTTGATTTTTCCCACCTATAGATTTTCACTTACCACCCAGTGCATCGACAGCTGACCTCATCTATCATGCATCTATCAAAAATAATTTGAATCTTTAAAACAAATTGCACAGCGGATTGGCGGATGCATGATTGCTTCTGCATTAAGCCTAAGTGGCCATCACAACTTTGCTGATTGTAGAAACTGAAATCTTGAGAAAGTGTCACACAACAGGATAATGCGATATTGGCCACATACATTTTAAAATGTCAGGAGTGAAAGACACATTTAAATATGTGAGTAATGCTGCATTCATGCCTTGTCGTAATTACCATAATTTCGAGATGACAACATGTTTTAAATGTTTTGACGTCAAACTCAGAATTATGTGCTTCTCCCTTTCAAGATTAAAGATGCTGCCTTATATATCTAAAATGTTCTAAATATGAAGCTGCATGAGTTATGACTTATGAATTTGATGATTCTGAATTTTAAGTCAAATACTTCCCATTTTTATTTTGTAGTTATTGTGTAGTGCTTATTCCGCATGTATGTAAATATGCATGGACAGTTATCTAAAAAGTACAATTCTGTCCTTTACTCGCTCTTCACTTGTTCTACTTTAATCTGCAGTGGTCATGTGGTACAAGCTCTCAAAATTACGCAGTTTACAAGTTCTAATTACAAGTTCTATGACAACATAAATGTCTTTTACTAGTTGGTATCTTGTAATTATGGTAATTCCGGCATGTCATGAACTCATCGTACATTACCTAAATTATCATGCAGTGTGTACAGAACTTGACTCACTCCTGAAATTATCATGATTGACACTCTGGTAACCTTAGCAATGTTCAAGTGATTTGCATGTTTGGTCTGCTCTATTTTTGATCTAAGTAAAATTACAGTGACCAAAGATTAGTTCAGAAATGTTAACCAAATCACATCCTGATTATGTTTTACAGAGTGCGCATTGACAGTGTTGCCATATCTACGGTATAATTACCATGAGCATCATTGAGCTTACTATTTAGGTCTGGCTCATATAGTTGATTGCAATACAACTTATGTATTTTTTTATTAAGAAACACCCCACTTTTTAAAGGATTATTTTACAGCTCCCATAGAGATAAGTCCAGTTTTACCATTTTTGAATCCATTCAGTCTCCAGGTCTGGCACGAGGACTTTTAGCGTAACTTAGCTTAGCATAGCTTACCATAAATGATTGACTTGGATTAGACCCTTAGCATCTCTTAAAAAACAGGTTGTATCATTTGGTTCAGTTTTGAAAATAATAGTGTGTTCATTATAGGGCAGGGCTATTCAATTAGTTTGTCATGGGGGCAATAAAAAACATCCCAAATAAGGGGCCGGAGAGATATGACTTGCAATAAAAGTCATGACACAACAGCAATATAAGAGCCCATATGCTGTATTTTTGCTCCTTAAGACACCCAGGTTGGCTTTTTCTACATTAAAATGTTAATATGTTGTATTTTGAAACTACATAATATCACTGCATTGTACAATGTGGCTTTTTTTTTTACAAACATATTCAAATGTTGTATTTTGAAGCACAAAATCAGTGTATTGCTCAAGTAGGCTTCTTCTACATTCAAACACATTCATATGTTGTTTTGAACTGCATAACAATTAGGGATGCGATTTATAGATTTTGGTTGTACAATTATAGTCTGAAGAATAATCATGGTTTCACGGTTATCACGATTATTTTGCATTTATTAGATTCAAAACACTACTAGTTTAGAAAATCACAAGAAAAGTGCTTATATTTTAAAGTGTTGTTTATTGCTGCTCAGTAACCAAATACAGCACAAAATATTAATAAAAAACAAACAATAGTTTATTTCCCTCTTTGGACTTAAAAATAAATGAAAAAGTTTTTGATTTAAACATGAGTGATAATTTTACAATGAAAATAAATGACAGAACAATGAATAAAAAAAAGCTATAAGCTATATATTAGCTAAGAATTTAAATGAACTGTTGTTATTATCTGCGTTCATATATACATAATCATTTTAATAATTTGTAATAATTCGTCTACAGTAATGTATCTTTTGTTTACATTGCAGTGAAAGCCACACACAAATTCTACTGTGCGCCTGGAGGGCGCGAGTGCGTTGTTCCGCTTGCGAGTTGTGCACGCACTGCTCCCAATATGCACACGTCTCTGTTGGAAATAATAAACTTGCGAGCGGCAAAGGCGGAATATGTGAATAAACTGCTTCAATAGTTAATCAAATGTGCTTCGTATTAGCCTCGGTATAAGCTCGGAACTTTAAACTAGCACAAAGTTGGCATAACTTTGTTTAGTTGCAGCAGTTTTGTTACGTGCAACAGAAACGCGGTGTTGAGAAGCCTTTACGATTAATTAACCGTAATGAATTTAAGCGCGGTTAGTAGTGAAATGGGCTAATCATTGCATCCCTATTAATGATATCAGTGCATTGTACAAAAGGCCTTTTTTACAAACATATCTAAATGTTGCCAAAGGCTGACCTCGCCATTCGCTTAATTTCAGGTGACTCACGCTCTGCGCAGCCTTCAACTGCAGCTCGTGCTGTATTGAACATATGCACGTCACTTTCTAACTATAGCGACTGAACTAAATTTATTTTTGATGTCTTGGTCACACTATTTGGTGGGCCGAAACAAATTGCCTCGGGGACCGGGTTTGGCCTGCGGGCCGCCAATTGAATTGTTTAAATGCCATTGGCTAGGATCTGCTCTAGGGTTATTTGCATGGCGCGATCTAACTAACGTCTGTTTGACGATTTAAATTTCACTCAAAGTGCATGTAAATCTTTAACGCTGACATAAGAAAAAAATACCATTTAAAAAATTACTTTAAATAATCCGAGGGCAGTTTCATTTAGTCAACCACCTTGGTGTGTATGCTGCCATGTGGTTCATGTCAAACCACATGATCTGCTCACTGCAACTAGTCGTCATCAATCAAGAAAGCGTCATGGCAGAGCATTAAAATCGACCAGTCGACTAGTCGGTGCAACACCTAGCTAGTACACTGTTACCCAGAACTAAAGTGTGAACAACCCTAATGTATTCAACAAGAGAATGTTAGCATTAATAAAACGCCAAACTGATTTCACCAAGTAGGACATGTTCCTGGATTTACATCTATGTTGATCCTGGAACAACATTCCAATCAGCCAATCAGAATCAAGTATTATGTTTACCATTTATGTTTAGGCTTACGGTTAGGGTTATGCACTTCTACATGATTGTTATCCAACGATTTTTCCCTTCTGATTTTGGGAATAATGTAGTTATGGTTGGGTTTAAGGGTAGGGAATAGGGATGGATAACATTTTCAAACAAAAATGATGTTTACAGGATCAACATAGATGTTAATCCAGGATTGCATCGTACTTTACAATATCATGACGTGCTTAATAAACTGGCCATATTACCTCAAGATTTTTGTGCGAAACAAATGCACAGTGAAAAACATGGGCTACCGAGATCTTATGTGAATGTGCATCATTTGCCACTGCTTCATTGTTGAAAGAGTGAGGTTTGTAACCCTAACCCTAATGTATAACTATTCTTTAATAAAGAAAAAAAACTATATCAAGGAAGACCCAGTGCACATTTAAACGTTTTACATTGAGAAGAGCTTAAGATTGAGTTTGTTTACTTCTTATATTGTTCTTTAGATTATGTAGATGCTTTTATATGTATTTTGCAAGTTCATGTAGGTTAGAGATGTTCTCTTAAAACAAACCTAATTTGTACTATAAACAGTGTCTCTGTCTCCCTCTGCAGGCAGATTGTAACACTACACACTACACAATAGCAGGTGAGAGAACACAACAGCTGGAGAAGGAAGCAACATTAACACCAAAACGCTAAGTTGCTACGAGGTGTTCCCAGCGTTCTCACTTTAGACATAATTATGTAATTGCTGTTAACATTGAGACAACATCAGCACATTTTCCATTTCGTTCTTCTTGACACTTTCATTCAGTATTCTTTAGCTTTTCTTTGACTGGCAATGAAATTTACAGGAGACTGCACAAACACGCATGACAGAAACGTGCATGAGTCTAATCTCAGTGCTTTCCAATGAACGGTCACTGTGACCCAGTAAGACCACCATGCTGTTGGCTTAATGGAAAAATAAATTCCGGGTGAGAATTAGCCTTCAGGTGCTAATTACAGTCCTTCATCTGCCCGCTGTGTCCGACGAGGAGCTGTGAGTGAAAAAATAAATGCTTTATAGTCTGCATTTTGTTCCTAAAGCAGACTACACACACAGCACAACTGCTGGCTTTCACATTAGGGTGCTTGACTGTGTTGAGTTAGATTTATTTTGTACATTCGCTTGACAAAATCACCTAAAATACTGTATTTTTTCATTAACCTATTCATTCAAGCCAAACCATTTTGGCCATTTCTTTCCACAGCACACTGTAGAAAAATACAAATACAAAGTATTTTTTATTAGTGTAATGTTGTCATCAAACAACTGAACCCTTTCTCATTATGACATCACAAGGCCCACACTAAATCTGCATAACGGTTTGAGCCCATCGTTCAATCTACTTATTTATTTGGATAAATGCAGGTATATATATATACTCTGTATATATATATATATATATATATATATATATATATATATATATATATATATATATATATATATATATATATATATATATATATATATATATATTAGGGATGCAACAATACAGTTAGCTTACGGTTCAATACATACCTCGGTTTTTTAACACGGTTTTCGGTTCGGTTCGGTTCTGATGGCTTAACACATAATTATATTTTTTTATTGTTATTCTATGCTTAGGCAATAGGAACAGTAAGAACGAGAAAAAAATTAAAATGATTTATTGCAATACTCCTTTATTTTACTTCAAAGCCAAGAAAGGTACACTAGTTCCTAGTGTATTGTATAATAAAAAAAAATTAACACTGAAATCTCACAGCTGCTGGTAGCCCATGTACAAACTGGGCAACACATAAATTCCTACATTTTAAAAATAAACATGCATGTGAAGTTAATGAACATAAATTGACCATTTTAAATAAACACATTTGTACTTCAGTAAATATAAATAAACCATCTTAATTAAACTTAACACTGCCTTTGTTATTTTTATATGTCTTTCGAAATCAGTTGGATATGTTTGCTGGAAGGATTCAGTGAGGGATTGTTGTTTTATGAAGGTCTTTATTACCTTCTCTGCTATTCTGCCTTCAGACAGTGATATTGCTGGGTGATGGCGCCGCAGATGTGCAGTCATGTTGGAAGTGTTTCCGTTCGATTAGTCTATACGTGTAACCGAAATGTCCCAACACCGAGGATTTGAAAGACACCGGCGTTTCCACTTATTGCTCCTTCACTTCACTGCCGCTCGCCATGTTAAAGTGTGGAATGATGGTGGAGCGCCCCCTAACTTTAGAGCATAGTGATTGAATATTTACTCGCGGGGAGGAGTTTCCTCATCTCAGCTCATGGACTTACAGGCACACACAAACAGTCTATTCGGAGAGAAATAAAACGCACATAAATTATTTAAACATAAAACCGGAAAAACCGCAATTCACAAGCGCGTATTGAACCGTGGATGTCGTACCGAACGGTTCAATATTATATTGAGAATTGTGGCATCTCTAATATATATAATCACTGGCCAAATTATTAGGTACACCCTACTAGTACCAGGTTGGACCCCCTTTTGGCTTCAGAACTGCCTTAACCCTTTGAGCATAGGTTCAACAAGGTACTGGAAATATTCCTCAAGAGATTTTGGTCCATATTGACATGATAGCATCACGCAGCTGCTGCAGATTTGTCGGCTGCACATCCATGATGCAAATCTTCCGTTCCACCACATCCCAAAGGTGCTCTATTGGATTGAGGTCTGGTGACTGTGGAGGCCATTTGAGTACAGCGAACTAATTTTTATGTTCAAGAAACCAGTCTGAGATGATTCACACTTTATGACATGGTGCATCATCCTGCTGGAAGTAGCCATCAGAAGATGGGTACACTGTGGTCATAAAGGGATGGACATGGTCAGCAACAATACTCAGGTACTGTAGGCTGTGGTGTTGACATGATGCTCAATTGGTACTAATGGGCCCAAAGTGTGCCAAGAAAATATCCCCCACACCATTACACCACCACCACCAGCCTGAACCGTTGAGGATTCAACATGGCAGGATGGATCCATGCTTTCATGTTGTTGACTCCAAATTCTGACCCTACCATCTGAATGTCGCAGCAGAAAGAGAGACTCATTAGACCAGGCAATGTTTTTCTAATCTTTTATTGTCCAATTTTGGTGAGCCTGTACAAATATATATCCTTAAATATATATATACTTCCTTAAACCTCCTAATACATGCAGCACAATGATTTTCATGAACGTTTATAAGCATTAAAAGTGGTGGATCTGTTCAGCAAAAGATCTGACTGTGTGTCACTGCATATCAAACGACTTAAAATAATACAAAACAATATAACTAAAGCAATCTCCATATGGAGCAAGAGTGCTTCTCTTCTGTTAAACTGAACATCGTCGCATCATCGATGACGTAAGCGTGCAAGGTGAGTGCGGGTCGAGGGGGAAAGGGGAGGGGGACAATCACGCTCAGGCACGGTCCTAGTGTGATACACTCTTATTTTACATCTTGTAAAACAGGGCATAATAGTTCCCCTGTAAAATGTAAATTCCTAAAACAGAGCTTGTGTTAATATTTTTAGCAGCATTTCACATTTGAGGTGATGTCATAATGAGAAGCGTTTTAATTGTTTAATAAAATTATGAAGTTAATATGAATTTTAGTTTTTTTATTTCACTTTGTGATGTACAAACAAAACCTATTTCTGCATTTCCAGGTTGCTTTGTGATAAAATAACAGAATATTTTTGTTTTGGCTACTGACTTATTCTGTCAAATAATAAAAAAAAATCTTCGCTTCTCAGAAACAATAGATTTCTAGTCTGAGAAAACAGCACTTTATTACTTTAAATATTTAAGGGAGCTACAGCAGCTTTAAAGTGTGAAACATTTGTCTCAGGGCGATTCATCTGCATTACCCTTTTTCTAATCCTGAAGGCTGATATGAAATATTAATCACTGTCTTTGACTATATGTCCTAACATTTACTAATGCCTGTGTTTTGCTGCGGATCAATTGTCTGAATGCCTCAAAAGCATTAAGTCAGATTAGGAATAAATAAGAAAGCGAACTGATAAGGCGTCATTGCGCTAAAGGAGGGGCAAGAGTTCATGTGTCTAATTCTAGACTTCAAAGCCGCTGTGCCTTTTTCATGTGTAGACATTCTTTCAAGAAATTAGGTCGAGTTTTCTCAGTGATTTGGAAATTAAGAGGGAGCCTCTTTGAAATATAATCACAGAGGGGCGCATGTAGAAACACATAACTTTCATTGGTTTTTGCACTTTCATTTGCATTTTAGACCTAGTTATACTTTATTTCTGAGCTGTAGAGCATATTCAAATAGTGTAAAAAACAAAAATATGCCCGATAATAATAATAATAATAATATTAATAATAATAATAATTAGTTATAATGTATGTCTTGTTTAATTTTTTATTTAAAGTTATTCAATTGTATAAAAAAAATCTGTTATTTTACATTTAATAACGGACAATAAAATACAGAAATTTACTATAAAATAACGGACGTTAAATTGCGACAATTTTCCTTAAAGTTGAATTTCCAGTAAATTTCTGTAATTTAACGGCTGTTATTTTACGGTAAATTTCTGTAATTTATAATTACAGTAAAATAGCATATATTTTTTAAATTCAAGTATGAGACGAACATATGTCTAATCTCAGTAAACTAATCTGGACTATCAATTCTTTTGTCAATAATAGAGAGATCTGCTATAATAACATATATGAAAAAATATACAAAAGCACGTACATCATTTTAACTGGGTGTTCAGCCAAACTGCAAAAAAAAGTGCAAAATATATATTCAAAAAGGCAAAATATTATTGTTGTTGTTGTTATATATATATATATAATGTATATTCAAAAAGGCGGCAACACCAAAGCTCCAAAAATGCTAATTTATTAAATTAAAAAAGGCTGACACAAAGCGTGTAACAATTCAAGCACACGGCCCTTCATCAGACAGTGTCAGTATGTTATAATAACATGTATAACAACAACAAGAATAATAGTTTGTAATTACTAAATTGTTAGAATAATAATATAATATATACATTTTATTATTAATATAATATATGAATTTATTATTAATATATTCATTAATTAAAGGGTTAATCAAACGTCTTACAAAGTTAACAAATATTGGCTATAATATTCCTAATGATAATAACAGTAATAATAATAATAATAGTAATAATAATAATGATTATTATTATTAATAAAATTATAAATGTAAATAAATGAATGCATTAAATATAAATAATTATTACTAATAGCTGTTTGTTTACAGTTTATATATACACACACACACACACACACACACACACACACACACACACACACACACACACACACACACACACACACACACACACACACACACACACACACACACACACACACACACAGTTGAAGTCAGAATTATTAGCCCTGTTTTGAATTTTTTTTCTTTTTTTAATATTTCCCAAATGATGTTTAACAGAGCAAGGAAAATTTCACAGTATGTGTAATAATATTTTTTCTTCTGGAGAAAGTCTTATTTATTTTATTTCGGGAAGAATAGAAGCAGTTTTAAATTTTTTAAAATCATTTTTAAGGACAAAACTATTAGCCCCTTTAAGCTAATTTTTTTTTCGATAGTCTACAGAACAAACTATCATTATACAATAAATTGCCTAATTACCCTAACCTGCCTAGTTAACCTAATTAACCTAGTTAAGCCTTTAAATGTCACTTTAAGCTGTATAGAAGTGTCTTGAAAAATATCTAGTAAAATATTATTTACTGTCATCATGACAAAGATAAAATAAATCAGTTATTAGAGATGAGTTATTAAAACTATTATGATTAGAAATGTGCTGAAAAAAATCTTCTCTCCAGTAAACATAAATTGGGGGAAAAAATAAACAGGGGGCTAATAATTCAGGGGGGCTAATAATACTGACTTCAACTGTGTGTGAGTGTGTGTGTGTGTGTGTGTGTGTGTGTGTATGTATGTATGTATATATATATATATATATATATATATATATATATATATATATATATATATATATATATATATGTATATATGTGTGTATATATATATATATATATATATATATATATATATATATATATATATATATATATATATATATATATATGTATATATATATATATATATATATATATATATATATATATATATATATATATATATATATGTATATATATATATATATATATATATATATGTATATATATATATATATGTATATATATATGTATATATATATGTATATATATATATATATATATATATATATATATATATATATATATGTATATATATATATATATATATATATATATATATATATATATATATATATATATATATGTATATATATATATATGTATATATATATATATGTATATATATATATGTATATATATATATATGTATATATATATATATGTATATATATATATATATGTATATATATATATATGTATATATATATATATGTATATATATATATATATGTATATATATATGTATATGTATATATATATGTATATGTATATATATATATATATATATATATATATATATATATATATATATATATATATATATATATATATTTAAAAATTAACTTTGCCCATTAAACACAATATTTTTTGGGAGAAAAACATATTTACAGAGAAGTCAAGCCTTCTGACTTTTATGGCTCATCATGGCTGTAGATCTGATCCTGATAGTATGCACTGAGCTGTAGAAATGTGCTATGTGTGTGTGCGTATGCATGAGTGTGTGTGTGGGAGGCAGATAAGTTATGCAGGAGAAGTGGTTGTTTAGCACGGTGAGGCTCCGCTGAGATCTATAGCTGCATGATGAGGAGATGAAATTAAGGTCAGCAACACCACAACTTTTCCTGTCACTGGAAAGACGCAGTGAATGAATGGGTGGAGGAGAAAATGACTTAAACTCTCCCTGGTTGTTTGATTTCTGGAGTCATTAATTTTCTTTCGTAGCTATTAACATCTCTCAGTGATGAAGACTTGAAGCTGAGGCATTATGACGATTATACCTGGAATTCTTTTCAATGACATAGAAGAAATTAACTGGATTTTACTTTATATGAATGCTCTTCATGACTTTCAAGCTGCTCTGATTTACATTTTCTAAACTTATGAATAACCTTCCATTTAATAACGCTCTCCACTTGACCATGAATGTTTGTTGATATCTGGTCTGGCATTTCTTTTATGTCTGTTTTTTCTTTTGTAAAACGTACTCCTACAGGCTCATCAGAAGGATTCAAATGCATGCCCATTTATTGACGCCAAACATAGATGAGGGTTTAACAAATTAAAATGTATCTGCAGCCTTTGTACTGTATGAGAGAAGCCAAGTAAAGAAATAGACATTAATCTGGCATCCACCTAAACCCTTGCTTTATTTTATAAAGCATCTGGATACTAAGTCAGTAAATACAAAATAGTTGAAGTCTTGTTGGCAGAACTTAAATAAATTGAGTTACATCAGATTTTAAGTTAAGCTCAAAAATTAAGTTGACTTTAAATTAAAGAGCTTTAAGAATTTATCAATTTTGTTGAAACTGCAGGAAATGTTTGCTAGGGCTATTCGAATACAGAATTATGGCTTTTACACAACAATACATTTTTTATTTATTATTATTTTTTAAATATTTTATTATTATTAACAAAGCATACAGGTTAAAATAACAATATAATGACATATCAATTCAACTACCCCCACCCCCCTCGCCTGCAGTCTCTTTAAACTGGGGTATCCAATAAATTAATGTTAACAGAAAACAAAAACAAAAAACAACAACAAAAGTACAGTTTCAAGAATTAGATCAATAGAATACAATTATACAAAGTAAGGCAAGTATTCTGGGTCCTGATCTTTGCTTTGTGCAATAAATATAAAGATTTTGTCAGTAGCTGAAGTCCAGATCTTTGATGTACACATTTGTACCAAGTTCACTTGAGCTGTGGATAATTCCAACATTATAATGTCCTGAAGTTGTACCAATATGATTCTAAGTTATGTGGAAGTCAAAGTTGTACTAGTAGAACAATAAAAAAATGTGATTAATCACGTTTGTTCTGTGATTTTATCACAAGAAAATCACATTCCTACACTCTCATAAATAAAGGTACAAGAGATGTCACTGGGGTGGTACCTTTTCAAAAGGTACATATTTGTACTTGAAGGGCATATATCGGTACCTCAAAGGTATGTATAAGTACCTAAACATTTCAAGAGGTACATTTTTATACTTTTTAGGTATGTACCCTCGAGGTATTAATAAGGACCCTTTTAGCACAAATATGTACCTTTCGAATAGGTACCACCTCAGGGACGTCTCTTGTACCTTTATTTATAAGAGTGTATATGCAAAGTTTAAAGGGCACCTATGGTGAAAAATCTACTTTTAAAGCTGTTTGGACAGGCATATGTGTAGGTATAGTGTATATACCGTCATGTTGGGGTGATCTAAACACACTCAGTCCTTTTTTTTCAGTTTAACAACATAAAAACGGTGGACCAATTGGAGCGGTTTTGAGACCGACCGCAACTTGACGTAGGAGTGCGGTCCCCCCGCCCACCGAATTGATTGACAGCTGCATATTAACATGTCTCCGTAGTTACGCTTATAATCATATCAACAAGACAGGACGTGCGCAAAGCAACCGGGAAAAAAAAGGTCTGTTCAGTTTGCTAGGATCATCAATCATCATCAAATGTGATCAAGAGTGAGTTTTACAAGTTTAAAATGTTTTAAAACGGTGCATGTGTGTAATGAATTACAGCAATTCACTTCAGCTTTACTTCATCATGACAGCCGCGTGTCAGAACAATTATAAAAAAAGCGCTTCAGGTTTGTTGATGTTAAATCAGGTTTATTTTGTACATTAACATAACAGATATCCATACAGCAGTGGATATTAACCTGTATCTTGTCACATTTGCGTGCAAAAAGAGTGCAAAGCTAAACGCGCGCGCTGTCTGTGTGTGTGCGTGTCTGCGCTGTGTGTGTGTATCTGTGTGTGTGCGTGAACTTTGTAACGACATTGTGTGTGACTCATTGCTGCAACTCCACAACAAATGAATCAAATACTGATTTGAATAAAGTCAAATAAAGTTCTTACGTTAGTATTTCTCACAAGCGTTACGTGAGATCAGCTTCCTTTATGTCTTTCTGTTGTCTGACGCAGTCGAGGGAGGAGATTAAGGCACGCTGACAGGCACGTGGAAACGGTGGGCGTGAAGGACTAGCCTTAAAGGCGCAGTACACAAAAACCGCAACCTGCTGCTCAAAGCTATAAATTAGTAACTTATGAACAGGGCCAGATGGAATCTGCGGACGTTTTTTGCAATTTCTGCGGAGAATTTTGGTAAAAAATCTGCGGATTTCTGCGGAATTATTTTGGGAGTCTCATAACTAAAACCTTAATATGTGAAATATGTGTAATTTAAAAACTGAATAAATTTAGATTTACTCAAGTAAATAAACAGAATTAATGATGGGCTAAAAATCTACGGAATTCTGCGGAAAATCTGCAGAATTCTGCGCGCGCAGATTCCGTGTGGGCATACTTATGAAAGCTATAATAAAAAATCTGATGGGTGTTTTAGCTGAAACTTTACAGACACATTTTGGAGACACAAAAGACTTATCTTAAATCTGGAAAAAGTGGTAACCTATGGTGGTATATGAAAGAAATGCAATAACACAATAAACGTTTGAGGTGTTTTTTTATAGCAGTAATCCCTTTACAATTTAATGGGTAGATGAAATTTAATAATTGTTGCCGTTAATTAATAAATATGTTAACGTTATAATAGTGCGTTAACCTGCCCAGCCCTAGTAAATACATTCTAAAAAGAAACTTAATCAAGCACAATTTATTGCATGGATGACACAAGATCATAGTGTGAAAATTACACAGAGAAATCAGTGTTAGCTAGATACCTATTTTCGCACTAAGCAGTAAAAGGTTCAGGTGTGGAGACATTTTTGAACACTAATACAAGTCTTATGCACTTGCTGATTGATGTCACTTTCAAAATCACTTATTTTTCTAGTTAACATTTAGCTAGCAATAGCACACTTGTACTAATGTAATATCTAGCAAAAATACTTTTGGTATAACCTGTATTTGCTTGCTTTGTCACTTAACCTAACAAATTCAAATGTGTTTTGTTGGCGTATCTCTTGCCTTATCTAACTCTGCTCAAAGAAAGGAGAAAATAACCATACATAACACATATCACAGCATTCACACCATCTATTGTACAACAATGCTTAAACAAATAGTCAGTAAACAAATATGACGTGGTCAAAAGTCAGCTGGATTTTCAGAAAGTAAGCGCAAAACATTCAGAATCATAAACAATATAGGCTGCTGGACGGAGCTGAAATCAAAGGCCTGTTCAGAATTCTTCACATCACGCTAAAATGCAATGAAAAATAAAATGGCGTGTCAAAAGTTGCAGAAGCTGCACTTTGATGAAAATCAACATCAATTGGTCACACCAGCTGCGATGAGAAAGCACTAACTACAGGTTGTACAGAATGACTGGCTCAAAAACTCTTCTATTTTATGATAAATAACCACTTTTTGGAGATATTTTAGCAAGCATCTGCACTTATCTGCAAGCAGAGAAGCTAATGGTTTTTCACAGAAACACTTTAAGAGAATGGTTTATATATATATATATATATATATATATATATATATATATATATATATATATATATATATATATATATATATATATATATATATATATATATATATATATATATATATATATATATATATATATAAATTATTAGCCCCCTGTTTATTTTTTTCCCCTATTTCTGTTTAACGGAGAGAAGATTTTTTCAACACATCTCTAAACATAATAGTTTTAATAACTCATTTCTAATAACTAATTTATTTTATCTTTGCCATGATGACAGTAAATAATATTTTACTAGATATTTTCCAAGACACTTCTATACAGCTGGAAATGACATTTAAAGGCTTAACTGGGTTAATTAGGCAGTTTAGGGTAATTAGGCAAGTTATTGTATAACAATGTTTTTTTCTGTAGACTATCGAAAAAATATATAGCTTAAAGGGGCTATAATTTTTACCTTAAAATGTTTTATTTTTTTTTATTAAAAATTGCTTTTATTCTAGCCAAAATAAAACAAATAAGACTTTCTCCGGAAGAAAAAATATTATCAAACATACTGTGAAAATTTCCTTGCTCTGTTAAACATAATTTGGAAAATATTTAAAAAAAGGAAAAGAAAATTCAAAGGGGAACTAATAATTCTGACTTCAATTATTTATATATATATATATATATATATATATATATATATATATATAGTGTTTTGTGAATGGATTTGATTTAAAAAGATAAAATTATTATAATTATTAAATTAATGTTGCTACTTTTATTAGTATTATTACATTTAATACTTATAATTACTAGGTTATTTATTATTTTGATGAATTATATGGACATTAAGATAATTGAGTAAAAAGTGCAAAAATTACCACCTTTTCCAATATCTGATTTAATTCAACAACAGATTTTTTTTTACCTGTAAAATCTGCTTGAAAATTACACTTATTATTTTGTGAATGGGACGGACCTGACTGATTCTGTTCTGTATTTAACAACCTACTGATTCAAGTAAACCAGTCAGAGCAAGTCTACAATTACTGCTTCACTGATTCAAATGAAGCAGCCAGAGCAAATCTCCAGTTATTGAATAACTGATTCAAATGATTGAGCCAGAGTGAGTCTTAAGTTAACAATTCAAAGATCGAAACGATCCAGAGCTCCTCTCCACTCACTCCACTAAACTTGCACTTTAACAATTAATTTAGCAAATGTTTCTATTTTTTTCTAATAACACATCAGCTGAAAAGTACTACATCTCCCATATTACACAGTCTAGGTAAACTGAACACACGACTACAGAAAACAGTTGTTTGAGGTGCAGTGAGATAAAAATATCAGGTCTCTGAGGTGGTTTTTCTGAAAACCTTTCGAGAATCAACACATCAAGTTGAAGTGAACACAAGACAGTCAGTACAGCATCCAGCACGGCAGTAGCTGGAGAGAGCTGTGTTCTCCTTCAGCAGCTTTTCTATAGGGACCGGCTATAGTCAGTTTATGACAGGGCTCTCAAGTTCAGCAAAACCGATGTGTCTGGCAAGAGTACATTTTTTCCCCTTCTTTTATTTAAGCTCATTTCATCTCTCTCCCTCTCCTTTCCCCCTGAAACTGTCAAGCCGGTGTGGTCCAACAGTGTTCAGAGAAGCCACTCAGGGTTTGATTGCCCTCAGCAGGGACAGCGTGCCGTAGCTTAGCTGGCCGTTAACTGACAGCGAGAGAAGCCCAAGGTAACAGATATCAGCTCCGTTACACCAAAGGAGCCCCATGGGGACACTGGCCGGTCACTTCCACACATACTGTAGATCAGCCTCTCTGACACCATCCTGCGGAGACATGTTTTCGTATTAGGCCTGTGTTGATAATGGCGGATTTGACTTAATTTGGCTAATTTGTCGCGAAATTACACCAGCTCTAAATTTACTTCAACAGCATGTGAAGAAAAACACATCAAAATGCAATTTTGTAAGTTTAAAGCACATCTGTCAAACCTCTGTGACAGGAACACAGAGGCAAAAAAAGGCTAAAACATAATATGCTACGGCTGTAATTTTTCTTCCTATGACTTTTCTTCCTCCACAACGTGTCAAAAAGTTTTTCCTTTTCTTTCTTTTTACTTCCTTAAGGCAATTTATCAAGAACAGGAGTTCCTTTTGTGTTTTGGTGGCATCAAAGCATTGGTGAGGGTTGATTCATAGTGATGGCCCAGCATGCATCTGTCAGTCTGAGGGCTTCTCTGCTGCGAGATCCCCATGACTGGCCATCTGAATCCACGGGAACATGTGCTGCCCGCTCTCGCCAACTTGACAGATAGCTGGGGTTTTCCATGCTAGAAGTCCTAATGTCTGGAGATGAGGTTAAACCTTCCACTGCCATGAGGATGCTTTAAATATTTATTTGTTATACTTATTTGACTACATACAGTGTAATGCCACATGAGGGAAATGATTTATGTGAACAGATGTTGTGGAGGGCCTACAGGCTTATTAATAATGCTGTGAACCAATAGCATGCTTATTTTAACTTTATTATGACATTATTTTGTATTCATTTTAGCATTAGTAGATGCCACAATTTAATATAGATCAAAACAGTAAGGGAGAGTGGGGACAGTTGCAACACTTTTTGCATTTCCCTCAGTTTCTGCAAAGACCATTTTTTGTGGAAACCCAAAATTTTAATATAATAAACCCACATTTATTGGACACCCACATTGCTATAGTATGTGTACATATGATAATCATTTATTCATTCATTTTCTTTTTGGCTTATTCCCTTTATTAATCAGGGGTCACCACAGTAGAATTAACCACCAACTTATCCAGCATATGTTTTACACAGTGGATACCCTTCCAACCGCAACCCGACACTGGGAAACACCCATACACTCTTGCATTCACACATATACACTACGGCCAATTTGGCTTATTCAATTCACCTATACCGCATGTCTTTGGACTGTGGGGGAAACCGAAGCAAACTCCACACAGAAATGCCAACTGATCCAGTCGCGGCTCGAACCAGCGACTTCTTGCTGTGAGGCGATCAAACTTACCCACTGCGCCACCGTGGCGCCCCATACATATGATAATATATGCAGAATTTAAACTTGAACAGATAAAGTCAAACATTGCAACTCTGAGCAGGGGGACGGTTGCAACAACCCACAGGAACAGTTGCAACATTCATTAAAATGTAATAATAATAAAAATTGTAAAACATCACGTTGGATTTTATTTAATTTGTTTTGGTAAACAGACTAAATGTAAATTGGTTACATTGTTAAATGTGTTAAATTGGCCATATAAATACATACTATTTAAAGAACAAGCAACAACCATTTATCAGGCCTAATAAAACTGAACTGAACTGAAAATCTAGACTGAATCTTTACTAAACAACTTCTTTGAACTTTGAAATGAATTAAATAATCAAAGAATTAACTTTTTCAAATTAAATTACATTGAAACTGTGATAAAATTAAAATTGTACATTATTAATATGGAAAGCTTTTAATTGAATTTTGTAATTGGGTACAGTTGCAACAGCCTGTTGGATCTGTCCCAACTCTGTCAACCCTGATTAAACTGCTTATGCTAGGGAGATATAATAGCTTTAACGCTTGATAGCTTTACCTATTTAAAGCTAAGAAAACAATCATTAAAATTATATGAAAGAATAATATTTCTTGACAACAGATTAGATAGTATGAGAAATTTTCAGAACATTAAAAATAAAAAAATACTTTTTTTTTTTACCTAAAAATGAGTTTTATGCTGAAGGAATGGTCACATATGGCTGATTTCTCTCAGACTGAAGGAGGGTCTGAGAATACTGTATGTAGTATGAATATCATCACTCTAGCTCACTTCTGAATGGAAGAATAAGGCTTGTTGCAACTGCCCCATGTTGCAACTGTCCCCACTCTCCCCTACTGTGAAGCAAATGTTGGCTTGCTTGCAAGCATGATGCAGTTATATTGAGATATCATCATAAAAAAATGCAACAGTAAACAAAGTAAACATTTGAAGCGGATCAAAGGAACATCCTTATGGTTTTCTTTTAATACTGACAACTATGATTTGCAGTAAATAATAAGTTTTATCCAACAGTCAGCTTACTGCATTTACAGTATATGGACACAAAAATGTAATTTCTGTGATTATGTACTAGTTTCAAACCTGTACAATTTTAGTTTATTTTCTAAATGCCGGTTTCTGCAGATGTTAGCATGTAATTTTGCCTCAAAGGCATGTTTGTCATTTGTGTCTATTCGTTTATTGTGTCTTTGAGGGATTTTGAATGAATGAGCTGGGTAAATGATTCAAATGACTAGCTCACTTGTTTTTTTTTTTCCCCCACCAATTTAAGTTTTTAAAAGAATAATTTTAGGAGAACCCTTTAAACAGCTCCCTCATAAAACATAAACGTGTCCTATTCTTTGTCATAAACTTTGTATAACCTGCTAAAAGAAGCTGCATCTCAGTATGAGATTCACAAGCAAAGCTTTGATTCATGCTCCTGAAAACCCGTTTGCATTGGTGGAAAGAGTACTGAAAAATCACACTCAAGTAAAAGTACCATTACTTGCCTAAAAATGTAGTGCAAGGCGAGTAAAAGTATCTGTTATAAATATTACTCAAAGTATGAGTAAAAAGTAGACATTTCAAAAGTACTCAAGAGTAGTAGTGGAGTAAAAGTACAGTTACTGAACTAAAAATGTACTCAAGGGAAAGTAAAAGTACACATTTTTAAAACTACTTAGTAAATTACAATTCCTGAGAAAAACTACTCAATTACAGTAATTTGAGTATTTGTAATTAGTTACTTTACACCACTGCCCATTTGGAAATGTTTTCAGTTTTAACTTTAAAATTGCAATTCTACACAGACCAATGTCAAACTCAAATTTTTTCCTGAAGCGTCTGGATTTAAAAAAAGAAGTAGTGTACAAAAGTAAATCATAGTGTGAAAGAAAGTAATAGAGAGACATCAAAAACAAAAAAAAAGAGATGTCTAAATATGGCATTTGAGTCATTTACATTCTGTTTCCACTCAGGTCTTCTGAGATGAAAATGAACTCCAACACTAAATTAATAAGACTGGAGTTAAGTCTGAGTGACAGTCTCTTGGTACCATGCAGTGTTCAGGATCTGTTTTATGTCCATGGCTGGACACCTTTATCAGCCGTTACGCAGCCCAAACGTGCACCTCAGAAGGGCAGGGGGCTTGATGTCTGCCATTTCAGTGGGGGAATAAGAAAAAACAGTGAATGAGATAAAGAGACTGCATTATAGCTTTAAAGTAGTTCATGACAATTGCAAAGTCACTGACGATTTAGCTGCACAATGTGTTTATTGAAAAATGGGCCTCTACTTACATTCTTGCAAAATTCCAAAAATATACCTGCATACAGTAATAAATACAGTATGTATAATTCACTGCAGTTGTAAAGGTTCTACCCGCACCCAAATTAGAAGATTTTTGATTAATAAACACGTTTATACATGGTTCCTTGTAAAATACTATTGTATGTCATAACCTCAAAACATTTATCACTGAGCATTATTGGTAAACTACATTATGCATTATTCTACTTTATGAAAATCACATTAACAGCTCCATGACCTATCTGCAAACTTGTAAATAGTAATTCGACCCTTCTAACCCTAACCCTAACCCTTGCATTATAACTGTATAGAGTTTACCTTGAGATGTGAAGGTGTAAAGCACAATTTCTGACAATAGAAGCTAGTCTTTGAAGCAAGCTAAAATGACATAATGTGCTTCCTGAGATTTTACCTCAAATCAGAGTTCCCAGTTTAAACCAAATGACAAATTCCCTAATTTTCCCCCTGACATTGTATTGATCACGAAAGGTTTACATTTTAACATGATTTTTAAAATGCTGCTGTTAAAGAGATTGTAACAGTTAAGAGGTAAAAACTTTATTTCTTTGTTTCTCTCAGTGTTTTTTTTTCTAAAAATTACAGAGATCAATGGTTCTTGAGGTAAATAAAAGTAACGAAGAACTAAGATGTGTTAATATGCATTTATTTTCACATTTTCATTTAAGAAATGCTGCACAATTTGAGATTGCTGGTTGACAAGTGACCAGCTTGTCAATAGCCTAACCATAACTGCAGTCATGAAACAATGTGATTTTTTTTTTTGATAAATGGAATGTAAACTTTTAAATGGCAAATATAAATCCCTGATATTCTATGACCTAGATAAAAAATAAATAAAATAAAATATCATGAAATTTACATGGTCTTTTCCAGGCATTAAAATATATATAAAATATTTATTGACGCCTGGAAAAGACCTTGTAAAATTCCATATTTTAGAAAATCCATGACCCATGGGAACCCTGTCACATTTACTTTCGTTAACACTGTTGGTTTGGTTTGAAACAGTGCAGCATTTTAGACAAATTTTGGACCATTGACACTTAATATATATTAGGGTTGGGCAGATAAACGATGCAATTGTCCATCGCCAATGGCCGATAAACTTCACGATGCTGAGCCGGCATTGTGATCCATCGCCCCGCCCCACATTTATATTGATATATAACTTATTATTTGCATGTCATCTTAATAGCAATCATGGTCTTCTCATGAGCTGTGTTAAATTTTACATATAGCTGCCGCTTGCATGGCTGACAGCATTGTGAGGATTAAATGAAGGATTATACAGTACCTCTCACGCTTAAAATGTGTAGATTCAGTGGCAAACGCTGTTACCTGCAAACCCCATCCCACAGACTTTACAGTGAATAGCTTTAGTTATTTTCATAGCGGACTTGAAGCCACTGGA